>BSBK01006176.1:495000-1095000 GCA_027943335.1 Chamaecyparis obtusa | reverse complement strand
AAACCAACCTCTAGCATCCTCTATCAAAGACTGAACAAAAAGCTTCATGATCACATCATCAGGCTCAATGTTGTAATCATCAATCACATCAGTGAAAATTTTCAAATGTTCTTCACAAGTAAATGCATTGCTTCCAGTGAGCTTTGGAAGCTTTTTCCTAATTTCATCAGGGATAGGATTTGGGTAACCAGGGATCCCATTAAAAACCAATTGTTTATGTTTTTCATGTACAGATTCTATTTGAGATGGGCCTACACCCAAAGATTTGGATGCTTGAACATTTGAGATATTAGAAGTTTTGGGCATACCTAAAGTTCTATCAGTGTTCAACACATTTACACCTTGTGCTTGAGAAGTGGAAAGGGTATTGGTGGGTCTAGAAGATTGCTTAAGGAAATCAATCTTTCTTTTTATTTTAGCTACAATGGCCTCCAAATCTGCCTTTTCTAATTCTTTGGCCAATATTTCTTGTTCCCTTTTGGCCTTTTTGAATTCAGCATCTAATCTTGCTGCTTGATCTAGGGGTTTCTTGGCAGCATTTGTTTCATTTATTGAGATCCCTACAGCCTTGTGCAGACCTTTGTCCTTAGGATTTCTTGTTTCATGGGTCTTATAGAAAATAGTTTGGTCCTTTGTTTGTTTAGTTATTGGAATATGATTTATGGCTTCAAAATCTAGTAAATGCTTCTTCAATTGCTCTGCCCTTATCATAGCATGTCTAATCTTTTCCTCTTTTTCCTTTTCTCTCTTTTGTCTTATTTGAATTTGCTCCTGGATCCTTCTTTCCAATTCGAAAACTTCTTCAAAGATTTCCTTACATTCAGGAAGGGATATTTCTGATGAGGATTCTTGGGTAGGGATTTCTTCTTGGTGGTCATCCAATATTTGATTGTCTTGTAAAGGAGAAGCATGAGTAGAAGAGGGAACATAAGCTGGTTCGCTCCTAGTTTGGCCCCTAGATCTCTTGTGGTTTCTAGGGATTCCTCTCCTATGGGGTTCTACTCTTCTTCCATCCTTATCAGAAGGTGTGTAATAATATTCATATTGGTTTAAGCCCAAATCAATTGTTTCCTCATATTCAGAAGCATTTTCCTCTTGATTTGCCTGGGTAGGCTCTTCTCTTCTTGCATTTCCTTTCTACTTCAATGTAAAAGACATGTCATTTTTATTTTTATCCTTTCTCATATGACCTTGTCTTGATGAGAGGGGGATCTCTCCCTATACATTATCTCTTGGATGTTCCTTTCTCCAAGATCTAGTATTTATGCGAGTCATTGTAAAATAGTGACCTAAATTTCAAAACATTGGTTCAGAGATCTGATCAGAGTCGCCACCCAAAATCCTTTTGGGGTTTGGAGAAAGAAAAATAAATAAATTCTTTGTGTAGTATAACCAAAGATTTCAACTATTCAATAATTTACTGACTCCCCAATAGAGTCACCAATCTATTAGGGATTTTTCTTGTAGGACATAACATGATGCTCGAGCTTGTTCTTCTTGAGATTGATTCCCAAAAGAGAAAGACCTAATTGTTGAGGATTGGATAAGATCCTCCTTCATTTTTGAGCTCTACAGACTCAGGTAGGTATAACCTTTTAATGATGGCTGTCTTTGCAGTATTCTTATGAGTGGACACTGATCAACTTTTAGTCTTCTTAATGCATAAACTTATAGAACACTTTGCATATGACTATAATCACTTTGATGCAAACTTTAACTAGAAAAAGTGTGACTGTTAGTGAAGCAATAATCAATACTATAAGGATTCTCATCCTTCTTCCTTTTTAGGAGGGACAACATAATATGATTCTCTCTTTGCAGAATCAGGAGATATGAACTGAATACCCTGGGCACAGTCCAATCTATCAAGTGCAATGAACATAGAAATAGAAAGGTATTAATGAAAAATGTGAATATTTCAATTCTTTTTTGAGATTGATGAAAGATAAAACTTGTGAAAAACAAATACCAAACCAGTGCCTAATCCTAAGGGCAACAAAGTCACAATGCAAATCAACAAGTAAACCCTAAAAGGAACACAACAGTATGCCTTACACACCACTACAACCTCAAATAGGTTGTCTTACAAACTATTCTATTAACCAAATATTGTTATCATCAAAGATCCATACAAATATATTTACTCTCCAAGATGAAATATAAGCACATTTAATTATTTCCTTGAAAGAAGCTTATAAAACAATCAAGCAGGGTGCCTTACAACTTAGTATATTTCAAATGTCTAACATGGAAAACATACAAGAGTAAAATACATAAGAAAAGAGACAACAACAATATATGGTAGAAGTTGTAGTGTATTTATATTAAAATCAACTTGCCACTTACATTCACAATTCCATTACTTAGAAGAGCAGACACAAAGCTTGGTGATCTGCTCCTAAGCAATCTAGTTCTATTTTCTATATCTTTCAATCTCTCTCCCTTTTCTACCAACCCCATTTTACAAAATGAGCTTTCAACTCTATATAGCCTCCTCACAACCAACTTGGAATTCCCTCATTAATGGGAATGCAACAAGCTTTAGGTGGTTGGAAAACCTAACTCCTATTAAAACATAAAAATACAACAAAAGATACAACCAACTCGTAGGTGGTGAAGGACAAAACTTTCTCAGATTATGGTACATCTTTGGGTGCTCAAGAATTGACACCCTCAACTACAAATATTTATGATAGCTCCTTGAATTCAATGAGACATGGTGACCACCATTTTAGGGTAACCTACACCATACTTGAATGATATATTATCAATCTTTTATTCCTTGGATTAGGTGTCTGGTGTGTAAGATGTCCTTTTCAATCTTTATCTAAAATATCCAAATCAACTGCAAAAGATCTAGCCCTTTTGGGCTTTTCCTTTTCATGCCATGCAATTACTTGTTCCTCTGACGACTAATTAAAACCTTGGACAAGTTGTAGTTGGGGTTTTTGTCTCTCCCATCTAGCATCTATAATTGCCTTGACATTGGACACAAACTTTGTGAGGTCAACTTCCACTTTGATGGCTTCATCTAAGGCTGTATTGAAGCTCTCTAAATAAACATTATTATTCTCACCTAAAAATGCCTCTTTTCTAGGTAGTAGAAGATCAGTATTCGATCTCCAATTATCAAGGCTCTTCACTATTCCATCTATACTCAAAATTGAGGGGATGAATCTATTGGTATAGGAGTTGAGCATGGCTATCTTGGCCTTAATCAAATTTGCCTTACCCTTGAAAAGAGGTAAAATGGCTTTAATTCTATCAATCTCCTCACCAAATCCTACAACTGTCTCTGGTATGTCACTCCCCATAGATTGAGAAAAAATCAATCCCTCAAAAAGTGGTGCCCTGACAGACCACACTCTATGAAACTCATTAAAAATCTGTACATAACTGTTGACCTCCTTTTGCAATTCTAGCAATTTTCCATAAGGATTATAAACCAAGTCAAATTTATTCTTGATTATGTTCAACCAGTGCTGCAAAACACTCAGAAGGGCTTGCAATACTACCTCATTCTTTTCATCACTAATATTTTTCAGTTCTACTGCCACCTCCTCATCTGTCATTCCTTGTACCTCTATTGCCACTGGCTTCTCAGGAGGTGCAGGGGCTTCTACAAAATTATTTATGATTTGAATTTTTTGTTCTTCTGTCTACTTCTCTAGTGCTGTAGCTTTTATTATCTGCAAGTCCCTATCCTTCACTAGGGCATTGAAATCCTCTAAGAGGTTTCCATATCTTTCTAACAACTGCTTAGTTTTATCCTCATTTAATTCTACAAATTGGGTCAAAACCTAAGAAATTTCTAGGTCCCCTATATTGTGGATTGACCACACTATTTTATCTCCCTCCATTTGTTCTTTTACATTCAAAATTTGTAGTTTCTTGTCCTTTGGATATAGATTCCACATGGCCAAGGCCTGACTTTTTGGGCTATACCCAAATCCCCTTATTATATCCCCTACTTGGGTTTCAGAAGACAAAGTAACATCTTCTTATCTCTTGATTTGATCTATTATGAAGTCAGTATACAAAATCCACCCTAGTACAAGCAACATATTACTTTCTCTTACTGATTCCCTGGCCTCATCTGGAGTAAGATTTTCCTCCTGAGGGTCATATTCTTTCAATTGTTGTAATGCCTCATCTGGCACTTGACCTTCCTCAGTTATTTGTACACTTGAAGCCACTTGTTGCTGCTTATGCCATAAAAAGAAACTTTTGAATTCCTTAGAATTCACAAAATTGTCATCCTTAACAAAAGCACCTTGCTCAATTAATCTTTCATCCTGGCCTAAAGCTAGAGGCAACTCTACATCTTCTGTTTCATACTTCTACTCTCTTTTAGCCTCTATGACTACTTTCCTAATTTCATGGTGATGAAAGCTAGTCCCTATGTAGAGGGCACTCACTCTGTCTTTCTTCTTCCTCTTTTAAGGATCACTAGTTAACAACATTTTCTTTTTCTTTTGAGGCTCAACAGTATCCCCAGAACTAGGCAATTCAGCAAGATCTACATTTTCTTTCTCCTCCCCAGGTCCTTTGGTCATTGGTTGTTCCATAGTGGGTGGACTAATATGGGGTGTCCACCATCACTATCCTCATCACACTCTGATTCTGAATGGGCCTTTTTGCCTTGATTAGCATCATCAATTTGATCCCTCATGGATTCAACATGTGTGTCAAATTGAGCCATCATCTACTCAAGTCTTTGGAGATAAGGAAAAGTGGGAAAGAAACCCCCAAATACCAATCCTTTTCCTTTAAACTCCTCAATTTTGTGTAACCTATCCAATTGCTTAATTCTTTTATCCACCTCATCATCCTTAATGATGTTCCCAATCACATCTTCCTTAGGATACTCCTCATGCAGCTTATTGAAGGGAATGGTAAGCATGTAGTACTTCCTTGCAGATGCCATGAAACCTTCTATGTCCACATACATATGTGGTGCTACAAACATCCTATACTTCACTAACCAATCATTAACCTTACTCAATGCTCCCTTCCCAATTGTAATATAATGCACCTTGAAGTGCCGAGGAGTGAGAGTCCCTTTTCTATGGGAAGATAAATGCTCTCTTTCTATCAACATGAGTTCCCAGACAAATTCTAGAAATGCAATTCTAGGAGGTACATAGAATGGGAGTAAATGAGGAGGCTGAGGGCATCCATAAACCCTAATCATTGTATAGCTTGTATCATAGTAAATATCTCCCCAATTGTGACCCTTGGTCTAATTATCCATAAATATTTGGGATCTCACCAGCTGTAGGACCTTGGTGGGTAATCTTGAGCAATTCACATCCAAAATCCAGAGAATGGGGAACACAGTCTAGTTTTCAAAAGCACTAAAGTCTCTCCTAGGGCACGAAGGGCTCCAGACTCCTAACCAGAACTGAATTGGGTTAGGCTATCCATTCCGCATCATTTTTGGTTTGAGGTCATCCAAATTAATCAGACCATAATTGTGATACACAATTAGATGCATCAGAAGGGAGTAATGCATGAACCTGGGTTGAAAACTAGAGGTGGAATTCTTCAGGGAAAGCAAACCCTCATGCATCTTGTTTATGATATAACCAATAAACTCATACCCTTTTCTCACCATATGGCTCTGTGAATCCATCACCATCATCAAAATATCAGATGTAATCCTCTCAAGACCCGTATCAATTCCAAAAAGCTAGCATATCCCATATGCAATGTACTTCATATAAAACTTCAGGTCTTTTTAGGCATACAAAATTGATTCGACCATAAGTGAAACATAGTTTTTATTCTCCTTCGGCATGTGATTCTTAATCTCCCTAGAGACCAAAGCAACCTCTCTAACATATCTATTTTCCAAGGCCTGTAAGTTGATTTCTGTGGCCATTGGAAACTGAATCCTGAAGGCATTCATAAAAGAATTCCTATCCAAAGTGACCAGGGGGAAGCCATCCTCTTTTATAATGGTCTTTGAGAGAGGATCATACATTTGAGATAGCATGAGGAGCAATTCCACATCTAGAAAAACTTCCAGAACAATTAACATGGCCAACCCTGAAGTCCAAGGGTTTGAAACCGGTATGACACTATCACAGTTCTTGTAGAAATATGTAAACAGGCACATGCCTGTGATTTCTAGAGTTTTAGTATCACTATAATAACCTAAGTCATCAACAAAAATGTCATCACTGACCTTCTTGTTCTGAGAAGAACTAGGCAAGAGAGTGAGAAATTAATCTCAGAAACTTTCCTTAGCTTTCTCTTTCGACCCCCGATTGGTGGGGACTCTACTTGCTATCAATTGACTCATCCTGACTGTAGCTCTAGAAATTCTTCTACAAATTTTCTAATCACACTGCAAGTCTAGAAAAGCTTAGAAAACCTAGCGCTCTGTACTTCTTCAATAAGCTTCATAATTCCCAAATGAGCTACCTCTAGTTATTTTAACCTGCAGCATTGAATGCGCCACCACGTCTGACATCTCCAGCCAACAAAAGGTGACTTCTGCCAATACTTCAACATGCACAGGGTTTCAAAATACTAGTTGTAGCTAAGAAAATTTTAAATTTGAAGATTCCAAGATAGTCATTTTACAAATTTGGTGCTTTAGAAAGGTATTCCAAGATCTGGCGACTAAGAGGAAATCTCGTAGTCGCGGAATACTTTTGACTTTTCAAACTTCATTTCAAGATTTGGTGACCCAGCCATTTGGAGATCTAGCAACTGAAGGAAGTGATACATTTGATTTATTCTATTCTTAGAACTAGCGACTATAGTCAAAAACTATAGTTGTGGCAATATATTTGTCTTTGAAAACTTTTAGTGATTACCTGACCTGGAGATCTGGTGACAAAATTGAAGTCTCATAATCTCATAAAGCTTTAGCTGCTTGACTTCTTTCTTAAGATAACATGACCACCATTGATCTCACCCTTCAATTCATCCAGCAGTCCAAATTAAGTCATAACAAGATTTCATAACTAACTGCCTAATCCCGCGACCCTAGAAAAATCATGTTGCTGAATCGCTAAAAGCTTACCACCTAACTGTCAGGAACCTAGGATCACATGACCACATAGTCACTAAATCATTGAATACAATCATAACCGCCAGGTCCTAACCACTTCATTAACCCTCACTTGACCTCGGGCGCATTTGGAGACTTGGTGACAAAGACTTCTCACTAAATCTCATAATCTTTTACTTAACCGGGGTTTAATCTTGAGATCACACAATCGAGGTATTCTTCAAGTTGCGAGAACATTTATTCACTCTAGGTTAAGACTAGAGATCAAGCGCTATCCACATGATCAAAATTCATCGATGGTTCTTAATAAATTTAACAATCCTTTGTCACCTAACTGCCATATTCAGATATTTGGTGACAACTGCATCACAGAATAACTAACCACTAGAGAGATAGCCGCCAGCATTAGGAGATCACGTGACCAACAAAACTCACAATCACTGAGCAAAGAGACAAACCACCACATTATTATGAGATCTAGAGACAACCACCAAGGAATACTGCTATTCCATCTCAAGATTCAGCAACCAAAGAGAAAACTCATGATCGCTGAATAAAAGGCCGCTTAGATAAATCATTAAGAGATTTTCCGACCATAGGAAAGACTAATTTAGAGATTACGTGACTATAGTCCCTTAGTGACAAATCAAATACAATAGTCACTAAATCTCAAGACTATCATTGTGAGATTTGGAAACTAAAGGGTAAACGCTAGGTCATTAGATGCTAAGGAATATTCCAAGAGACTCACGAGATCAGGTGACAAACACTTTCAGGGAATCACCAAACAAAAGGGAATATTCCTAAACCTTAAGGAGACTTAGCAACTAAGAGGAAAGTAGAAGTGCACATGAAAATTTGAGACTTAAGTCATCCGAAAAAGTAATAGAGAATTAGAACACTGACTACCAAAACTAGGGTTTTTATGATTTTTCAAAGGTAATTAGACCTAGCAAACCCTAAAGATTGTAATTTTTTCAAAATCATCCATAAATTTAGAGCAAAAAACAAAAGATGAGATTTCCAACGAACAATGGCTCTATCTGAGGATGTTAGAATGTGAGTTTGAACAAGAACCATGGATCTCTGGGACACAAACCAAAAAATGCACAGACCTAAAACTAGAAAGGAAGTACAGAGACTAAAAGAAACACACCTATACAATATTTACAAGATATTTACATATTCATACAGAAAGATTCAGCTAAAGAAAGGCTTTAAGAATTTCCCATGCATTGGCAACTCAAAAACTTCATCGTCCATACTTTTCAACAAGATTCTTTTCCAAAACTTTCATGAATCATGAAGGGACCAAGCCATAAGGATTCAAACTTTTTATGCTTCCCTTTGTCTTCTGCTCTTACATTCCATTGAAGTACCAAGTCATTTTCTTTGAATTTTTTGGCAGTGGCCCTCTTGTCAAATAGGTACTTCACTTTCTGTTGCAACCTGATGTTACTCTTTTGACTTTCTCTTCTCACTTCATCTAGCTCTATCAGTTGCATGATTCTGTCCTACATTGGTTCTAATTCATCCAATTCTTCATCCTGAATAAAATTATAAATAGGAAGCAAATTATTTATAGGCAATCTTGACTATACACCATACACAACCTCAAAAGGGGACTTCCCAGTGGCTCTCTTTACTATGACCCTATCTGCCCATAAGGCCAATTTCAACCCTAAATGCCAAGCTCTTTTATTTTTCTCAAGTGTTTTCTTCAAGATTGCCAGGATCCTTTTGTTGCTAGACTTAGCGTGTCCATTCACTTGAGGATGATAAGGAGATGAATAAGATGTCATGACTCCATTGTCTTTACAAAATTCCTTGAATTCATCTGATCTAAAATACATTGCATTAACTGTGATCAGTGTTATGGGAACACCAAATCTGGTCAAAATATTGTCAAGCAAAAAATCAATCACCACTTTACTAGTTGCATTCTTCATAGGAATGGCCTCTATCCATTTTGTGAAATAGTCAGTTGCAACAAGCAGCCACTTGTGTCCTCCACTAGATTTCTTAGAAAATTCCCCTATGAAATCCAATCCCCACATAGAAAATGGTGCTTCAACAGTTATTGGGTTCAACAATAGTGCTCCTGAATATTTTAATTTTGAAGCAAATTTCTAACAGGCTTAACACTTGTTCACAAACTAAAATGAGTTTTTAAATAGTGTAGGCCAAAAATAACCAGCCCTCAAGATCTTATGGGTAGCAGTTTTTGCTGAATAATGGCCTCCACAAACACTAGTGTGCATCTCACTCAAAACCTTCTCTGCTTGATATCTATCAAGGCAAAAGAGATAAATTCCATCTCTATTCTTCCAATACAAATCTCCTTGTATCAATGCATATTTTTGAACTTGCAACCTTAGGGACCTCTTCTGGTTATCTGTAATATGTCCTAGACATTTGGCATTTTTGAGGAAATACACAATATCAGCATACTCTGGTTGTAATTCAATACTTCTTATTGTCTTCTCAGGTATTCCTTCATTGTTAACTTCAACTAGATCCATATTTTCTTCAGTCATCAATTTTGCTAGGCCTTGTCCTCTCACAAGCTTGGTAATATGGATTTCTAAATTGAACTCTTGGATCCTAGAAATCCACTTACACCTCTTACCAGTAACTTCAGATTGAGTGAGGACATCCTTGATTGCAGCATGAGGAACATATGCAATGACCTTAGCACAAACTAGATAAGGTCTGAAAGATTTCACTACTTTTACTATGACATATGCCTACTTTTCCATCATCTCATAATTTAACTTTGTAGCTTGCAAAGACTTACTAAAAAATGCAATTGGATGTTCAAAGCCCTCATTATCCTTTTGTAGCAGTACAACAGCAATTGTGTGAAATGATGCAAAGGAAAAGAGTGAAAATGGCTTAGTATAATCAGGGGACCTAAGCATAGGTGCCTATTGAACTACTTCTTTAATTTTATCAAATGCACCTTGAGCTTCAGCAGTCCATCGAAACTTCACATCTTTCTTGAGAAATTTCACTATGGGCTTAACAATTTCAGCAAAATTGGCAATGAACCTTCTAACAAAGTTTATTTTTCCTAAAAAGGACTACACTCCCTTGATATTCTTTGGTGCTATAAATCTCTTAATAGCCTCAACTCTCTCTGGGTCAATTCTTGTTCCTTCCTTTGACAAAATGTGTCCCAACAACTTTCCTTCCTTGACTGCAAAATTGCACTTCTTTGGATTTAGAGACACACCATATTCCAGAGCTTTAACAAAAATCTTTTCTAGGTGTGAGCAATGGTCAACAACCAATTTTGAGTAGGCAGTTAGGTCATCCTGATAGACAACCATGAATAAATCAATATACTCCTTAAAAGCAACATCCATGGTTCTTTGAAAAGTTGCTCCAGCATTTCTAAGACCAAATGGCATTATAACATAAACATAAGTTCCCCAAGGTGTAGTGAATGTTGTTTTGAACTACTTAGATTCTTTTACTAACACCTGGTTGTATCTCAAAAAACCATCCATCATGGGCAATAATTCACATCCAGTGATTTTATGCAACATTGCCTCTATGTTGGGTAATGAATAGTTGTCTTTCAATGATGCAACATTCAAATTTCTAAAATCTACACACAACCTGATATCCCCATTCTTATTTTTGACTGGGACTAAGTTAAACACCCAGGTTTAATGCCGTATAGGTTGAATTATTCCTACATCACTCAACTTGACTAGCTCCTGCTGCATCTTAGGAGCTAACAATGGGTTGATGGCTCTCTATTTTTGCCTAAAAGGTTTGACCTCATCCTTTAATGGGATTTCATGTTGGAACAAATCTTCTCTATAAGATTTTAGGTCATCATATGACCATAAAAAAAACATGCTTATACCTTCTTAACAATTTTATCAAATTATATGTCAATTGAGGAGCCAATCCCTTTCCAATATAAACCAGTTGAGGTGCACTATGTGATCCCAAATTTACCTTCTCTAGATCCTCTATATTAGAACTACTTATTTTTGATATATGATCATTTTGGCTATTATATATTGCTTTTAACTCAATTAGACCCTTAGGGATAGTATTTGAATTCAATTGGATTATCTCATTTCCCATAACCATGTCCTTACCATCAACTTCCTCAACCAATGTATTGCAATCTATAAGCTGATCTTCATATATGTCAAGGCACTGAATAAATTTCAAAATGTCATGATCATCCTCAAAAACCTGCCAATTATAAATGTTGTCTGACACAACTGGCCTACTTTTTATTTCAACTATTGAAACTCCATTCAAAGTTGAATCATCTCTTTTCAAAGCAACAGTGGCCAAAAAATCTTCCATTATGTTTTTGGATCTTTCTACCCAACATATATTAAAAGCTTCAAACATCTCAATCTGGTCCCAGACTACATGCTTATACAATTTCAATCTATCATTTTTAACAACATATTTAGATCAAACTTGTGCCACCACAAGCTTAGAATCACCAAAAACCTTTAAACCTTTAATCCCATGTTTGATAGCAATATTCAATCCCAATGACAGTGCTTCATATTCAATAGTATTATTTGTGCATTGGAAAGTCAATGAAAATGAATACTTAAAGGTGGTACCTGATGGAGATATGAATTGAACTCCAGCTCCTGATCCTTCCTTTGAGCATGCTCCTTCAAAATATTTCAACCACAATCCATCTTGTTGTTCCCCCAGTTCCTGGGTCAAAGGATTTGAATCCTCCCTTTGTGGATTGGCTTTTTCCACTATAAAATTCTCCATGTCAACATCCACATAACAATTCAACTCATCCATATTATTCAACTCTATCATGTGTGGGGTTCTTCTTTCTCTGGATACTTTCACATTCTCACCATCAATACCAAAAGTTGCAAAGGAAAAATTGCACTGGATACTGCCCCCCATTAAAGCAATGCACATTCTAGATAGTAACATCCCATAGTGAGGGGGGATATCAACCACTAGGACACTCATTGTCAACAACTTATCAGGAAAAGATGCTAACCTATATGGGAAAGCCCTTATAGTACCAATAACAGGGACCTCTCTTGAATCCATATCTTGACACCTTCCATGAGGTGTATCTACTTTCAAACCCAAGGATTTCATTATTTCTGCAGGCATAACAGTATTAGAGGCTCCTAAATCAATCATACAATTTTTTAACAACTTTCCATTCACTATTAGGGAAAAAAAGAAAGGATCAACAGTCCCTATCGTAGTATTTATAACATTAGTATCCAAATACATTTGAGGGATCTCAAAGATGATTTCTCCACATTGATTTTTAGTTGAATCATCTGTTGCGGCAGTCACTTTACCATTCTTGGTGGAATTTTGGGTACCAGGAGGAAGAACTCATTGTACCCAACTCAAAGCTTTTTCTTTATGCTCTTCTATTCTCTTCATTTCCAATAAGGGGAATTTAATAGTAATTTGTGACAATAATTTTCCCATGAAAACTAGGACATACTTGGGATCAACTACATCCTGCCTAATGACAGTTGCTTCCTTATTGTTTTCATGCTCCATAAGGCATTACTGATCCTTGTTCATGATCTTAACATCCATTTTGGGAGAGATAATAGTCTCTTGAAGAGGTTTTTGCTTTACCTTATAAGTTGCATTAGGAGGAACAAATGTTACATTCTTCTTGATCCTAGTCTTGCCAACAACATCAGCAACCTTACAAATACACCATGGAAGATCATCATTCATGTTTACTATATTCCTATGCAGGGGATCTTGGGTCCTATCAAATGGCCTATCTTTTCTTTCAGGAGGCACTAGCTTCCCATCTTTCCATTGGGTGTTATAAGGATAGTTCTGCATTCTTGGAAACTTATTGTTGAGGTTGTTGAAGGAAGGCCCATCATTCCCCTATATTCTATTGTTTCTTTCCTCATTAGGCTTCAAATCTTTTATTGCTTTCAGGATTTTCTTCAAACTATCATCATCTTTTGGTTTTGCATCAGGTTTCCCAGGCTCCTTTCTGTTCGAGACTGAACACCTATAATCCTCCCTTCTTCCCAACTTCCCTAATATTCTGCTATTGCTCTCTATATTAATGGCTAGTTTGTAAGCTTTTGCAAGATTTTTAGGGTTCTTATCCCTTAGAAGATACCCTATTTTAGAATAAAAAACATTCAGATAAGTAACCAAACAAATCTTATCATCTAGTCTCATTACTTGTAACAATTTATGCATCGCCTTTTGAAACCTAACTTTGAATTCAACAACACCCTCATTTGGATTTTTCTTGATATTGTTGAACTCATTAAGCATGAAACCTTCATTGGTTTTGTCACCATATTGTTCTTTGAAGAAATGTTTGAATTGTTCCCATGAGCATATGCTAGCATGAGGCAAATTTCTAAACCAATCTCTAGCATCCTCTATCAGAGACTGAACAAAAAGCTTCATGATCACATCATCAGGCTCAATGTTGTAATCATAAATCACATCAGTGAAAATTTTCAAATGTTCTTGACAAGTAACTGCATTGCTTCCAGTGAACTTTGGAAGCTTTTTCCTAATTTCATCAGGGATAGGATTTGGGTAACCATGGATCCCATTAAAAACCAATTGTCTATGTCGTTCATGTATAGATCTTGTTCTAGATGGGCCTACACCCAAAGATGTGGATGCTTGAACATTTGAGATATTAGAAGTTCTGGGCATACCTAAAGTTCTATCAATGTTCAACACATTTACACCTTGTGCTTGAGAAGTGGAAAGGGTATTGGTGGGTCCAGAAGACTGCTTAAGGAAATTAATCTTTCTTTTTATTTCAGCTATAGTGGCCTCCAACTCTACCTTTTCTAATTCTTTGGCCAATATTTCTTGTTCTCTTTTGGCCTTTTCGAGGTCAGCATCTAATCTTGCTGCTTGATCTAGGGGTTTCTTGGTAGCATTTGTTTCATTTATTGAGATCCCTACAGCCTTTTTCTTACCTTTGTCCTTAGGATTTCTTGTTTCATGGGTCTTATAGACAATAGGTTGGTCCTTTGTTTGTTTAGTTATTGGAATATGATTTATGGCTTCAAAATCTAGTAACTGCTTCTTCAATTGCTTTGCCCTTATCATAGCATGTCTAATCTTTTTCTCTTTTTCCTTTTCTCTCTTTTGTCTTATTTGAATTTTCTCCTGGATCCTTCTTTCTAATTCAAAAAATTCTTCAAAAAAATTCCTTGGAATCAGGAAGGGCTGCTTCTGATGAGGATTCTTGGGTAGGGATTTCTTCTTGGTGGTCACCCAATATTTGATTGTCTTGTAAAGGAGAAGCATGAGTAGAAGAGGGAACAGAAGCTGGTTCGCTCCTAGTTTGGCCCCTAGATCTCTTGTGGTTTCTAGGCATTCCTCTCCTACGGGGTTGTGCTCTTCTTCCATCCTTATCAAAAGGTGAGTAATAATATTCATGTTGGTTTAAGCCCAAATCAATTGTTTCCTCATATTCAGAAGCATTTTCCTGTTGATTTGCCTGGGCAGGCTCTTCTCTTCTTGCATTTCCTTTCTGCTTCCATGTAAAAGACATGTCATTTTTATTTTTATCTTTTCTCATATGACCTTGTCTTGATGGGAGGGGGATCTATCCCTCTTGGTTATCTTCTGGATGTTCCTTTGTCCAAGATCTAGTATTTATGTGAGTCATTGTAAAATAGTGACCTAAATTTCAAAACATTGGTTCAAAGATTTGATTAGAGTCACCACCCAAAATCCTTTTGGGGTTTGGATAAAGAAAATAAAATAAATTCTTTGTGTAGTATAACTAGAGATTTCAACTGTTCAATAATTTACTGACTCCCTAGTAGAGTCACTAATCTATTAGGGATTTTTCTTGTAGGACATAATATGATGCTTGAGCTTGTTCTTCTTGAAACTGATTCCCTAAAGAGAAAGACCTAATTGATAAGGATTGGATAAGATCCTCCTTCATTTTTGAGCTCCATAGACTCAGGTAGGTATTACCTTTTAATGATGACTATCTTTGCAGTATTCTTATGAGTGGACACTGATAAGCTTTTAGTCTTCTTAATGCATAAACTTATAGAAGACTTTGCATATGACTGTAATAACTTTGATGAAAACTTTAACCAGACAAAGTGTGACTATTAGTGAAGCAATAATCAACACTTTTAGGATTCTCATCCTTCTTCCTTTTTAGGAGGGACAACCTAATATGATTCTCTCTTTGTAGAATCAAGAGATATGAACTGAATACCCTGGGCACAGTCCAATCTATCAAGAGTAATGAACATAAAAATAGAAAGGTATTAATGAATAATGTGAATATTTCAACTCTTTTCTGAGATTGATGAAAGATACAACTTGTGAAAAATAAATACCAAACTAGTGCCTAATCCTAAGGGCAACAGAGTCACAATGCAAATCGACAAGTAAACCCTAAAAGAAACACAACAATATGCCTTACACATCACTACAACCTCAAATAGGTTTCCTTACAAACTATTCTGTTAACCAAATATTGTTATCATCAAAGATCCATACAAATATATTTACTCTCCAAGATGAAATATAAGCACATTTAATTCTTTCCTTGAAAGAAGCCCATAAAACAATCAAGAAGGTTGCCTTACAACTTAGTATATTTCAAATGCCTAACATGGAAAACATACAATATTAAAATACATAAGCAAAGAGACAACAAAAATATATGGTAGAATTTGTAGTGTATTTATATTAAAATCAACTTGCCACTTGTTAGTAAACAGATTTGTCCTTTCTTATTTCTTATGATAATAACTCTTAAGGCCCAAACTATGAACAATATCTGGTTACAACAGTTGAAAAGCCATTCTCTATTTATTGGATTTTCTTTGAATTGGTAGGTACAACTCCCTATGTGTATGATATCCAAAGAATAATTTTTTGCTCCTAAATCTAACTCGGGGTATGCTCTTCACCTGAGAGTAGAAGAGGCAAACCGAATTAAGCCTAAACGGGACTTATCCCAGGCAGGAAAAGCTCTCAAATCTAAAACCAAGCAGCAAACTCACAAATCCTATGAATTTATATGCTCAGCATCTACTTACAAAAATGTAAATGAAATGATTAAAGACTTCTAATGTATCCTTCCCTGAATATCCCAAAGCACATCCTACTGTGGTTTATTCATATCCTCATAGAATCAACAATTTCTAACTAAATGGAACAGAAAATCATTGACATAAAACACCCTTCAATTGACTCTACAACATCAAGTCTCTTACACCAACAGTTTTGTCGACCTTATTTTTGCTTTTACAATAGAATGTATAGAGATTACAAGCATACACCCTTTCATGGGAACACCAAGTGTTTTAACTTCCAGAATTTGAAAAGACTAAAAATAGGTGTTTCAACATCACAAAAAGGAAGAACTGAAAAGACTTTATCTTTTCATCTAACTCTTCGATAAGGCTAAATGGAAAAGATCACCGTTATTGACACATTAGAAACTACTATTCTTCCTTTTGTCATGGCTGATATCAAGTATTCATCACTTCCTTTAAGCACTTCAACAGTGGATTCATCTTTAATTTATTCCACTGAGAAACCCATCGATCTCTGAAAAACACATCATCAATACCACAAATGACAAACTGTGTAATTGCTAAATACTCCTTGCGGAAAATGCACACAGAAGATGTGAAACCCGCGATAGTAGAGTAGCAAGTCTCCCATTTTCCACCTGTCAACTTTAAGTGGTTGAATAACTTAAAGCATGTGCTTAATAAACTTTCAAATAACAATCTTTTCTCTTATGCCAAGCTCGGGTGTCAAAACATGTGGTGAGATCCCACATGATCGCAAGACATCTTCCACACCATAGCAACAAAGTGGGGACCATAGATCTAGAGACTGCAACTAAGAGCCCGTGACCCCACCATTCCATGTGTTGACATCACGCATGATTGCAAGACATCTCTCTCAGTCATGCAACAAAGTGGCATCCGTTGATTCTCCTTTAGCACGCCGCACGGTATAAATGCCTTCAGACCCACTACTCCATGTGGCTTCATCTCGCATGATTGCATAGCATGTTTTAAACTTTTGTGATCATGCGACTGCTCAAAATGAACTTTCCCAGCTTATGTTGTCTCTTAACTATTTATTAGTCGTGAAACCACGTGGTCATCTTCCCTAACTGCTGAATGTACTTTATTCCTTCTCCAACCTAGTGACTACAAGAAACTTATTAGGCCCACCATTGGTAGATCAATGATCATCACTTCTTCACATAGATCTCCAAGATCCCTTGCAAAGATATGGCCTCCGTCAGATGTAGGATCTTTCCCTGCTTAGCTTATGTTATCACATTTGCACTATTGGCGTATATGGGTCCCAGCAGGATTCATTATCGCATGATCGCATAGCATTATTTTATTTCATGCGATCATGTGACTACTCTCTCATTGGTGCATGGGCTCATAACTTAAAGCATTTGTCTTTTAAAACACTTCAATATAAATAAACTTCTCTTTTAATAAAAGCCTATGGAAATCGCACCCTTCAAGTGCGAAACCCACACATTACCAATTCTTCTTTGTGAAAAATGCACCAGTAAGGTGCGAAATTTGCCTTTGGAGCAGTCAAAAATGGAAAACCTGTCAGCCTGTAACTTCTTCATTTTAGCACCAAAATTCATGTCATTTTCACTAGTGAGTTCGTGAGGACTCAAAGAAGTGACCTATGCTTTTATATTATGAAAAGCATCATACTTTATTTCCTGTTGAAAATGCATTAAAAAGTGTATATTTGGCTCTATTATGCCAGGAATAGAGGAAAACTAAGTTCAAAAAGAACTCATTACTGTTACATGCCTCTACCTTTTTAATTTCTCCTTAATCATCTTGCATCAGGAAGTTCTAAAAAAAAATTGAATCTAAATTCATGTCTGTTGAAACTTTACTTTTGAAACTTGAATCAACCTTCTTCTGATTCCTGGCAAGTGCCTGAAGATCATGACTTGGAATCATCATTCTTCTTGAGAAAGAACATCAATAGGAGCACATTATCCTTGCCAGGTTAGGATCTATAACCTACCCATTATGACAAGACTTCCAAATAACCCAACCGGCTAGAAAAGATAAGACAATAGTAGAGGAACCTGACAAGGATAGCCTATCCAATGAAAGACTTAGACCTAGACCGAGACATGACCAGACCTAACTATGAGATCAAAATCTTCCACTTTAATAGTGTATGCACCCTAAAATGGTCGTCTAGACTTTGGGCCCCTATTTCTGCAATTTATCAAATCCCTGAATCAATATTTTCAAAAATTAACATTTTTCAAATATATCAATTTCCTTGTTCAAATCATAATCAGTTCAATATTTCCTAAGGTTTGAGCCTTATTTAATTTAAAAGAAATAAAAATAAAAATCTTATTTAATTAAGAGAATATGCTCTCTTTTAATTAATTAAAAATATCTTTTAATTAAATAATAAAATCATTTTATTTTATTAAAAGGAATTTCCTCCCTTTTTATTTAAATAAAAAATCCCCACTTTTCTTCTTATCCTATGTTGCACAAATAAAGCATTTAATTCTTATTTATAAAGAAAAATAAAATAAAAAATAAAAGAAAAGTACTTTTGCCTCACATGGACATAAATTAAATGCTCAACATAAAGTAAATGCTTCTAATTTTCTTATTGGAGGATATTTGTGCACAAGGATCAAGCTTCTTTTTTTCTCCATCATTGATTAAGTCTTTTGCCTCTTAATCTCCATGGTCCATTGTTTTTCACTTCCTATAAAAGAAGAGCTCTCTTCCTCATTTGCACACACAATACATACTTGAATTATTATGCTACAGGTTTTCTAAGTCATTGAAGCTTTTGGAGATATTCTTGCATCAAGTTTTGAAGATTTCAAGCATCATTGGGATTCATCTTGCATCTACATCACATCCTGGCTTGCATCATAGTTGCATCATCATGGTATCATTTCCTTTCATGTTTTAGATTAATCTCACATAGTTTAATTAGAGGGTTTGTAACTCTTTCATTTCCATTTTCAAAGCTTAATTGCATCTTCATTCTCATAAGATTAATTTGCATTCTCATATAGATTTGCATAGCATTACATTCATTTGGAATCTCTCATTGTGTGGTTGACTAGCAAGGTCATGAGTTTATAGTTGTAGCTAAGAGCAATTTTACAAATCTTACAACTCCATGCATAGAGAGCTATGGATCAATTTGTGAGGGCTCATTCTTGAGTTTTCTTGCATGTAAGGATTCATAGAAGTGTGACAACATTTTAGCACACAAATAGCATGGTTATGGGATGAAAAGTGGGGCAACAAGTAGCTCTAACTGGGGACTTAAACATTCCCATGTTTAAGAAATGAATCTAGAATCTTTGGTTTCGCAAAAAGGTAAACAAAGAGGGCGGCAACACAATAAAACTAAAGAAGGAACAAAGGAAAAGGAAACAAGGAAAAGCAACTATCCTAGAGAACACAAAGGAGCAAAACACAACTATGTACAATATAGGGTTTACCTGTTTTAAATTTTCCATTTGATAAACTTTCAAGTCCTGACCATTGAAGGTTAGTGGTAGTACCTCACCATCTTGATAAGCCAGTTTGAAATAATTATTTCTAAATGCTTGATGAATCATGAAAGCTCCTTTCCACAGGCTGTCAAACTTCTTATGCATTCCCTTTGGAGCACTGTGTTTATCCCATAGCATCACACTATCACCTATCATGAATTTTTTTGGTCTCACCTTCCTATCAAATATCTCTTTCACCCGCATTTAGTGTTGGGTAATATGATCAACTATTTCTACTCTCTCCTCTTCCAGCTTGCTCAGATAAAGAATCCTCTTTTCTAATCCATCCTTGTAGATGTCATCTTCAAAAACTATTTTGAGTTTGTTTGTGGCCAATTCCAAAGGTAAAGGAAGATTTGCTTCAGTTCCATAAACTAGCTTGACAGGTGATATACCAATTTCCCTTTTTGGTGTTACCCTATCTGCCCACAATGCCTCATGAATCTTCTTATGCCAGTTCTTCTGATTATCTAACACTAATTTCTTGACAATATTCACCAAATTTTTGTTACTAGATTCAGCCTGGCCGTTTCCCTATGGGAAATAATCTAATGAATGGCTAACAGTGATTCCATATTCAAAATAGAAACTAGCAATCTCAACTAAAGAAAAATAGGATGCATTGTCCATTACTAATTTAAGTCGAACACCAAACCTAACCAGTATGTTTTCTTTGAGGAATTCACATACCACTTCAGAAGTTGTTTTCTTTGTTGCCTTGGCTTTCACCCACTTGGTGAAATAGTCAATGGTAGTTATTATATACTGGTGACTAGCGCTAGATACTAGATTGATTGGCCCAATGAAATCAAGGCCCCACTACTAGAAAGGCTCTTCAATAATGATAGGCTTCAATGGAAGAGTAGCTAGTTGAGGACGCCCTGTAAACATTTTGCATTTCTCACACTTGGCTACCCAGGCATATGCATCTCTGAACATACTAGGCCAGTAATAACACTGTCTCAATATTTTGAATGCTATCACTGAAGATGAAAAGTACCCACCATAGGCCTCATCATGAAAACTCTTCAATAATTTCTCTTGCTGCTGCTTATCTACACATCTAAGAAAAGTGCCATCAATTGCCTTCTTAAAAATCTTACCATCCCAAATCACAAACTTAGCTGCCTTCAATCTAAGATCTCTCCTTTGTCTTGACATCATGCCTTCTGGACACTCTCCATATGTTAGAAAATAAGCAATGTCTTCAAACCATGTGTCCCCAAGACCCATAGCTAGGACTAGTTGTTTTTCTTTAGATTCTTCCGGTTCTTTTTCATCTTTATCTTCTGCAATTGCTCTACACAAAGCATTACCCTTTATCAATTTGGTAGGATGAATCTCTATATCATACTCCTACATTTTTGCTATCCATGAACTTCTGGTATTGCATCCCACATCTTGCTACGTCAGCACATAAACTATAGAGCGTGAATGCAAGATGTAAAATTTGAAGTTTTTCAATGCCTTGACCACTGAAAATGCATGTTTTTCAATCTGAGAATATTTTAACTCATGATTTTTCAGAGGAACGCTCATAAAAGCAATTGGAGCTTGTATGTTTTCATCATTTTTCTGCATTAATATGGCTGATAAAGTATGTTCAGAGGCATAACAGTAAATAATAAAGTCTTTGCTATAATCCGGATGATATAATACAGGAGCATGAGCAATGGTGTTTTTAATATTTTGAAAAGCTTTCTTACCTTCTTCACTCCATTTAAAATCTGAATTAGCTTTCATCATATCGATGATGCATTTAGTTGTTTCAGAAAAGTCTGGTACAAAATGCCTCAAGAAATTAACTTGGCCAAAGAATGATTTAACTACCATTCTATTTACTGGTAGACTTAATCTTCTAATGGCTTCAACACACTCTGGATCAATTATGATTCCTTCTTGAGAGACTATATGACCAAGAAGTTTCCCTTCCATTACACAAAACATAGACATTTTTGGATTAAGAGAAATGCCATCATCTTGACATCTCTGCAATACCTTTCTCAGATCCCCTATATGATCCTTTCTTTTCTTTGAAAAAAAAATAAGATCATCTAAATATATAACTATGATTTTATCCTTTAAATCAGCAAATGACTTACGCATGCATCTCTGAAAGGTGGCACCGGCATTGATGAGTCTAAAAGGCATCCGACAGTATGCAAACATACCCCAAGGTGTAGTAAATGTCATTTTGTGCTGATCTTTTTCTTCAACTTCAACTTGATTGTAACTGGAGAATCCATCAAGCATGGACATCATTTCTGATCTAGCCACTATCTGCAGCAAGTAATCCATATTGGGAAGTGCAAAGTTATCCTTAAGGGATGCCTGATTCAAATTCTGGAAATCAACACAAATTCTAATTTCTCCATTCTTCTTCCACACTGGCACTATATTAGCTATCCATGTGGAGTGATGGACAGGATAGATAATCTGAGCTTTCAACATTTTATCCACCTCCCTGAATATAGCATCTGCAACTTTAGAATTATAATTCCTTTGCTTCTATCGGAAAGGCACTGCATCAAGCTTCAAAGGAATTTGATGTTTTATTTTTCCATCTCCATAGCTTTTCAAATCTTCATAGCTCCAAGTGAAAACATCTCTATATTCTAGAAAGAGAAGTTTGGCAACTTCTTTTTCTTCAAGCGAATAGCATTTACCAATGTTTATCATCTTGGGATTATTATCATCACCAATATTTACTCCTTCATATTGACCAGTATCAGGCCCTTTTCTAGCTCTTTTCTATTTTACATAAGCATCATGCCTGTTAAACAACTTCTCCAAAGATACAAAATAAGGAGGAATGATATCACTTGGTAGTTGGAACTCATCAAATTGCTTTCCATGGTTAGAACTTTCTTCCTCTTTTTCATGCTGATATTCAAAACTAATTTTGCCATTTTCTAGAAACAATTGCAAGCTTTTGTCATCCTCAAACACTTGCCATGAATCTATATTATCTAGGACAACAACTCAATATACAACTTCAATGTAATATTTCTTATTTTTAAAGTCTGGATGAGGCAACAACAAAGACGCAGAGACAACCAATGAATCCGCTTTGGTATTCAGCTCTCTTGGTATTGCTTCAATAGAAAAGGCATCTAGACCTTCTATCTAATCCCAAACTTTATTTTTGTAGTTTTTTAATCTATGATTCTTCACTAAATATTGTCCTCTAACCTAGCTTACTATGAGCTCTGCATCACCTCGAGCTTTCAACACTTTAACACCTTTTTCTTTTGCTGCTGCTATTCCCAGTAGTAAGGCATCATATTCAATGGTATTATTAGTATTTCCAAATTCTAATTTAAATGCCATGGGTTTAGGTTCTCTTTGAGGAGGAATCAATACAAAACTTGCATCAGATCCTGATGAAGAACAACTTCCATCAAATTCAAGAACCCACAAATTTGATAACTCTTTTTCTTCACCCGATTTCTTCTCATTACCATCTTCATCCTTATCCTCATTTAGAGATTCTTCGATAAACAACATGTAATTACCAAATTCTAGTTCTTGATAAAGTATTTGAGCCTTAGGATCATCTGATTTCATGACTGTATAATTCACCTTTTCCTTAGGCTCCAATCTAATTTTATTATTCCCAATTGGTATGATAGCATGAGACCAATCCAGCTTTATTTCTCCTCCTAAGTCTTTGCAAAAACTTCTACTTAAGAGAAGCCCATAACTTGTCGGAATGTCAGCTACCAAGATAGTCATCAAAAGTTTCTTCTTAGGATGAGATGCCAAAGCTACCTGTGCATCCTTGATTTGGCCAGTTAAAGGAACTTGTTTGGCATCCATCGAATAACATTTCCCATACACCTTAGTGAGATTAAGATTCAAAGCTTTGGCTACAAAATAAGGCATGACATTATCTGATGTGCCTGAATCTATTATACAATTACTTAATTTGCATCCATTAACATAGAGTGAAACATAGAAGGGAGGAGGTTTTTGTCCAGGCGACATTGCTAACACAATAGATTCTTCTTCTTTAAACAAATCAGCTATCAATGTTTCATCCCCTTCTACCACAATAGCGCTATTATTTAATTCTGAAACATTTCCTTTACACCGTTCTACTAATCTTTTAAATTCTGGAGGATGCGATTTTAAATAATCCAGAAAAGAAATCTGAATTTTAGATTCTTCATAGAATTGAATAGCATCAAAAGATAATTTATCTTTACCTGGTTGAGAGCTTGACGCCTTCTAATCGGTATCAACACTGATTCTCACAGGACTAGGATAACTTTTATGAGGATTGTTGAAAGACTGGTTCTTTAATTTCTGATTCCTAGTGAGCACCGTATATGAGTTTCCATCTATAGTAGCATAGCATTTGCCTTTAGATTTAGAATCATATTCATACTCCACAAATAAATTTCTAGAGTCACCAGTTGAGTATGTATCCTCTTCTACAACAGGAGCTGCTATATTCAGTTCATTAGTGGTTAATAACTGCATCATACGGGCAATTTCTGGGCAATTCTCATTAGTGTGATCTATAGTCAAATGAAACACGCACATGTTTCATTTTTTTGGTGCGGCTTCAATCTACAACCTAGGTTGAGGGCTTGTAAGTTGCGAAAATCTATTGTCCATGTTTCTTCTAGGCATATTCTAAAAATTACGTTGATTAGAACTATTGAATCTTGGTAATTGCCTTTTCATAGCAATCAATTCATTGGACAATTTTTGAATCCTTTCATCAGATGATGAGGTACTACTTGAACTTCCTTTATTTTGTAACTCTCTTTTCCATTTTCCTGTTGAAATTAAATCTTTTTCACATTCGATAGCTTTCTTTTGTGCATCTGCTAAATTTGTGGGACGTGCCTTTCTCAACTCATAATTTATATCCAGAGGCATTGCACTTATGAAAAATGTTTTAAGATTACCAGCAGTAGGTCTATCTACAACAAGGATTCTACTAACAATCTTATTGAAGGTAGCTACAAAATCCCTCATGCTCATTTGAGGCTATTTTTTGATGGATGTGAATTGTGTCAATAAAAGATGCTCATCTTCTGATGTCTTAAAATGATCTGCAAATGCTATTCTCATTGCATTCTAATTGGTGATAGAACCATCATCTAGATGATAAAACCAATCTACTGCACTATCTATTAAAGTCTCAACAAATAATCTCACACAATGTCTTCATGTGCCACCCCTAAAATATGAGTAGCAGCAAAGAAGACTTTAATATGTTCATCAGTGGTGACTTTCCCATCTCCTGAAAACTTAGGGAAATTTTTTCTTGATCCAGTAGGGAGTGGATGATAAGCTACTAGTGCTAATGGTTGTTAGCTTGTGGTGACTAATCAGGAAAGTACTATCCAAGAAAGTACTATACACTTTTCCTCCCGACCTCGCCGAGGTTCAGGAGGCTGACTACTTTTTGGTTATTTGGGCCGACATGTTATAATTCATTTTAACCCTAAAGCAGCAAAAATATTGTATAATATGGCTTAGGGTTAGGGTTTATTCATATGTATGATTTTAGTACTTGTGGTGGAATTGAGCTGTAATGGATTACGGATTGTAATCAGGTTGTAATCACTGGATAATAATAATATTGGACTCGCTATTGGTGGAGGTAGCCCAGGGATTAGGTGAACCATGTTAAATCTTTATGTCTTGTGTTCTCCTCTGTGTGGTTTATTGTTTTCTGATATTAGTTATATTTGCACATAATTGTTATTTCTGCCTTGTTAATCCTAACAAGTGGTATCAGAGAGAGGTTATTTCATTTGTTCTTTCATCTATTCTTTGAAGCAGGTCTCACGAGTTAGTGGGAGAGTCTCTTGGTTAAGTGGGAGAAATGGCAGATGAGGGTAGGCTAAAGGTTGATAAGTTTAATGGGCAAAACTTCCAGTTATGGAAGATGCAAATGGAGGACTATCTCTATCAGAAGGATCTATGGCAGCCATTAGAGGGAATAGCCAGGAAAGAGGCTGAAATGTCTCAGGAAGATTGGGATATTTTGGATAGGAAGGCACTGGGGATTATTCATTTATGCCTGGCACAATCGGTGGCATTCAATATTACTGGAGCAACAACAGCTAAAGATCTAATGGAAACCCTAGCGAAGTTGTATGAAAAGCCTTCAGCTTCAAACAAGGTATTTCTTATGAAGCATTTATTTAATATGAAAATGGTAGAAGGTGGATTAGTCATTGATCATTTGAATGAGTTTAATATAGTTACAAGTCAGTTAACCTCAGTTAAAATTACTTTTGATGATGAGGTTAGGGCTCTCTCGATTTTGTGTTCTTTGCCAGAAAGCTGGAATGGCTTGGTAATGGGTATTAGTAATTCTGTTTCTGGTTCAAATACCCTAAATTTTGATGATGTTGTTGGTGTTATATTGAGTGAAGAAATTCGTAGGAAAAGCTTAGGGGCATCCACATCGGGTAGTGCATTGAACGCAAAAAGCAGAGGCAGAACAAGAGATAGAGGAAACAACTCTAGAAATCATGGGAAATCAAGAGGAAAATCAAAGGGAAAAAGGTTTGAATCCAAAGGGCCAAATGATTGCTGGTACTATGGAAAACCAGGTCATAAGAAGAAAGATTGTTGGTCTCAGAAGAAAGATCAAGCAGACAAAAATGATGAAAACAAGGAGACAAATGTGGTGAGTAACAAATCCGAAGAGGATGCTTTGCTTTTGTCTTTAGAAAATGTTGATGATTCATGGGTGTTAGATTCGGGGGCTTCATTTCATGCTACACCCCATAGAGGTTATTTTGTTGATTATGTCTAAGGGGATTTTGGGCTAGTTTATTTGGGAGATAATGAACCCTGTCAAATTGTTGGAAAAGGAAAAGTCAAGATTAAGTTGTAGAATGGGAATCATTGGCTACTACAAGAGGTAAGACATGTTCCAAGACTAAGTAGAAATTTAATTTCAGTAGGGCAATTGGGTGATGAGGGTTGCACAGTTACTTTTAATGATAAAAATTGGAAGGTTTCAAAAGGTTCCTTAGTAGTAGCAAAAGGTGTGAAAGTAGGCACCTTATATCTTTGTACAGGTCATACTGTTCCTTCTACTTTAATTGTTTCAGAGAAAAATGAATGTTCAGGAACAGTTGCTACAATTGAGTAGGTAGAACAAGAGACAGTAGCTGGAGATTCTGAAATAGCACTGTGGCATAATAGACTTGGTCACATGAGTGAAAAAGGTATGAAATTACTTCATTCAAAGAAAGTATTACCAGGTTTGAAATGTGTTAATATGGATTTCTGTGAAAGTTGTGTGTATGGAAAGCAAAAGAGAGTCAGTTTTGTAAAGAGTGGGAAGGAAAAGAAAAATGAAAAATTAGAACTTGTGCATACAGATGTATGGGGTCCAGCTCAGATATCTTCCCTTGGTGGCTCTCAATATTATGTTACATTTATAGATGATGCAACAAGAAAAGTATGGATTTATTTCCTTAGACAGAAATCTGATGTATTTCAAACTTTTAAGAAATGGAAATGCTTGGTTGAGAATGAGACTGGTAAAAAGTTAAAATGTCTCAGATCTGATAATGGCAGTGAGTATTGCAGCAAAGAATTTGAAGATTATTGTGCCTCTACTAGTATTCATAGACAAAAAATTGTACCAAGAACTCCACAAGAAAATGGAGTGGCTGAACACATGAACACAACAATAATGGAGCGTGCAAGGAGTATGAGGTTGCATGCTAGGCTGCCCAAAAATATGTGGGTAGAGGTTGTGAACACTGATATTTATTTAATCAATAGAGGCCCCTCTACTCCTTTAGATTGTGGTATTCCAGAGGAAGCATGGAGTGGTTAGAAGGTGAGTTATTCTTTTCTC
This sequence comes from Chamaecyparis obtusa, assembly GCA_027943335.1. Lineage (NCBI taxonomy): Eukaryota > Viridiplantae > Streptophyta > Pinopsida > Cupressales > Cupressaceae > Chamaecyparis > Chamaecyparis obtusa. The sequence continues at coordinate 1,067,553 of BSBK01006176.1, read as the reverse complement.
AAAACCTTTGGTTGTGAAGCTTTTGCACTTATAGATTCTGAAAATAGAACCAAGCTGGAAGCTAAGTCAAAGAAATGTGTATTTGTTGGATATGGCATTGATGAATTTAGTTATAGGCTTTAGGATTTTGAAAATCATAAAATTGTAAGAAGCTGGGATGTCATATTCAATGAGAAAGTGTTGTACAAAGATCTATTGTAGTAGCATGAGAAGAAAGAAAATGATTATGTAGTGCTAGATGATATTCCAAATGCTAATGTTCTAGTAGCTCCTTATGCTATGCAACAACAACAACAACAAATACCACACACACCAGTGAATGTTAGATGGTCAACAAGGCTAAGTAGACCTCCAGAAAGATTTTCTCCATCTTTGTATTCTATTTTGTTAACAGATGCTGGTGAACCTGAATGTTATAATGAAGCTGTGCAGGTGGATACAAAGCTTCAGTGGGAGTCTGCAATGACAGATGAAATGGACTCTTTGCTCAAAAATCAAACATGGAATTTATGCAAGTTACCTATAGGTAAAAGGGCTTTACAGAATAAATGGGTTTATAGGATAAAAGAAGAGGATGGAGGTAAGAAAAGATTTAAAGCCAGATTAGTCGTAAAAGGATTTGCACAAAAACATGGTATTGATTTTGATGAGATATTTTCTCCTTTTGTTAAAATGACTTCTATCCATACTGTTTTAAGTATTGTGGCTACTGAAGATTTGCATTTAGAGCAGCTTGATGTTAAAACAATTTTTCTTCATGGTGATTTGGATGAAGAAATATATATGGTTCAGCCACAAGGATTTGAGGTCAAGGGTAAGGAGAATTTGGTGTGTAGATTGCAGAAAAGTTTATATGGCTTGAAGCAAGCACCTTGGCAATGGTATATAAAATTTGACACTTTTATGAATGAGCATGGATATAGTCGGTGTCATTTTGACCATTGTGTTTATTTTAAGAGGTTGGATGATGATAGCTACATTATTTTATGTTTATATGTTGATGATATGCTTGTAGCTGGGTCTAACATGGATCATATTCAGGGGTTGAAACAACAGTTAGCAAAATATTTTTCTATGAAGGATTTGGGGGCAGCAAAACAAATCCTTGGTATGAAAATTTGCAGAGATAGGAAAAATAGGAAATTGTCTCTATCTCAGGCTGATTATATTGAGAAGGTGTTGCAACATTTCTCTATGGAACATGCCAAAGCTGTCAGCACACCTTTGCCTGGTCATTTGAAATTGACTAAGGATATGTGTCCCAAGACACTAGAAGAAGAGACTACAATGTCTAAGGTCCCTTATGCTTCAGCTATAGGGAGCTTTATGTATGCTATGGTATGTACTAGGCCAGATATTGCACACCCAGTGGGATTTGTTAGCCGATATATGAGTAACCCTAGTATTGAGCATTGGAATGCAATCAAATGGATTCTCAGATATTTGAGAGGTACATCCAGTAAGTGTTTACACTTTGGGGGTTCTACTACTACTGTACAAGGCTATGTTGACTCAGATTTGGTAGGAGATATAGATAGCAGGAGGAGTACTACAAGTTATATATTTACTATTGGTGGGACAAAAGTGAGTTGGATTTCTTGACTACAAAAGGTGGTCTCTTTATCCACTATAGAGGTAGAGTATGTTGCTGCTACAAAGGTAGCCAAGGAGATGATATGGCTTCAATTCTTCATGGAAGAATTGGGACATCCACAAAAGGATAATTTTCTACATATAGATAGCCAAAGTGCCATTCACCTTGAAAAGAATTCTACCTTGCACTCAAAGACAAAACACATACAATTGCAGTACCATTTCATTCGGTCAGTTTTGGATGATGGGCAGTTAAGGCTGGAAAAGATTCATACTGATGATAATCCAACAAATATGTTTACAAAGGTAGTAACAAGGGAGAAGTTGAACTCATGTTCAGCTTTAGTTGGTCTTCTAGACTAAACAAAATAAAGGGACAGCTGAGTCTAGGGTAGTTTGATCCAGTGGGAGCCTCATATGGTAGCGATATTGCTACAGGATTAGTCTCCAAGTGGGAGGTTTTTTTTGTATAGTGTGGATACTGATCAGTCACCAAGTGGGAGATTGTTAGCTTGTGGTGACTAATCAAGAAAGTACTGTACAGTTTTCCTCCTGACCTCACCAGGGTTCGAGGCCAAGCCGGGCCCGAGTGGGGGTTTGGGGGCGCAGCCCCCGAGGAAATTTTTTTTGAGGCCGAATACTTTTCGGTTATTTGGGCCGACATGTTATAATTCATTTTAACCCTAAAGTGGAAAAAATATTGTATAATATGGCTTAGGGTTAGGGTTTATTCGTATGTATGATTTTAGTACTTGCGGTGGAATTGAGCTGTAATAGATTATGGATTGTAATCAGGTTGTAATCACTAGATAATAATAATATTGGACTCACTGTTAATGGACGTAGCCCAAGGATTGGGTGAACCACATTAAATCTTTGTGTCTTGTGTTCTCTTCTATGTGGTTTATTGTTTTTTGATATTAGTTATATTTACACATAATTGTTATTTCTGCCTTGTTAATCCTAACAATGGTCCTACTGCGGCAGCCCATGGAGTAGCCCATGGAGTAGCCATGACAGTCCTAGCACAGTATGGTGGAAAATTAACAACTAGGGGAGTAGTGGTACCGTGAAGTGTTAACACTTGGCAAGTGTTTTGTGAAGTGCATTGATTTATAACAGGAGAAGAACACCTACTCTGACTTTTCCTTTCTCCTTTCTTTCTAGGAACTTCTAGGAAGGGAAAACCAAGCTCTGCTAATGTATCAAATGTAGGATCTTGTCCACCCTATTCTTTGGTACTCCTGAGGAATCTTATTCACACTAGGATGATGTAGCTTACTAATCAAATGACTATTTGTGTCCCCAATGGAGTTGCCAAAAATTTTTTAGTAAACAAATTTTTCCTTTCTTATTTCTTATGATAATAACTCTTAATGCCCAAACTATGAACAATATCTAGTTACAATAGTTGAAAAGCCATTCTTTATTTATTAGATTTTCTTTGAATTGGTAGGTACAACTCCCTATGTGTATGATATCCAAAGAATAATGTTTTGCTCGTAAATCTAACCTGGGGTATGCTCTTAACCTGAGAGCAGAAGAGGCAAACCGAATTAACCCTAAATAGGACTTAACTCATGTAGGAAAAGCTCTCAAATCTAAAACCAAGCAGCAAACTCACAAATCCTATGAATTTATATGCTCAGCATCTACTTATAGAAATGTAAATGAAATGATTAAAGACTTCCAATAAATCCTTCCCTGAATATCCCAAAGCACATCCTACTGTGGTTTATTCATATCCTCATGACAAAGGAATGAAACATCCTTTCCTTCCCACTGTAATTCAAATTAAAAGAAAGAATCATAGAATCAACAATTTCTAACTAAATGGAACAAAAAATCATTGACATAAAACACTCTTCAATTGACTCTGAAAAATCAAGTCTCTTACACCAACAATTTTTCCAACCCTGTATTTTCTTTTACAATAGAATGTATAGAGATTACAAGCATACACCCTTTCATGGGAACACCAAGTGTTTCAACTTCCAAAATTTGAAAAGACTAAAAATAGGTGTTTCAACATCACAACAAGGAAGAAATGAAAAGACTTTATCTTTTCATCTAACTCTTCGATAAGGCTAAATGGCAAAGATCACCGTTATTGACATATTAGAGACTGCTATTCTTCCTTTTGTCATGGCTGATATCAAGTATTCATCACTTCCTTTAAGCACTTCAACATTAGATTCATCTTTAATTTATTCCATTGCGAAACCCATCAATCTCTAAAAAATACATCATCAATACCACAAATGACAGACTGTGCAATTGCTAAATACTCCTTGTGGAAAATGCACACAAAAGATGTGAAACCTGCGACAGTAGAGTAGCAAGTCTCCCATTTTCTGCCCATCAACTTTAAGTGCTTGAATAACTTAAAGCATGTGCTTAATAAACTTTGAAATAACAATCTTTTCTCTTATGCCAAGCTCAGGTGTCAAAACACATGGTGAGATCCCTCATGATCACAGGACATCTTCCACACCATAGCGACAAAGCAGGGACCATAGATCTGGAGACTACAACTAAGAGCCCGTGACCCCACCATTCCACGTGTTCACATCTCACATGATCACAAGACATCTCTCTTAGTCATGCGACAAAGAGGCATCCATTGATTCTCCTTTAGCTCGCCACATGGTATAAATGCCTTCGGACCCACTACTCCATGTGGCTTCATCTCACATAATCGCATAGCATGTTTTAAACTCTAGCGATCATGCGACTGCTCAAAATGAACTTGCCCAGCTTACGTTGTCTCTTAACTATTTATTAGTCGTGAAACTATGTGGTCATCTTCCCTAACCATTGAATGTACTTTATTCCTTCTCTGACCTAGTGACTGTGAGAAACTTATCGGGCCCACCATTGGAAGATCAATGGTCATTGCTTCTTTGCATAGATCTCCAAGATCCCTTGTGAACATACACCCTCCATCGGATGTAGGATCTTTCCCTGCTCAGCTTATGTTATTGCATTTGCATTGTTGGCGTATATGGGTCCCAGTAGGCTTCATTGTCGCATGATCACATAGCATTATTTTATTTCATGCGATCATGCGACTGCTCTCTCATTGGTACATGGGCCCATAACTTAAAGCATGTGTCTTTTAAAACACTTCAATATAAATAAACTTCTCTTTTAACAAAAGCCTATGGAAATCGCACCCTTTAAGTGTGAAACCCGCATATTACCAATTCTTCTTTGTGGAAAATGCACCAGTGAGGTGCGAAATCTACCTTTGGAGCTGTCAAAAATGGAAAACCCACCGGCCTATAACTTCTTCATTTTAGCACTAAAATTCATGCCATTTTCACTAGTGAGTTCATGAGGACTCAAAGAAGCGACCTATGCTTTTATATTATGAAAAGCATCATACTTTATTGCCTATTGAAAATGCATTTAAAAGTGTATATTTGGCTCTGTTATGCCAGGAATAGAGGAAAATAGAGTTCAAAAAGAACTCATTACTGTTGCATGCCTCTACCTTTTTAATTGCTCCTTAATCATCTTGCATCAGGAAGTTCTCAAAAAAAATTGAATCTAAATTCATGTTTGTCCAAACTTTACTTCTAAAACTTGAATCAACCTTCTTCTGATTCCTGGCAAGTGCCTAAAGATCATGACTTTGAATCATCATTCTTCTTATGAAAGAACATCAATAGGAGCACATTATCCTTGTTAGGTTAGGATCTATAACCTACCCATTATGACAAGACTTCCAAATAACCCAACTGGCTAGAAAAGATAAGACAATAGCAGGGGAACCCGACAAGGATAGCCTATCCAATGAAAGACTTAGACCTATACTGAGACATGACCAGACCTAACTATGAGATCAAAATATTCCACTTTAATAGCATGGTTATGGGATGAAAAGTTGGGCAACACCACTTACATTCACAATTCCTTTACTTAGAAGACCAGACACAAAGCTTGGTGATCTGCTCCTAAGTAATCTGGTTCTATTTTCTATATCTTTCAATCTCTCTCCCTTTTCTACCAACCCCATTTTACAAAATGAGCTTTCAACTCTATATAGCCTCATCACAACCACCTTGGAATTCCATCATTAATGGGAATGCAACAAGCTTTGGGGGGTTGGAAAATGTAACTCCTATTAAAACATAAAAATACAACAAAAGATACAACCAACCCACAGGTGGTGAAGGACAAAACTTTCTCGGATTATGGTACATCTTTGGGTGCTCAAGAATTGACACCCTCAACTAAAAATATTTATGATAGCTCCTTGAATTCAATGAGACATGGTGACCACCATTTTAGGCTAACCTACACCATACTTGAATGATAGCTTATCAATCTTGTATTTCTTGGATCAAGTGTCTGGTGTGTAAGATGTCCTTTTCAATCTTCATCTAAAATATCCAAATCAACTATAGTAGATCTAGCCCTTTTGGGCTTTGTCTTTTCATCCCATGCAATTACTTATTCCTCTGATGACCAATTAAAAACTTGGACAAGTTGTAGTTGGGATTTTTGTCTCTCCCATCTGGCATCTGTAATTGCCTTGACATTAGACACAAACTTGGTGAGGTCAACTTCCACTTTGATGGCTTCATCTAAGGCTTTATTGAAGCTCTCTAAATAAACATTATTATTCTCAACTAAAAATGCCTCTTTTTGAGGTAGTAGAAGATCAGCATCTGATCTCCAATTATGAAGGCTCTTCACTATTCCATCTGTACTCAAAATTGAGGGGATGAATCTGTTGGTACAAGAATTGAGCATGGGTATCTTGGCCTCAATCAAAGTTGCCTTACCCTTGAAAAGAGGTAAAATGGCTTTAATTCTATCAATCTCCTCACCAAATCCTAGAACTATCTCTGGTATGTCACTCCCCATAGATTGAGCAAAAATCAATCTCTCAAAAAGTGGTGCCCTGACAGACCACACTATATGAAACTCATTCAAAATCTGCACATAACTATTGACCTCCTTTCGCAATTCTAGCAATTTTACATAAGCATTATAAACCAAGTCAAATTTATTCTTGATTGTGTTCAATATGTGTTACAAAACACTCAGAAGGGCCTGCAATACTACCTCATTCTTTTCATCACTGATCTTTTTCAATTTTGCTGCCACCTCCTCATCTATCATTCCTTGTGCCTCTATTGCCATTGGCTTCTTAGGAGGTGCAAGGACTACTACAGAGAAATTTATGATTTGTAATTTTAGTTCTTTTGTCTGCTTCTCTAATGTTGTATCTTTTATTATCTGCAAGTCCCTATCCTTCACTGGGGCATTGAAATCTTCCAAGAGGTTGCCATATCTTTCTAACAACTACTTAGTTTTATCCTCATTTAATTCTACAAATTGGGTGAAAACCTGAGAAATTTCTAGGTCCCCTATATTGTGGATTGACCACACTATTTTATCTCCCTCCATTTGTTCTTTTACATTCAAAATTTGTTCTTTCTTGTCCTTTGGATATAGACTCCACATGGCCGAGGCCTGAGTTTTTGGGCTATACCCAAATCCCCTTATTATATCCCCTACTTGGGTTTCAGAAGATAAAGTAACATCTTGTCTCTTGATTTGATCTATTATGAAGTTAGTATACAAAATCCACCCTGGCACAAGCAACATATTACTTTCTCTTACTAATTCCCTGGCCTCATCTAGAGTATGATTTTCCTCCTCAGGGTCATATTCTTTCAATTGTTGTAATGGATCATCTGGCACTTGACCTTCCTTAGTTATTTGTACACTTGAAGCCACTTGTTGTTGCTTATGCCTTAAAAAGAAACTTTTGAATTCCTTAGAATTCACAAAATTGTCATCCTTAACGAAATCATCTTGCTCAATTAATCTTTCATCCTGGCCTAAAGCTAGAGGAAACTCTACATCTTTTGTTTCATACTTCTGCTCCCTTTTAGCCTCCCTGATTTCTTTCATAATTTCATGGTGATGAAAGCTAGTCCCTGTGTAGAGGGCACTCACTCTATCTTTCTTCTTCCTCTTTGAAGGCTCACTAGTTAACAACATTTTATTTTTCTTTTGAGGCTTAGCAGTATCCCCAAAATTGGGAAATTCAAGAAGATCTACATTTTCTTTATCCTCCCCAGGTCCTTTGGCCATTGGTTGTTCCATAGTGGGTGGACTAATATGGGGTAGCCACCATCACTATCCTCATCACACTTGCATTTTGAATGGGCCTTTTTTCCTTGATTAGCATCATCAATTTGATCCCTCATGGATTCAACAAGTGTGTCAAATTGAGCCATCATCTGCTCAAGTCTTTGGAGATAAGGCAAAGTGGGAAAGAAACCCCCAAATACCAATCCTTTTCCTTTAAACTCCTTCTCAATTTTGTGTAACCTATCCAATTGCTTAATTCTTTTATCCACCTCATCATCCTCAATGATGTTCCTGATCACATCTTCCTCAGGATACTCATCATGTAGCTTATTGAAGGGAATGGTAGGCATTTAGTACTTCCTTCTAGCTACCATGAAACCTTCTGTATCCACATACATATGTGGTGCTACAAACATCCTATACTTCTCTAACCAATCATTAACCTTACTCAATGCTCCCTTCCCAATTGTAATATAATGCACTCTGAAGTGTCGAGGAGTGAGAGTCCCCTTTCTATGGGAAGCTAAATGCTCTCTTTCTATCAACATGAGTTGCCAGACAAATTCTAGAAATGCAATTCTGGGAGGTACATAGAATGGGAGTAAATGAGGAGGCTGAGGGCATCCATAAACCCTAATCATTGTATAGCCTGTCTCATAGTAAATATCTCCCCAATTATGACCCTTGGTCCAATTATGCATAAATTGTTGGGGTCTCACCAGCTACAGGACCTTGGTGGGTAATCTTGAGCAATTCACACCCAAACTCCAGAGAATGGGAAACATAATCTGGTTCTCAAAAGCACTAAAGTCTCTCCTAGGGCATGAAGGGCTCAAGACTCCTAAACAAAACTAAACTGGGTTAGGTTGTCCATTCCACATCATTTGTGGTTTGAGGTCATCCAAATTAATCAGACCTTAATTGTGATACATAATTAGATGCATCAGGAAGAAGTAATGCATGAACCTAGGTTGAGAACCAGAGGTGAAATTCTTTAGGGAAAACAAACCCTCATGCATCTTTTTTATGATATAACCAATAAAGTCATACCCTTTTCTCACCATACAGTTCTGTGAATCCATCACCACCATAAAAATATCAGATGTAATCCTCTCAGGACCTTGATTAATTCCCAAAACTTGGCATATCCCATATGAAATGTACTTAATGTAAAAATTTAGTTCTTTTTAGGCATACAAAATTGATCCAGCCATAGGTGCAACATATTTTTTATTCTCCTTTGGCATGTGATTCTTAATCTCCCTGGAGACCAGAGCAGCCTCTCTAACATATCTATTTGCCAAGGCCTGTAAGTTGATTTCTGTGGCCATTGGAAACTGAATCCTGAAGGCATTCATAAAAGAATTCCTATCCAAAGTGACCAAGGGGGAGCCATCCTCTTTTCTAATGGTCTTTGAGAGAGGATCATACATCTAAGATATCATCAGGAGCAAGTTGACATCTAGAAAAACTTCTGGAACAATTAACTTGGCCAACCCTGAAGTCCAAGGGTTTGAAACCGGTATGACACTATCACAATTCTTATAGAAATATGTAAATAGGTACATGCCTATGATTTTTGGAGTTTTAGCATCCCTACAATAACCTAAGTCATCAATAAAAATTTCATCACTGACCTTCTTGTTCTGAGAAGAACCAAGCAAGAGACCAAGAAATTCATCTGAGAAACTTTCCTTAACTTTCTCTTTCGACCCCCGGTTAGTAGAGGCTCTGCTTGCTGTCATCTTACTCATCCTAACTATAGCTCTGGAAATTCTTCTACAAATTTGCTAGTCACACTACAATCTGGAAAAGCTCAAAAATCCTAGTGCTCTGTACTTATTCAATAAGCTTCGTAATTCTCAAATGAGCTGCCTCTAGTTGTTTTAACCTGCAACATTGAATGGGCCACCACGTCTGACATCTCCAGCCAACAAAAGGTCACTTTCACCATTACTTCAGCATGCATAGGGTTTCAAAATACTAATCATAGCTAAGAAAATTTTAAATTTGAACATTTCAAGATCTGGCAACTAAAGTTAAAGCTACAATAGTCATTTTACAAATTTGGCACTTTAGAAAGGTATTCCAAGATTTGGTGACTAAGAGGAAATCTTGTAGTCGTGGAATACTTTTGACTTTTCAAACTTCATTCTGAGATTTGGTGACCTGGCCATTTGGAGATCTAGCAACTGAAGGAAGTGATACATTTGATTTATTATGTTTTGAGAACTCGTGACTATAGTCAAAAACTATAGTTGCGGCAATATATTTGTCTTTGAAAACTTTCAACGATTACCCAACCTAGAGATCTGGCAACAAAATTGAAGTCTCATAATCTCATAAAGCTTTAGCTACTTGACTTCTTTCTTGAGATAACATGACCACTATCGATCTCACCCTTCAATTCATCCAGCGGTTCAAATTAAGTCATAACAAGATTTCATAACTAACCGCTTGATCCCGCGACCCCAAGAAAATCATGTCACTGAATCGCTAAAAGCTTACCACCTAACTGTCAAGAACCAAAGATCACATGACCACACAGTCACTAAATCACTAAATACAATCATAATCACCAAGTCCTAACCACTTCATTAACCCTCACTTGACCTCGGGCACATCTGGAGACTTGGTGACAAGGACTTCTCACTAAATCTCATAATCTTTTACTTAACAGGGGTTTAATCTTGAGATTACATGACTGAGGCATTCTTCAAGTTGTGAGAACATTTCTTCACTCTGGGTTAAGACTAGAGATCAAGTGCCATCCACACGATCAAAATCCATTGATGGTTCTTAATAAATTTAACAATCCTTTGTCACCTAACCACCACATTCAGAGATATGGCGACAACTGCATCATAGAATAACTAATTGCTAGAGAGATAGCCGCCAGCATCGGGAGATCACATGACCAACAGAACTCACAATCACTAAACAAAGAGACAAACCACCACATTATTATGAGATCCATAGAGAACCACCAAGGATGACCGCTATTCCATCTCGAGATTCAGTGACCAAAGAGAAAACTCATGATCACTGAATAAAAGGCCACTTAGATAAATCATTGAGAGATCTACCGACCATAGGAAAAACTAATTCGGAGATTATGTGACTATAGTCCCTTAGTGACAAATCAAATACAACAATCACTAAATCTCAAGACTATCATTGTAAGATTTGGAGACTAAAGGGGAAACGCTAAGTCGTTAGACGCTAAGGAATATTCCAAGAGACTCACAAGATCGGGCGACAAAGGCTTTCGGGCAATCACCAAACAAAAGGGAATATTCTTGAACCTTAAGGAGACTCAGCGACTAAGAGGAAAGTAGAAGTGCACATGCAAATTTGAGACTTAAATCATCTGAAAAAGTAACAGAGAATTAGAACACTGACGACCAAAACTAGGGTTTTTATGATTTTTCAAAGGTAATTAGACCTAGCAAACCCTAAAGACTATAATTTTTTCAAAATCATCCATAAATTTAGAGCCAAAAAAAAAAGATGAGATTTCCAACCAATAGTGGCTCTATCTGAGGATGTTAAAATGCGAGTTTGAACAAGAACCATGGATTTTTGGGACACTAACCAAAAAATGCACTGACCTAAAACTGGAAAGGAAGCACACAGACTAAAAGAAACATACCTATACAATATTTGCAAGATATTTACATATTCATATAGAAAGATTTAGCTAAAGAAAGGCTTTAAGAATTTCCCATGCACTGGCAACTCAAAAACTTCATCATCCATACTTTTCAACAAGTAAGAATCTTTTCCAAAACTTTCATGAATCATGAAGGGACCAAGCCATAAGGATTCAAACTTTTTATGCTTCCCTTTGTCTTCTACTCTTACATTCCATTGAAGTACCAAGTATTTTTCTTTGAATTTTATGACAGTGGCCCTCTTGTCAAATAGGTACTTCACTTTCTATTGCAACCTAATGTTACTCTTTTGACTTTCTCTTCTCACTTCATCTAGCTCTATCAGTTGCATGATTCTATCTAGCATTGGTTCTAATTCATCCAATTCTTCACCCTTAATAAACTTATAAACAGGAAGCAAATTATTTACAGGCAATCTTGACTATAAGCCATACACAAGCTCAAAAGGGGACTTCCTAGTGGCTCTCTTTACTGTGACCCTATCTTCCCATAAGGCCAATTTCAACCTTGAATGCCAAGCTCTTTAATTTTTCTCAAGTGTTTTCTTCAAGAATGCGCCTCCACATCTGACATCTCCAACCAACAAAAGGTCACTTACGCCATTACTTCAGCATGCATAGGGTTTCAATATACTAGCTGTAACTAAGAAAATTTTAAATTTGAACATTCTGAGATCTGGCAACTAAAGTTAAAGCTACAATAGTCATTTTACAAATTGGGTGCTTTAGAAAGGTATTCTGATATCTGGTGACTAAGAGGAAATCTCGTAGTCACAAAATACTTTTGACTTTTCAAACTTCATTCCAAGATTTGGTGACTTGGCCATTTGGAGATCTAGCGATTGAAGGAAGTGATACATTTGATTTATTCTATTCTAAGAACTGGCGACTATAGTCAAAAACTATAGTTGCAGCAATATATTTGTCTTTGAAAACTTTTAGCGATTACTTGACCTAGAGATCTAGCAACGAACTTGAAGTCTCATAATCTCATAAAGCTTTAGCTGCTTGACTTCTTTCTTCAGATAATGTGACCACCATCAATCTCACCCTTCAATTCATCTAGCGGTCCAAATTAAGTCGTAAGAATATTTCATAACTAACCGCCTAATCCCGCGACCCTGAGAAAACTGTCATTGAATCATTGAAAGCTTACCACTTAACTGTCAGGAACCTGAGATCAAACAACCACACAGTTGCTAAATCATTGAATAAAATCATAGCCGCCAGGTCCTAACCACTTCATTAACCCTCACTTGACCTTGGGAACATCTGGAGACTTGGTGACAAATACTTCTCGCTAAATCTCATATTCTTTCACTTAACCAGGGTTTAATCCCAAGATCACACGACCGAGGCATTCTTCAAGTCGCGAGAACATTTCTTCACTCTGGGTTAAGACTAGAGATCAAGTGCCATCCACATGATCAAAATTCATCGATGGTTCTTAATAAATTTAACAATCCTTTTTCACTTAACCACCACATTCAGAGATTTGGCGACAACTGGGTTGTAGAATAACTAATCGCTAGAGAGATAGCCGCCAGCATCGGGAGATCATGCTACCAACAGAACTCACAATCACTAAACAAAGAGACAAACTACCACATTATTATGAGATCCAAAGACAACCACCAAGGAAGACCTCTGTTCCATCTCGAGATTCAGTGACCAAAGAGAAAACTCATGATTGTTGAATAAAAGGCTACTTAGATAAATGATTGAGAGATCTGCTGACCATAGGAAAAACCAATTTAGAGATTACATGACTATAGTCCCTTAGTGACAAATCAAATGTAGTAGTCACTAAATCTCAAGACTATCATTGCAAGATCTGGAGACTAAAGGGGAAACGCTAAGTCATTAGATGCTAAGGAATATTCCAAGAGACTCATGAGATCAGGCGACAAAGGCTTTTGGGCAATTGCCAAACAAAAGGTAATATTCTTAAACCTTAAGGAGACTCAGTGACTAAGAGGAAAGTAGAAGCACACATGCAAATTTGAGACTTAAGTCATTCAAAAAAGTAACAGAGAACTAGAACGTTGACGACCAAAACTAGGGTTTTTATGATTTTTCAAAGGTAATTAGACCTAGCAAACCCTAAAGACTACAATTTTTTCAAAATCATCTATAAATTTAGGGCCAAAAACAAAAGATGAGATTTTCAACCAACAGATACTAAGGAGATTCAAAATCAGACTAAAGATAATGTTGAACCATTTGAGGATGAGCGCAGGCTAGTAGACTGAACTTGTTATGCCTGTAACAAGCGTAGACACATAGAAATGAATTGTAAAGAGGTAAGACCCTTTAATAGTTACTATTATTCATGCAATAAATTTGGCCATAGAGCTATGAATTATAGAACAAGTTAGAAGCACAAGACTTAGCATAATCACAAAAATCAAAATCAAACAAATACAAGAAGTTCTCAGGTTATTACATGTCAGATATGTAATTATAATGGTCACTCAGCAAGACAGTGTAAAATGGTAGCCTTTATCAATGCATTGAGGAATTTAAGGCCTCCAGTTATTTGTTACTCTTGTAACAAGGTTGGACACATCTCAAAGTTTTTTTGATCAAGGACACAAAGTCAAGAAAGCCCTACAAAGCCAGTAGAATCAATACTGGATACCAAAGGAGAAGTCAAGTTTGTGAAAGCTTCATAAGATGCAAGCTTAATTTGGTTAGAGACAAAGAAGGATAAGGTTGATAAGCATGTATTGGATTCATTTGTAGTTGACTCACCCTCTACATCTAGATGAATGGCCCTCAGGGTCACAGGGGGAGCTAATTTAACTCTAAACCCCTACATGGCCGGTATACTCACCCTCAGAGTATTTGCATTTGGATTTAACATTTTGGAGACTAGTAGGACATATGTACAAGAGCGCACTATCTGATTAATTATAGAATGAAAGTTGGAGATTTTTAGTGAAAGTCTAGTTTACGTGACAAGCATTAATGGCAAAATTTTTACTTTTAAGTAAATAGAGACTTACAGATTACTCATTGCATTTTAATTTGAGTTATTGAAGAGCACAAAAGCCCTACTAGTTAATTATGAAGGATTAAAGCTTGATTCACTAGCAAAGAACTATGTTTGATCAGTTGCGGAAGCCCTAATCCATTGCGTTGTTTCACAAGTTCTCAGAAATCATTTGTGAACTGATTTACAAGTAAGTAATGATGACTCCTATTATGTTTTATGTTGTGGAGAAGAAGAGATACATTTTCAAGAGACATCCCTTTAAGTCTACCCTAGATGACTTAGAAGGTGCATTCTCCTAAACCCCTATGAGTGTTATGCATGTCAAAGACATCCGTGCATACATTCACTATAAGAAGGAACCAGTTGGTCTAGATAGAATAAGAGCATACATTTAGACCATGATGAAACCATATAAAACCTTCCTTGATGAGTTCTCACAGTTAGAGAATCATCCTATTGTTGATTTTTCTATGGCACATGATTTCTACAAATTCAAATGGATCAAGATCCTATTGAGAAGAATCCACGATGACCTATTTTCTAGTAAGAATTATAGGAGATCTCATTCATGAGATGGTAGGCCTTTCTAGGACATGAACCATTTTTCCAGTGGGTAAGGATGTAAGGAAACAAGTAGAACATGCATGAAAGTCAAGAAGTGATAGGTGCACAATGACTATTGAGCCTATAGAGGAAAAATACATCAAATTCATGTCTATGATACTTGGGTATAAGTTTCAGCACACCAACAGGGTGAATAGTGTGTTTGCGGCCACTATTCTTGCAACAATAAGGATTTTCAAAGAAAATGGAGAGTTCAATTTGTGTGAGATCTTGCATGCACAACTGATAGAGAACATTAATGCCATTAAACATGATAAGACTAAAATATTTAGGTTTGGGTCTTTAATCATTTACATGTACTTCCATATACTTGGAAAGGTTTTAGATTTATACCTAAACAAAGATATACCTACAATGCCTCAAATATCCTTTAAGGCATCTACTAATAGCTTATTGAAGGATTGCATGGAGTTAGATTTGAAAACATTTAGAATCAAAATCTAGATGAGGTACAAAATACTAGAGAGTATTGTAGAAAAATACAAGGATGACATTTTCTTTATGATGGAAACTGATACAACTTCCATGGAACCAGTGGAGCCTAGAACAAAGTGGATTCATCCACTTGGATATGAGGTTGAGGAGCCAATCCTAGAAGAATATGCACAAGTATTGTTATCAGCACCTAAGGACCCTAATGAACCTAGATGGGGGACTTATGAAGAGAAGTCAAGAGAAGTTGATGCAGTATTGAAAAGCACAGCAACAAAAAAGAAGGTAGCTAAGGTGACTTCTGAGATACTCAGAATTCTTGGAGTAACATAGGTAGACCTTAACAAAGAAAGACAAGAAAATATTTCTTTTGGAATTGAGACGACATCTGCAGTAGAAGCTAAGGATGGTGATCCTAAGCTAAAGAAGATCAAAGTTGAAAATTTAGATGATCCAAAAGACAAAAAGGAGAAAATAGATGTTACCCCTCTTGTGCCCATAGAAACTATTGATCTTATAGCTCTTCCTGAGTATAATATATTATCTAAAAGGAATAAAGTGTCAGGAAGAAGCCATCTATCCTCATAGGAAACAAGAAGTAGGAAGAATACTCAAGCACCTCTACAGGTAGGATTCAGACCTAGTCTTAAAGTATTGAGTACAAGGATTGTTGATGAAGGAAGATTGGATAAGATAGGTAAGTTTTATGAGAAGTAAAATGAAATTGATAAGTCAAAGATTCATAGTATGATCATTAAATATATGATCAAGTTCAAAAAGATAGTCTTGGAACTAAAAATAGTCATTCCTGACAATGTTTGGAACACCTTAGAATCCTTGAAGAAACAAGCTATTGAAGAAGATCTCAAGATAAGAGAAAAAATTCTAGATAAAAGTCTACTAGTGTGTTCCTTAGAAGAGAAAACACTATTTCTAGATTTGGTAAAGCCACATCTATGAACAAAGCTAGGAACACTACACATAATGGATAAGAACTTTGAGACGATAGCCAAAGAGATAGAGAAAGCTTTTGAGAAGGTTTTCTTGAATAGACACATGTATCCACCCACTGCGCCCTCAACACAAGTGCCCTATAAGGAATTCAAGGTGGAAGAGCCCACTAATGTACTAGTGATAGGTCCTTAGGACTTAGCACCTATAGTTGAAACACCTACAGAGGCAGCAAAGTCTGCGCCCATGATAGAGACATACAAAGATGACACAATTTTTATTGATAATGTAAAAATTACTATGGTGGCCATAGACATTGATTTGGACAAGTTTGAAGAAGCCTTTTTAAGCACATAAGAGGTCGAGACTCTATGTGGTAACAATCCTCCCAATCAACAAGAAGAAGTATTGATTGAGGATATAACAGATGAAGAAGAAGAAAAGGAGATAGAAAAAGAAATAGAGAAAAAGGAAGAAAAGGTGGAAGAGGAGAAAGGATAATAAGAGGTAAAAGGAAGTGAATCAAAAAATAAGACATATGTTGAAAAGATAATCATAGTAAAGTAAGAAGTGATAGATAACACTTCTATCACTCCCTCAGCATCATTGTTGTCAAGCTTGACACCTAAAACCACTAGTTTGGTCTCGTGGGGAGAGGAAGATCTGATAAAGATCGATGTCCTAGACATGGAGAAGGAAAAAGAAAAATAGGTAATGAGGAATCCATTGTTTGTTGAATCAGTCAACATTTTGAACAACCTATTACCTTAAGATAAGAAAGTGTCTAAGGTCCACATAGTTGATGATGTTAGCAACATCCTCACAGCCTTCAAGACCAATTTTTCTAGCTTGGAAGAATTTGCATCCCTAGTTGTAAAGGAGAAGTATATGAAAAAGAGGCTAAGTGAATTGGTTAGAAACTTTGCACTTGACCAAAGTTCACTAAAGACTACTCAAGCATCTTTGAAGGAGTTTGCAGCAAAGGGTAGAAAGATTATTACTAACTATATGAACTAGGACAAGTTGACTACTAATCTATACAAGAAGATCCAAGAGGTGGAAACTATGATCGACAGTGTAAGAAAATCAGTAGAAGATCCCTCCATTGATGTAAACATGCACAAAAATGTATACCAGGGGAAGATAGACAAGATTTAAAAATCTAAAAAGGAGATGTCCAAGATAAGAGCAAGGAAAACACGGCTAAGGAATGCTCTTGCACCCTCCCTAAATGTGCTAAATCAGAATATCAAGGAGATTGATGCCACCATGGTGACATATGATCAACATCCTAGCACAAATTTGGAAAATATGGAGAAGCTACAATATGCATTATGCATCCATCTATAGATTGTTAATGCACTGATTACATTCTAGAAGCAAGAGATCCAAAACTTATAGATAGCATATCCAGATGTTCTAACATTGTAAGTATTTGTAGATACAATTTTTGAAGCACCTTTGTCCTTAATGTCAAATAGGGAGTATTGTGTATAGAATATGTAGTCTTGAATGTAAAGAAGATGTATATTACAAAATCAAAGGTAGATATAAGATAAAGTATGTTACAAAGTTTTTTTTATAAGGGTACAGTTAGTAACATTGCCATATTCCTTTGTTTCCATCAATGACAAAGGGAGAGATTGTTGGAAAGTTGACTATACTATTGTATATGACTTAATATAGTGTTTTCATTATGGCAACAAAGGCATATAGTATTTTGGAGTCAGCACACATTATTAGAAGATTAGATTTTGGCTAAGTACATAAGACTAGACAGTTAATAGAGGAACAGTAGATCATAGCATCAGCACACATGCATATGACCTAGTTATGGAATGTTCCCTTGAAGTTAAGCTTGTATGTATGTATTCATGCTAAGTCTTAGAGCACATCATCAAATGTGCAAGTATGATGAAGATACAAATAGTTGAAGAGGTACAACCAGTGAATGCCAGAACATAATAGAGTATGCAGTCGACTAGTAGTATTTTGATTAGCGGTTATAATATTGTTTTGTAAAGGCTATGCACCTATTTTAATCAAGTTGTAGACATATAATTATGTTTTTAAGTAAACACGCTTGAGCCAATTCAATTGGAAGCATTGTATGTAATCGGTTATAGTCTGCCCTAGATAATTATTTTGATGTATGCATATAAATATGAGATGCGCCCTTTGTAATAAGTATTGAAGTTGTTAGAGAGACAAGATAAGAAAATAAGAGATATGCGAAGAGCAGATAGAATGTATTAGTTCTTTGTAAGAGGTCAAAGCATCAATGCATCAAAGGAACCGATTAGATAAAAAGTGTCACAACACTAGTTCATCCAAGTATAGTGTGTATCTGAAATCTGAAGGTTGTAGCCTTCACCACTTGAGAAATGAGCTCTATGATAGTGTGTTGTCACCCCTAATAGGGTTATTGTAAAAGACTCCTACTAGGGTTTGACCCTTGATCAAGTCACTATACTAAAAGAATTATAATGTACAACTCTTAATAGGATTGAAGATCTTCTAACAAGGATCTCAAGACACTAGTACAAATCTTAATGGTTATCAATTCCCATCGAGGTGTTTACCTATTTGGGTTTTCCCATAATCATATTGGTGTTATGTGTTGTGTTCATGTTTCATATTTATGTTAAGGTTCATTTCAGTACTTAAGTATTCAAGTTAAGTTTCAAGAGTTAATAAAAAGATTAATTGTAGTGAGCACTCATTCACCCCCCCCTTTCAGTATTTCCATTCCTAACATTTTTTTGTTTGGATGGGGGGTTTGCCTTGGTCAAACCCTAATTTGTAATAAATCTTGAAATGTAATTGAAATTTCCATATGTATAAACAAAGAAAATGGAACTATTCACATTTCTTACTTTGAAGTCCTTTTAGAGGATTCGAATCCTTGAATCCAAAAGTATGGATGCTCCAAATGAATGTAGAATAGAATGTAGGATGTCTCAAATCAATGGCATTAGATCTTCAACACTAATCTTCAATTGATCTTTTAATAGCAAGAGGCTTGGATGAATGTGGGTGGAGAAATGGGCTCCAGAGAGATTGAATCCTTCAATAGCTAATAATGGATCTCCTTGATGAATGCTTGAATACTTGAATGCTTGGCTTGAAGATGAATGAATTATTTCTTGCATTCCTTCTACTTCTTTCTTGCTTGAAGGCTAGATATCTTGATCATGAAAAGTGGATGCTTGATAATGGATGCTTATGAAAATCGGATGGATCAAATTAGAGAGGAAGGCTTCCATTTATAGCGATCTAGGGCACAAAATCCTAGATAAGGTCAACATTGGAGAATTAAATCCTAATTAACCTTAACCCCTAGAAATAGACCTAGATTAAATGCAATTTAAAGGTTTACCATTCTAAAACCTGAAATAGCTGACCCGAAAGCAAGAAAATAAAAATTTCTGAAACCTGACATCCTAGAACTTTCAAAAACTAAAATTTGGACCTAGGGTTAGGGATGAGGTAGTCTCTTCCCTAGATTAAGGTAGAGAACATCCCTAACCTAGGTTAGGGACTAGGTCATCCTTGACCTAGCAAGTCAAAATCTCCATATTCTTAGAGAAAGTTGCAAGAAAAGAGGTTGGAAATAGAGAGAGAGAAGTATAACAAGGGGGGAATAGCCAGATCCATGCAAAGACCCAATCAAGGTGCTTGACATGACTCCAAACCACTTACTCTAAGGGATAAATGCTCTTATCATGGAAGTGCTTCCATTTTAAGATGATACATTAAGCCCCTACTTTAGCAAGAGTATGGACTCAATGCAAACTCTTGGTAAAAGAGATCATAATGAAAAGATAATCTTATTAGACTCAAAGGAACAAAAATATCCTCAAGCCCCTAGGGACTCAAGTCTTTGCCAACTCCAAGATCATAATAAGAGAGACATCTCTAGAGAGAAATAGAGAGGGTGTAATTATCTCACCCAATGAGAACTTATGTCCCATTGTGAACCACACAAGAAAATGATGCAACTAGAAAGATAGAATTGAACTGTCTAGTGAATGTGGCTACTCACTAGTCAACCCATCAAGGATTCACCCTCAGGAATATTCTATTCCATAAGATTAAAACCAAAAAAAAAAGAGATCGATTCTTAAGGACACCTTCAACCTTAAGGTGTCAACAATTTGAAACTGGAGGGATCAAGAGATCCTAAAATATAAATCCATGCTTTAAGGATTAGCCACTAATCTAAAAAGGGAGAAAAGGTATCTTAAAAAATAATATATGCCTATCAAAAAGTGTGTGTGTGCAATAGGTGAGCAGAGCGTATGCCCCCATGTTAAATTCATTTCTAACACATTAACAAGAACAATGGATTTAATAGAAAAATAAACAACTCCACTGATTATATTTCCACTATGAGATGCCCCCAGATGAAGACAAATCCATGTTTAAGGATTAGCCACTAATCCAAAAAGGGCGAAAAGGTATCTTAAAAAATAATATATGTGTATCAAAAAGTGTGTGTGTGCAATATGTGAGCAGAGCATATGCCCCCATGTTAAATTCATTACTAACACATTAACAATAACAATGGATTTAATAGAAACATAAACAACTCCACTGATTATATTTCCACTATGAGATGCCCCCAAATGAAGACAAATCAAGGGAAATACCACATAAACATACAAAGAACACAAAAGGGATCTACTTGCCATGGGGTTAGTATGATCATAAGATAATATATATATATATATATATATATATATACATATATATATATATATATATATATATATATATATATATATATATATATACATATATATATATATATACATATATATATATACATATATATATATATACATATATATATATACATATATATACATATATATATATATATATACATATATATATATATATACATATATATATATATATACATATATATATATATATATATATACATATATATATATATATATACATATACATATATATATATATAGATATACATGTATATATGTATATACATGTATATATGTATATACATGTATATATGTATATACATGTATATACATATATACATGTATATACATATATACATGTATATACATATATACATGTATATATATATATATATATACATGTATATATATATACATGTATATATGTATACATGTATATATGTATATATGTGTATCTATATATATATATATATATATATCAATCCCCAAAGAAATTAGAACTACAATCACAAAGGAGGAAAGATCACGTAAGATATAAAAAGAAGAATCTTTTCCAACCATTACCTAGAGACAAAAAAGTATCAGTGCTACCAAGTCGCAAATCCAAGTAGATTACACAAGGAACCCTTTATAAACAATAGCACAAGTACAACATAACATTAAACAACATATAGAAGAATAGAGATACATATAGAGGAAAGACACAAGAGGTTCGATTCCTTTATCACCTTGCACCAACAAAGCAAAAAGGGTCATATAAAAAGAATCTAACAATATTTAGAAAACACATCATAGGAGAAGCACAGTACAATACGGAAACACAAAAATGCTACCATAAAGGACAAGTCGATCAAGAACACTACCTACTCTCCCCATCTCATTCTATATCATTTAGAGATGGTGGGTAACTCACAAGAGGGACTATATCCAACATAGTAGGAATGATAGCCAGTTCCAAACAAGGATCCTCTTGAGAATAATCATGTTCGATACTAGATGTAAGTGTTAATTATGATGAAAGAATATTAGTCAAATCAATGTCAATGTCAATAGTCTCATATTAATAATTAAAATCATCATTAAAGTATGAATTTGATAATGAAGAATGTACTAAGATTATCTTGAGCAGAATTCATCATGGGAAGTTTTGGTTAGAACATAGAGTGATAGATATTATAGCTGATTTGATTCATGAAGTCACTGGATTATCTAAGACTAGAGCTATTACTTTAAATGAGAAAAGAATGAGGAAAATAGTCATTGATAACACAAATTCATCCTATAATGGTCGAGGAATTGTGATTAGTAAGATTCAACAAGATGATAAGAGATACTTATGCAAGATCCTAACCACT
This sequence comes from Chamaecyparis obtusa, assembly GCA_027943335.1. Classification (NCBI taxonomy): domain Eukaryota; kingdom Viridiplantae; phylum Streptophyta; class Pinopsida; order Cupressales; family Cupressaceae; genus Chamaecyparis; species Chamaecyparis obtusa. The sequence goes on along the minus strand of BSBK01006176.1, from coordinate 1,045,083 downwards.
AAGTTTTGTGCAAATTCAAGAGAGGATGACATGGCTGATGGAATGGTACATATTACTTATTTGATGTGTGTTGATAAAGTACAAGTTGATATGTGTGAGATTCTAAGAATTCAACTATTTGAGAATTTGGAAAAGATTAAGAAGACAAGGTATGCAAAATTTAGATTTTCATCTTTGATCACTTACATGTTTTCTCATATATTGAGAAGATTTCCATACACCATTGCAAATGACTGGAATGATGGACAAACTACAATGGAAAGGATTAATAAATTGTATATGAGACATGTTATTGATAAAGTGAATGAGAGTGCAATGTTGGTAGTGAAGACATTTCAGAGCTTGGTAACTAACAGATCAAGGATCCCTAAGTCTCTTGAGGAAAAGTATAAAGATGACATATGTTTCATGGTTGATACTAACTTTACTTATATTGAAGTAGTAGAGCCTAGAATAGAGTTCATAGACCCTCTTAGCTATGAGATATCTGAGGTAGAGATAGAAGAGTATGCTAGCAAGATACTTAAGTATAAGTTGGACACTCAGTGTAATAGGTTTGCAACCTTTGAGGAGAACTTCAACTCCGCAAAGACCTTAATTGAAGAGAAGTAGTCTAAGAAGAGAGTTGACAACACTATAAAGAAAATCCTAAAAGATACAGGAATGACAGAGCATGATTTTTATGTAGCAAAGAAAATAGGAGCAACAATCAAAGAGAGTGGACACAAAGAAGTTTTGACTATTCCACCTTTATCATCAATTGCAGTACAACACGAAGAACCACAAGTGAAGGTGAAAGTCAAAGATATTGAGAAGGATCAAGAACCTAAGATATCCACTAGATCTACTTCCTCCACACCTAGAAAAAGAGTAAAGGAAAGTGCTACTAGACCAGGAAAGAGATAGAAAACTTTAGTGCAACTAGTTCCAAGAAAAATTGCAAAAATAAAAAATGATGTCACTACTGTTAAAAAGAAAGCTTGGAAACCCAAAGTTGAAAAGTGTAATGAGAATATCATTGAGGATGGAGACTTTACAAGAATGAACAAGTACTATGATCTTTATGATTATACAAATAGACTTAATCAAAAGAATGCAGTTGTAAAGCATATGATTTTGGCTAATAATAAGTTTGATACAATTTAGGGTCAAATACCTGATGATTTGTACAATAAACTTGTAAATAGGAAGGAGAGCATCAGAGGAGGACACAGCTATTAGAGAAAAGCTTGTAAGGAAGCTTTTTGAAATAAGAGATGAAACACATTTTGGTCAGATCATGAAAGCCTTAAGCACCCATCTGAGAACCAAAAGGAGAACCATTCAAATTATGGGAGGTAGATATGAAGAAATTAATTCTGAGACAGAGCAAGCAATTATCAAGATTATGATAGAAAATGTTGGAGAACCATCAGTTGTAGCAGAACAAGCAGGTGAGATAGAACAAGAGGACATTCCCTCTCTTCCATCCATTAACATTGAAGATGAAACCATGAATGTAGAAGGAACAAAGATCACCTTGGATACTGATGATAATGTATTCAAGAATTTGAAGAATATTATTGACAATTCAGCTCTTGATGAATCAGACACATCTAAAGAAGCAGTTAGACCAAAACCATTGTTGAAGAACCCAAAGTAATAGAGAAACAAGTACCCATTCCCTCAAAAGAAGACATCAGTCTTACTCCTAAGACTAGAAAGAAGAATAAGATTGGATCTATGATTAAGAATTTGGGAAAGGAAGTAGATGATGATGATCAGTTAAAATTGATCACATCCTTGAATAAAATCATTGGTAAGAACAAGAAAGTGAAAAGTCTTGAAGGATTTATGAAGGAACTAACTAAGAAGTTACAAAGCATTGTAACCACACAAATTACAGAAGTAGACCCTTTGGAGAAAGCAAAGAAGGTAATGAGCACTTTTGAGAATGAATTCACAAATTTACCTAATATTGCAAAAGTGAGAGCACAAGCAGCCTACGAGGCTAGAATGCTTCTGAACATTAGCCAGAATATCAGGAATTATCTTAACAATCTTGATATTTGTATCAAGGACTTGAGGAAGAATTTGGAAATAGGAAAATCTTTTTACATATAGTGTACAAAATCAGAGACCTTAATAGCAGAAGAAGATCAGAAGATGAAGTTGAAGGAAGCAAAAATTTAGAATGAATCTAACCTTCTTTCTAGCCCCAATGTAAAAGTATGTGATGTTGAGAATAAAATTCAATAGCTATATGATGAAATTAGAGTTTTTCAAGATGAGAGAGATAGAAAAATGAAAATATTCACTCTTTTGAGAGAACATACTTCTATGAAGTTAAGAATTATTGAAGAGCAGTTGGAAGAATGTCTTTCAGCTAAGACATCTTTTCAGAAGTTTAGTTTTGAGAACCTCCAAGCATGTCAAATAGCATCTTATGGACTGAGTGCACTACTCAATGTGGTAGATTCCATTAAGAAATCATAGGAGGAGATAGAAGCTATGAAGATTGATTTTGCAGATTGTGTTCCAAGCCTACCAGCTTTGAAATAATGAATTAAGGTATAATATTTTGTGATATAGTTTTTGTAACCCTCCTTACCTTTATTTTGTCAATGTTGTTAAAGGGGGAGAGATATATAGCAGAAAATTGATAGTATATGATAAGGATTGATACTCTTATGGGGAGTACTATATTAGAGATAATATTTTTTGAGGAGTTATAAGGATAGTATACATTTTATACTATGGCCACAATTTTGAGATTTTGAAGTTGTACACTTAGCCAATTTTCTCATATGTTGCCACCAATGACAAAGGGGGAGATTGTTGGCAATTTGGCTAAGTTGATTACATAGATGTTTTCATTATGGCAACATATGATCCACATGAAGATCACACAGGTCAGAGAGAAAGTATGACAGAGCACATTGCAAATTTGTCTAAGTGTGATATTATTTTCACCAGTGCACCTGGACACAAATTTTATTTGTGATATTGATTGGAGTAAGATCAGTGATTTTTCACTTGAACATAGACTCTATGATGTCTATTGAACACCCATCTCAAAGCACAAGTTAGTACAACATGTACGGAAGGAGTTATGACAATTTTATCGAAGACAGTGTCAAGCCGACAGGACAGAATATGAAGACATAATTGATAAAGAGTTAAGAGATTATTTTGTTTATCAAAATAATGACTTAAAAATATAAAGGGATGACATCCTAGATGTTAACCCTTGGATAAAGTTATTTTGTAATATGACAGTCGACCAGAAAATTTATTAGCCTTAATAAATTTTATAAATTGTATAAATGTAATTGTAAATTGAAAAGATATATACAGAGATAGCAATAGTGATATAGTGATATGATGTGAAGTATCATGTACATGTAATTGAAATAGTGAAAGAGCAGTGAAGAGATATTGATGAAAGTATTATAAGGTTATATACCTTGACCTCTTTTTGTAATCAGTATATTACTTGTTTGGGTAGTGGGCTCATCTGGTAATCACATTTTGTACTTCCAACTCCTAACAGGGTTGAGGCTTCTAACAAGGCCTACAGTTCCTTAATCAAGACTAATACACTATATGCTTGTAATAGAATCCTAACAAGGTCAACATCCTTAACAGGATACTTTTGATTAGTGGATCTTTGTGGGCACCATCCCCACCAGGGTTTTCCCTTGGCTAGGGTTTCCTCGAGAAAAAATAATGTGTTATGAGTTCTTTAGTCTTATTGATAATCTGTTATATCCATAAATGGGAAAAAGATAAAGTTTGTAGAATACTGATTCACCCCCCCTCTCAGTATTTCCTATTTCTATAAATTGGTATCAGAGCTCAGTTACTCATAAAAGAATCATTCAAGGAAAGCCTAGCAGCTTGAGCAAGATCTCTATGGATATGGATCAACTACAGAAGAATCTAGAAGAAGCTCTTGAATAGATTGATATGCTTACTGATGAAAGAGACACTCTGAAAGGGAAATATGATGATGCAAAGAACCTCATTGAGAAATTGAAAAACAAGTTGGAAGATATGAAATCTGAAAAGGAATCTGAAGTTCTTATTGAAGATTGTGATGACAATTTAGAAAAATAAAATGAGATCCTTAAGCATGAACTAAAGATAGAAAATCCGAAGCTAAGTTTGAAAGATGGAAATAGCAAGAATGAAGAAAATCTAAAATCTGAGAATGAAAAGTTGAAGATTGAAAATGAAGGACTAAAATCTAAACTTGGCAAGTAACATTTGAATTTGAAAAAAGTCAATTTGTAGTATGCTAAACTTGAGATATACAATACAATTGTGAAAGGTGAATTGACTCAATCTAAACAACTTGAAAGGCTATATTCAACTAGTGAGAAGATTGATGAACAAATATCTTTTCAGAAACCATTCTATGATAAAGCTGGTCTTGGATTCAATACATTCAAAACAATTGAAGAAAACAAGGAACCAGATTTGAAAATATCTGAAAGTATAGATGAGAAGAATTCTAATGAGATCAAGAAATCTAAAGATACACCTAAAGGAGAAGAATCACTAAAGCAAGAGGAATCACCCAAAGGTATGCAAAGAGAATTCAAAGGTAGATGTTTTGCTTGTAATATTATTGGTCATATGAAGAGAGATTGCACAAGTAAGCAATTCAAACCTCTTAATGGTTATTGTTATAATTATCATGGATTTGGACATAGAGCTATTGAATTTAGAAAACCTAAATTTGTTGAGAATAAAAATAATAGTAGAATATTTAGGAATACTAACCCTGTAGATGAGAAACCTACTGAAGATATGAACAGAAGAAATGGAGTAATATGTTATAGATGCAACAAAGTTGGACACATTTCTAGAAACTAAAGATCATAGATCAATCCACCTTGACCAAGATATGGAAATAATGGAATTGTTTGTCAGATATGCAACAAGATTAGACATACAACAAGGTTTTGTAGAATGAACAATGGAGTTTTTAATCCTAACCCTAACCCTAGAAATCATGCAAGAAGAAATGAAGATGCAAGTAATAGACATAAAGGATGTTACAGTAACTCAGATAAAGTGAAGTTTGCTAAAATCACAGATCAAGAAGACATATTCAACATTGAAGGTAATCAAAAAGGTGAAGTATCAAATGGTAAGAATGAATCCTTACCTGACCTATCTCAAAGAACTTAAATTATGAAAATTACAATAGATTAGGAACTTAGATTAGTGTAGAAGTAGATGTATGATGAATTGAGTCTTGAAAAGTTAATGCAAGGTAGTTTATGATGTTATAATGCTATGGTTAAGAGTGCAAAGAAAAATATTATGTTTTGTGAGATCGCAAGGAGTTTTAAGTTTTGCAGGTTAGGAGAAACAACTTTTTGGAAAAAAAGCCGCAAAAGAATTGAATGCAATGTCAGATCTAAGTGAGATTGAAGTAATAAAAGGTTATAATCAGTATTATTTGATCATCAAAGTGAATACAAGTGTTAAGGAGATTGAAGAGCAGTGATTGGAAGTATTTTGCAAGGATTTGGAGAAGAATTTTGTGTTGAATCTACGCAAGCCCTAAAATCATGAAATCAAGGTATTTTACTTGACAAATCTTTAAATCAGTGAAGGAATTAGAAGAAATCATGGATGTTTCTTTAATACATAATGTTAGAGATAAAAATAGACCTAAGATGAAAAGGGAACTGGTAGAACCCTTGGAAGATGATCCTAGGTTAGCTTTATTATCTGTACTAGATGGAGTTTTACATTTAGAAAATGTCAAAAGTTATCTTGGATGCAAACTAGAGATAGTCAGTGATAGTGATTTCACAAATGAATATCAGAAGATTTACAATTAGGATATGACACTAAAATAAGGTTTTGAATATTTGAAAGACAATGAGATCATTAAGTATGCATTATAGTATGAATTTGATAATGAAGAATGTACTAAGATTATCTTGAGCAGAATTCACAATGGGAAGTTTTGGTTAGAAGATAGAGTGATAGATATTACAACTAATTTGATTCATGAAATCACTAAATTATCTAAGACTGGGGCTATTCCTTTAAATGAGAAAAATATGAGGAAAATAGTCATTGATAACACAAATTCATCCTATAATGGTAGAAGAATTGTGATTAGTAAGACTCAACAAGATGATGTGAGATACTTATGTAAGATCCTAACCACTAAGTTTTGTGCAAATTCAAGAGAGGATGACATGGTAGCTAGAATGATACATATTGCTTATTTGATGTGTGTTGATAAAGTACAATTTGATATGTGTGAGATTCTAAGAATTCAACTATTTGAGAATTTGGAAAAGATTAAGAAGACAAAGTATGCACAATTTAGATTTTCATCTTTGATCACTTACATGTTTTTTCATCTATTGAGAAGATTTCCTTACACCATTGAAAATGACTAGAATGATGGACAAACTACAATGGAAAGGATTAATAAAGTGTATATCAGACATATTATTAATAAAGTGAATGAGAGTGCAATGTTGGTAATGAAGACATTTCAGAACTTGGTAACTAACAGATCAAGGATCCCTAAGTCTCTTGTGGAAAAGTATAGAGATGACATATGTTTCATGGTTGATACTGACTTTACTTATATTGAAGTAGTAGAGCCTAGAATAGAGTTCATAGACCCTCTTGGCTATGAGATATCTGAGGTAGAGATAGAAGAGTATGTTAGTAGGATACTTAAGTGTAAGTTGGACACTCAGTGTAATAGGTTTGGAACCTTTGAGGAGAACTTCAACTGCACAAAGACCTTAATTGAAGAGAAGCAGTTTAAGAAGAGAGTTGAGAGCACTATAAAGAAAATCCTAAAAGATACAGGAATGATAGAGCATGAGTTTTTAGTAGCAAAGAAAATAGCAACAACAATCAGAGAGAGTGGACATAAAGAAGTTTTGACTATTCCACCTTTATGATCAATTACAGTACAATAGGAAGAACCACAAGTGAAGGTGAAAGTGGAAGATATTGAGAAGGATCAAGAAGATAAGATATCCACTAGATCCACTTCCTCCACACCTAGCCAAAGAGTAAAGGAAAGTGCTACTGGACCAGGAAAGAGACAAAAAACTTTAGTGCAACTAGTTCCAAGAAAAATTGCAAAAATAAAAAATGATGTCACTACTGTTAAAAAGAAAGCTTGGAAACCCAAAGTTGAAAATATTAATGAGAAGATCATTGAGGATGGAGAATTTACAAGAATGAACAAGGACTATGATCTTTATGATTATACAAATAAACTTAATCTAGAGAATGGAGTTGTAAAGCATATGATTTTGGCTAATAAGAAGTTTGATACAATTCAGTGTCAGAAACATGATGATTTGTATAATAAACTTGTAAATAGGAAGAAGAGAGCATTAGAGGAGGACATAGCTATCAGAGAAAATATTGTAAGGAAGCTTTGTGAAATAAGAGCTGAAACAAATTTTGGTCAGATCATGAAAGCCTTAAGCACCCATCTGAGAACCAAAAGGAGAACCATTCAAATTATGGGATGATGTAAATGGATGACATCCTAGATGTTAACCCTTGGATAAAGCTATTTTGTAATATGGCATCTGACCAGAAAAGTTATTACCCTTAATAACTTGTATAAATGTAATTGTAAATTGAAAAGATATATACAGAGATAGGAATAGTGATATAGTGATATGATGCAAAGTATGATGTACATGTAATTGCAATAGTGAAAGAGTAGTGAAGAGATATTGATGCAAGTAGTATAAGGTTATATACCTTGACCTCCTTTTGTAATCAGTATATTACTTGTTTGGGTAGTGGGCTCATCTAGTAATCACATTTTGTATTGCCAACTCCTAACAGGGTTGAGGCTTCTAACAAGGCCTATAGTCCCTTAATCAGGACTGATACACTATATTCTTGTAATAGACTCCTAACAAGGTCAACATCCTTAACATGATAATTTTGATTATTGGAGCTTTGTGGGTACCATCTGCATCACAGTTTTCCCTTGGCCAGGGCGTCCTCAAGAAAAAATAATGTGTTATGAGTTCTTTAGTCTTATTGATAATCTGTTATATCCATAATTGGGAAAAAGATAAAGTTTTTAGAATCTTGATTCACCCCCCCCCCCTCTCAGTATTCCCTATTTCTAACAAGAAGGTTGATATAAACTATGATTAACCATCTTCACTTCTTCATCATGAACAAATTTAAGACATTTATGGATAGGTGAAGCAACATCATGCATGGCATTCAACCAAGGCAAACCAAGCTTAACTTGAAATTGATCAGAATTAGGAACAACAAAAAATTTAGTGTTCAGAATTTTACCACAAAGTTCAACTGGCAAGTGATGGATAAATAAAACCATTACAAGTTTGAATCCACACATCAGACGTATCATAAGAATCACATTGAAAATTTTTCATAAAAATATTTTTAGTAATAACATTGACCAAGGATGTAGGAACAACAAGACAACCACAAGTAGGTATCTGAGAAATCCTAGCATAAATATAAATTGGACCATCAAGAGCTTTAGTAGTCTCATAATCATCAAAGGTAATCAAGAGTTTCTGAGGTCTTTTATTCTTAGGTTGTTGTTGAGGTTTAGGTTGAGTTTTCAATTTAGGCTTAGGTTTTGGTTAAGATTGAGATAGAGCTTGAGGTTGAGGTGGAGATACAGATTGAACAACATGCTCTACTTGATTAATAATGTGATTAAGATCATCCATATTTGAATCATACATAATTTCCATAGAAGATGGTTGAGCAATGGTATTAGTATCATGCTTAGGTAAAGGATTCATATAGATTTGAAGATTTTGATTAGGAGGAGAGACAAATTTGTTCCCACTACCATCAAGATTATCAATAAATAAGGCATTACAATCAATTAAGTCTTGAACCTTATGTTTTAAAGAATAAAATTTCTCAGTATCATGACCATTCTCATGATGATATTGACAAAAAGACTTAGGATCAAAATATTTAGATACAATCATCATAGGTAAAAGAGGTCAAATAGGAGGTAAAGTAATCATGTTACTGTTGCCCAAAATTTCCTATTCGACAAATTTGGCCAAGTTTCCAAGGTCTCTATTTTTATCCCGCCCTGCTGCAACTTGTTTTCATTTTGCAAAGTAGATCCTCAAAGTTTCATGGCTTACAATCTAAACATTATGTTATTTGATGTATTATCAAGCCCCAGTTCAAATCACATGCACTGAATCGCAAAGCCCTCAGAAATATTCAAGTTTTAATGTTACAGGAAATACGCAGGTTGCAGGGTTCCAAAAAAGTCTTTAGTGTCAAAAACTCTTTGTGTTTTCGACCTTCATTTGAAAGCCCTCTATGTTTTCTACCTTTTGGTTTGCAAAAGCCTAGGATGTTTTTGACCTTCACTATTTCACACTTCTTTCTCTGGCGTTTGCATTTTTCTAAGTGTGCAACTCCGACTAGGTGGGTCCCATTGATGTTTTTGACAAGTTGCTAGCACTTGTCGCATGATCACATGGCCCTTTTTTTAGGCTATGCAAACATGTGACTAGCTGTTAAGTGCACTACTATGATTAGTTTCTAGTGGGCCTAAAGTTTTAATGCGATGACTACGCAGTGAAGATCTACACTTGTCACATGATCTCATGGGATCTTTCAAGCCCATGAGATCACGCACCCACCGTTAGATTAAAATCTCAGTCAAGGTGAGGCTAGGGTTGGTAAAGTAGGTGCATGGTTAAAGACTTCTTGCAGTTGCCAAATAGAGCCTAGAGTTAGTAAAACTTCTAGTGACTTGTCAACTAAGAAGAAAGTAAACTCGAGGTAAAACACAGAGTTAGGTTTGCAGTGATCATCTTGCGCTTGTCACATGATCGTATGCAACTTTCTAACCACATGCGATCATGCGATGAGTCATCAATGGTCAACAAGGCTTCAAGTGGTGACATGTCCATTTCTTAGTGGTCAGCGAAGGTTGCAGTGGGCCTGATAACATGGGCCCTATAGATGCAAGAACTACAGTGGTCGCATGTTCGCATGGGATCTTCCAATCCCATGTGATCATGTGACCACAGTTGGATTCTAAGTTGGTGGATCTTGTGTGCCAGGTGTCTGGTGTGGCAGCAGAGGGAAATTTTTTTTAAAAAGCTAGTCACATGATTGCATGAAGGCTTTTGAGCTCATGCGATCATACGATCAATGATATATTCAAGCAGTGTGACTCTCATTCATGGGTTTTCTTCTGCATTGATGTTTGCAAGTCCGAGTAGCTGAAGATTTATGATTTTGGAGGTAGTGGAAATTGGAAGAATGTGCAAAGACCTTTTAGGCTATCATTTTTGGGGCCTTTCAAGGGTATGAGATCAAATTCTAAGCATTCATGGCTCGATGGACTTACAGGGAGGTAGATGGATCATGGAGATCTAATTTTTTATAGACTCATTATAGAGATGGATACGTCAATCATATTAGATTAGATTGGCATGGATATTTTCAGAGAAGCATTTATGATTAGATGTGACCGGTTTAGCGCTAGACTATTTTTTGCATATTTTTTTAACCCTAGTTGGTTTTGACTCCTACCTGCGTGCAGTTGAGTGATGTATATATTCTTTTTTTGGAACTTTTTGAGCTCAGAATCTAGCAATTGTAAAAAAATAAAGTTTCTTTCTCAAAGAGAAATTTGTGGCATTTTTGCCCCTTTGGCTTTCTACAGTTGTAATTCCCATTGATTATTCAGATATTAAAAAGCATCTTGTGACATTCTCCTATCCTTATGCTTTCTTATGTGGATTATCTCTTATTGAATTCAGTATATGCATGTTCAATAAATTTTTAGGTTTTTCTTGATTCATCTTTCTTTCTACAATTCATGTGTATGCTTATGAATGATCTGATTCAAATGCTTTTATGGGCATACTTTCACCCCTGGCAATCTGTCTCATTCCTATACCTAATTACATAGATGAATATTTGTCTGCAGGTTATAGTCTCTGTCTGACTCTTTAGGAGTACTGCTGTCATGAGAAATCCCCTTTTCCCTGCATAGTATTCCTTTACTATAGACCCCTCTATAAAATATTTATGTAGGCCTATTCATTGAGATGTAATCTCCTAGACCTAGGATTGTCTACTGGTTTCATCCTTTATACTACAATTCATACCATCTTTTTGGTGTATCACCTAGTAGGATAGTTTGCTTTTAGTTTTTCTCTTTCCATGCACTCCTTCTATCCCTTTCCCTCCAAAGATTTACATTTTCAGTCAAGAAGAAAACTAAGGTGACAATCCAAGAGGAACTAGCCTTGAACCTGGAGGTCTCATCTTAGTTAGCAAAGGACCCACAACCTAGAGATGATTCCCAAGTTATACTGAGTTATCAAGACTACGAGAGCTTGAACTAAGGGTGCAAACTCAATGTATAACATTTTTGGCACACCCAATGGGACAAAAAAAGAAGTCAATTTTAATGGTTATGATATCTATGATATACTGATTGCATAATATAGGCCTTAAAGAGGTTAGTACTGAAGTATATCTGGAAACTCTATGGGTGTTAAGAATAGTGACCCAATTTCTAATAGAGCTTATGAAGACAATAGACCCTTCAGATGGCAAGGCAATTTGCATTTGCACCCTCTAATTAGGGTAGCCCATTAAATTTTTCCCAACACCATGATGTGCCCTTGGTAGCATTAAAAACTATACCTGATTTCACAGGTGAAGGACAGACTACAGCCCTTGAACATGTTAGGGATGTGGCCACTATCTACACCATACATAATATAACTAAAGAAGATGCTACCACCAAGTTGTTGGCTGCCTCTTTTAAGGGTAAGGCCCTGGAATGGTTTAGAAATCTAGTAGTTGGTTTGATTAATTCATGGGATAGACTTGGAGACCTCCTTAGAAAATACTTTGAGGATAATTCAGACTCTTTGTCTCTAGTAGAGCAGCTCCAAGTTATAAAGAGGGATCCTCGAGAGCTGATGATAGATTTTAATGACAGATTTCTCAAGACATGGAGTAGGGTTCCAATTAATATAAGGCCTTCAGCAGACTATTCTTTCCTTTATTTTTTGAGAAGCCTAACTAGTAATATATCTATCATGATTCAATCTTTAGGAGGCACATCATTACCTCAAGCTTTTGACTTAGCTGTAAAGGTAGAAAATTGCTTAATTCAAGCTGGTATGATAACCCCAAGGCTACCCAGTCCTATCTCTCCCAATGTTCAGCTCATTGTACCTCTACAGATGCCTCCATTTACTCCCATACCTACATTAATAGAACCTCAGTCTAGCACTAGCTATGGGAAGTCCATAACTGACCCTTCTCAAGAGGCACTCAAATTGAGAAATGATCAACAAATAATAAATAAAGAGATGATGAGCCTCTTGCAGGCTCTAACCAAAGAGTTGATCACTGTAAAGGGGTAGTATCTGGAGGTTAGATCACCTTATCAGTAGGAGGATCAAAATCCTAACCAGTAGTGGCAAGTTCAGGAGAAACTATATCAGCAAGATAGGCCACAGTATCAAGAAAAGTATCAAAGAAAAAGGCAAAGTTTGGTAAAGAGGCCTTTCCATCCATATAATCCAGTGAGGAGGATAGTCCCAAAAAAAAAAATCAAACTGGATGGCAGTCACCTGAACCCATTTTTTGGGAAGGAGGCTACAAATTTTCCACTTGTTCTCTTGAACTATGAGCTTCCTAATGGAGAAAGGCTAGAGGTTTTTCAATAGGAGATAGTGGCCTCTCAGGCACATCCCCTTAGGGATGGAATCTAGCAAGTGACCAGACAAGAGACTCAACGTCCAAATCTCAAGTTTCCTTCTTGGTAAGTCCACTGACACTTTTGCTAAATTTCCAAGCTTTAGAATTCCTCTTCAATCTCAAGATCTTAGTCAATAGGAGCCTAATCTCCATGCATTTTTAGAGCCTATTCATGACCCTGTCTCAGATTTCCAGGCACTTCATCTTATTCCTATAAATGAGATACCTAGAAGGTTTGATTTTCTAGATGATAATGAACCTATCCTACAGCAAGTAAAGCCCTATAAGCTAATTCTTAAGGAGCCCACTGCACCTCGAGTACTTGTAGGCTAGCAAGAAGAGGATGATTTTTGTCTTTTAGGTATAGTTTTTCATGATAATCATGAGGAGAAGGTAAGGCTATTACATCAAGATGGATTAGAGAAATTAGATCAGGATAAGAAGGAATGTGAAGGAGAATTTAGGCCGGTTTGCAATAAATTGGGGGAGGAATCTAAAGAATCATATTTCTTGGACCATGAGGAGGGGCCTATGTTTTTCAAGAATATGAGATAGTTTAAAACCCTTGATGAGCTGTTGGATGTTCCAACTGATGAAGAGGATGCTCTGCTAATTGCAGAAGAAGAAAACATATGGTAGGTTATCATGGAGGGAGAAGTTCTTGATCTTCCTACTGAAGACATTCATAAGATGCATGTTGAGCAGCAAGAAGGGCATAGTTTTATGCTCTCTATGGGATATCCTATTGGATATCTAGCCCAAATGGGATCAAACAAGACACGCATACTAAAGGAATCAATGAAAGGAAATGTCAAGTGTCCACTCCTTTGTTAGCAAGGGCTTATCCAGCTGTATCAGACTCCTGTGCAGGGTAGCATCTGTGATCTAATTGAGGTTAGTAATCTGGTATACCAAATTCAGGAGGAGATTTTCTAGATAATTCTATATATTTTTGTTTCCCACTTTATCCTTGTTAGCATCAAATGCACAAAGTGTAATAGCCTAAGAAGAAAGGGTAGTTATTTCAATAGTCTAGTGAAGGGTTTTGTTTAACCAGGTCCCTGCACTGGTTAGTTTAGGCTAGGTTAGATTCCTTGCTTTCTAGATTAGTTTTTCCTATTTTCCAAGAAGTGGTCACGCACAAGTTTTGTCTCTCTATTTAGTTTTGCCTCTCTATCAAAGTTTTGTGTTCAGAGATGACCCCTTGCCCAATGGATTGCATCAAGGCTACTAGTCCAATGTCTAGTAGGCTGACATCCAGCAAAAATACCAAAATGTTGCCCAAAATTTCCTATTCTACAAATTTGGCCAAGTTTCCAAGGTCTCTATTTTTATCCCACCCTACTGCAACTTGTTTTCATTTTGTGAAGTAGATCCTCAAAGTTTCATGGCTTGTGATCTAAACCTTATTTTCTTTGATGTATTGTCAAGCCCGAGTTTAGATCACATGCAGTGAATCACAAAGCCCTAAGAGATATTCAAGTTTTTATGTTGCAGGAAATACTCAGGTCATAGGGTTCCAAAAAAGTGTTCAGTCTCAAAAAATCTCTATGTTTTTGACCTTTGTCTAAAAGCCCTCTATATTTTTTGCCTTTTGGTCTGCAAAAACCCAGGATGTTCTTGACCTTTGCTATTTTTCACTTCTTTCTCTGGCGTTTGCATTTTTCTAAGTGCGCAACTTTGACTAGGTGGGTCCCATTGATGTTTTCAACAAGTTGCTAGCGCTTGCCGCATGATTGCATAGCCCTTTTTTTAGACTATGCAAACATGTGACTAGTCGTTAAGTGCATTGTTGTGATCAGTTGTTGGTGGGCCCAAAGTTTTAATAAGATGATCATGTTGTGAAGATCTACACTTGTCGCATGATCTCATGGGATCTTCTGACCCCATGAGATCACGTACCCACTGTTAGATTAAAATCTTAGTCAAGGTGGGCCTGGGGTTGGTAAAGCAGGTGTGTGGTTGCATGATTAAAGATTTCTTATAGTCACCAAATAGAGCCCAAGGTTAGTAAAACTTCCAGTGACTTTCCGACTAAGAAGAAAGTAAACCCAAGATAAAACATAGAGTTAGGTCTGCAGTGATCATCTTATGCTTGTCACATGATCACATGCAGCTTTCTAACCACATACAATCATGCGACAAGCTATCAACAGTCAACAGGGCTTCAAGTGGTGATGTATCCATTTCTTAGTGCTCAATGAAGGTTGCAACAGGCCTAGTAACATGGGCCCTGTAGATGCAAGATCTACGGTGGTCGCATGTTCGCATGGGATCTTCCGATCCCATGTGATCATGCGACCACCGTTAGATTCTAAGGTGGTGGATCTTTTGGGCTAGGTGTCTAGTGTGGCAGCAGAGGGAAATCTTTTTTAAAAATCTAGTCACATGATCATATGAAGGCTTTTGAGCTCATGCAATCATGTGTCCAGTGATATTTTTAAGTAGTGTGACTCTCATTCGTGGGTTTTCTTCTGCATTGATGATTACAAGTGCGGGTAGCTAAAGATTTATGATTTTGGAGGTAGTGTTAGTTGGAAGAATGTGCAGAGACCTTTTAGGCTATCGATTTTGGGTCCTTTCGAGGGTATGAGATTAGATTCTAAGCATTCATGGCTCAGTGGACTTATAGGGAGTTAGATGGATCATGGCGGTTTGATTTTTTATAGACTCATTATAGAGATGGATACATGGATAATATCATATTGGATTGGCATGGATATTTTTAGAGAAGCATTTATGATTAGATGCAACTGGTTTAGGGTTGGACAATTTTATGCATATTTTTGTAACCCTAGTTAGTTTTGACTCCTGCCTGCATGTAGTTGAGTGATGTATATATTCTTTTTTTGAAGCTTTTTGAGCTTAGAATCCAGCAATTGTAAAAAAAGAAAGTTTCTTTCTCAAAGAGAAATTTGTGGCATTTTTGCCCCTTTGGCTTTCTACAGTTATAATCCCCATTGATTATTTAGATATTACAAAGAATCTTGTGACATTCTCCTATCCTTATGCTTTCTTATGTGGATTATCTCATCTTGAATTCAGTATATGCATGTTCAGTAACTTTTTAGGTTTTTCTTTATTCCTGTTTCTTTCTACAATTCATGTGTATGCTTATGAATGATCTGATTCAAATGCTTTTGTGGGCATACTTTCACCCTTGGCAATCTATCTCATTCCTATACCCAATTGCAGAGATGAGTGTTTGTCTGGAGGTTATAGTATGTGTCTAACTCTTTAGGAGTACTACTGTCTTGAGAAATCCCCTTTTCCCTGCATAGTATTCATTTACTGTAGAACCCTCTATAAAATATTTATGCAAGCCTATTCATTGAGTTGTAATCTCCTAGACCTAGGATTGTCTACTGGTTTCATCCTTTATACTACAATTCATACCATCTTTTCAGTGTATCACCTAGTAGGATAGTTTGCTTTCAATTTTTCCCTTTCCATGCACTCTTTCTAACCCTTTCCCTCCAAAGATTTACATTTTTAGTCAAGAAGCAAACTAAGGTGAAAATCCAAGAGGAACTAGCCTAGAACCTGGAGGTCTCAGCTCAGTTAGCAAAGGTCCCACAACCTAGAGATGATTCCCAAGTTATACTGAGTTATCCAGACTACAAGAGCTTGAACTAAGGGTGCAAACTCAGTGTATAACATGTCTGGCACGCCCGGTGGGACAAAAAAAGAAGTCAATTTCAATGGTTATGCTATCTCTAATATACTGATTACATAATATAGGCCTTAAAGAGGTTATTACTAAAGTATATCTGGAAACTCCATGGGTGTTAAGAATAGTGACCCAATTTCTGATAGAGCTTATGAAGTCAATAGACCCTTCTAATGGCAAGGCAATTTGCATTTGCACCCTTTAATCAGGGTAGCCCATTGAATTTTTCCCAACACCATGATGTGCCCTTGGTAGTATTAAAAAGTATAACTGATTTCATAGGTGAAGGATAGACTACAACCCTTCAACACATTAGGGATGTGGCCACTATCTGCACCATACATAATATAACTCAAGAAGTTGCTGCCACCAAGTTGTTGGCTACCTCCTTTAAGGGTAAGGCCCTGGAATGGTTTAGAATCTAGCAGTTGGCTCCATTACTTCATGGGATAGACTTGGAGACCTCCTTAGCAAATACTTTGAGGATAATTCAGACTCTTTGTCTCTAGTACAGCAGCTCCAAGTTATAAAGAGGGATCCTGAAGAGCTGATGATAGATTTTAATGGCAGATTTATCAAGACATGGAGTAGGATTCCAATTAATATAAGGCCTTCAATATATTATGCTTTCCTTTATTTTTTGAGAAGCCTAACTAGTGATATATCTATGATGATTCAATCTTTAGGAGGCACATCGTTACCTCAAGCTTTTGACTTAGCTGTAAAGGTAGAAAATTGCTTAATTCAAGCTGGTATGATAACCTCAAGGCTACCCAGTCCTATCTCTCCCAATATTTAGCACATTGTACCTTTGCAGATGCCTCCATTTACTCCCATACCTACATTAATAGAACCTCAGGCCAACACTAGCTATGGGAAGTCCATAAGTGACCCTTCTCAAGAAGCACTCAAATTGAGAAGTTATCAACAAACAATAAATAAAGAGATGATGAGCTTGTTGTAGGCTCTAACCAAAGAGTTGATCACTGTAAAGGGGTAGTATCTAGAGGTTAGATCACCTTATTAGTAGGAGGATCAAAATCCTAACCAGTAGTGGCAAGTTTAGGAGCAACTATATCAGCAAGATAGGCCATGGTATCAAGAAAAGCATCAAAGCAAAAGGAAAAGTTTGGTAAAGAGGCTTTTCCATCCATATAATCTAGTAAGGAGGATAGTCCCAACACAAAACATCAAAGTGGCTGGCAGTCACCTAAACCCATTTTTTGGGAAGGAGGCTACACATTTTCCACTTTTTCTCTTGAACTATGAGCTTCTTGATGGAGAAAGGCTAGAGGTTTTTCAATAGGAGATAGTGGCCTCTTAGGCACATCCCCTTAGGGATGGAATCCAACAAGAGACCAGACAAGAGACTCACAATGTCCAAATCTCAAGTTTCCTTCCTGGTAAGTCCACTAACACTTTTGCTAAATTTCCAAGCTTTAGAATTCCTCTTCCAGCTCAAGATCTTAGTCAACATGAGCCTAATTTCCATGCATTTTTAGAGCCTATTCATTACCCTGTCTCAGATTTCCAGGCACTTCATCTTATTCGTATAAATGAGATACCCAGAAGGTTTGATTTTATAGATGATAATGAACCTGTCCTACAACAAGTAAAGCCCTATAAGCCAATTCTTAAAGAGCCCACTGCACCTTGGGTACTTGTAGGCCAACAGGAAGGGGATGATTTTTGTCTTTTAGGTATACTTTTTCATGATAATCATGAGAAGCAGGTAAGGCTATTACATCAAGATGGATTAGAGAAATCAGATTAGGATAAGAAGGAATGTGAAGGAGAATTTAGGCCGGTTTGCAATAAAGTGGGGGAGGAATCTAAAGAATCATATTTCTTGGACCAAGAGGAGGGGCTAGTGTTTGTCAAGAATATGAGATAGTTTAAAACCCTCGATGAGCTATTGGATGTTCCAACTGATGAAGAGGATGCTCCACTAACTATAGAAGAAGAAAACATATGGCAAGTTATCATTGAGGGACAAATTCTTGATCTTCCTACTGAAGACATTCATAAGATGCATGTTGAGCAGCAAGAAGGGCCTAGTTTTATGCTCTCTAGGGGATGTCCTATCAGATATCTAGCCCAAATGGGGTCAAACAAGAAATGCATACTCAAGGAATCAATGAAAGGCGATGTCAACTGTCCACTCCTTGGTGACTAGGGGCTTATCCAGCTATATTAGACTCCTGTGGAGGGCAACATCTATGATCTAATTGAGGTTAGTAATCTAGTATACCAAATTCAGGAGGAGATTTGCTAGATAATTCTATATATTTTTGTTTCCCACTTTATCCTTGTTAGCATCAAATGCGCAAAGTCTAGTACCCTAAGATGAAAGGCTAGTTATTTCAATAGTCTAGTGAATGGTTTTGTTTAACCAGGTCCCTGCACTGGTTAGTTTAGGCTAGGTTAGATTCCCTACTTTCTAGATTAGTTTTTCCTATTTTCCAAGAAGTTGTCGCACACAAGTTTTGTCTCTCTATTCAATTTTGCCTCTCTATTGAAGTTTTGTGTTTAGAGATGACCCCATGCCCAATGGATTGCATCAAGGTACTAGTCCAATGTCTAGCAGACTGGCATCCAGCAAAAATCACCAAAATGTTGCCTGAAATTTCCTATTCTATAAATTTGGCCAAGTTTCCAAGGTCTCTATTTTTATCCCACCCTACTACAACTTGTTTTCATTTTGCAAAGTAGATCCTCAAAGTTTCATGGCTTGCGATCTAAACCTTATGTTCTTTGATGTATTGTCAAGCTTGAGTTTAGATCACATGCACTGAATCGCAAAGCCCTCAGAGATATTCAAGTTTTATTGTTGCAGTAAATACTCAGGTCGTAGGGTTCGAAAAAAGTGTTTAGTGTCGAAAAATTTCTGTGTTTTCGACCTTCATCTGAAAGCCCTCTATGTTTTCTTCATTTTGGTCTGTGAAAGCCCATTATGTTTGTGACCTTCACTATTTCACACTTCTTTCTCTGGCATTTGCATTTTTCTAAGTGCGCAACTCTGACTAGGTGGGTCCCATTGATGTTTTTGACCAGTTTCTAGCGCTTGTCCCATGATTGCATAGCCCTTTTTTTAGGCTATGTGAACATGCAAGTAGCCGTTAAGTGTGCTACTACGATCAGTTGCTAGTGGGCCTATAGTTTTAATGTGATGACCATGTGGTGAAGATCTACGCTTGTCACATGATCTCATGGGATCTTCTGACCCCATGAGATCATGCACCAGCTGTTAGATTAAAATCTCAATAAAGGTGGGCCTGGTGTTGGTAAAGCAGGTGTGCGGTTGGATGGTTAAATATTTATCATAGTTGCCAAATAGATCCTGGGGTTAGTAAAACTTCCAGTGACTTGCCAACTAAGAAGAAATTAAACCTAAGGTAAAACATAGATTTAGGTTTGTAGTGATCATCTTGCACTTGTTGCATGATTGCATGCGGCTTTCTAACTACATGCAGTCATGCAACGAGCTATCAATGGTCAATAGGGCTTCAGGTGGTGACGTCCATTTCTTAGTGGTCAGTGAAGGTTGTAGTGGTTCCAATAACATGGGCCCCGTAGATGCAAGATCTACGGTGGTCACATGTTCACATGGGATCTTCCGATCTAATGTGATCATGTGACCACTGTTGGATTCTGAGGTGGCAGATCTTGTGGGCCAGGTGTCTAGTGTGGTAGTAGAGGGAAATTTTTTTTAAAAAGCTAGTCGTATGATCACATGAAGGCTTTTGAGCTTATGGGATCATGTGACCAGTGATATTTTTAAGCAGTGTGACTCTCATTTGCAGGTTTTCTTCTACATTGATGTTTGCAAGTATAGGTAGCTGAAGATTTATGATTTTGGAGGTAGTGGTAGTTGGAAGAATGTGCAGAGACCTTTTAGGCTGTCATTTTTGGGTCTTTTTGAGGGTATGAGATTGGGTTCTGAGCATTCATGGCTCAATGGACTTACAAGGAGGTAGATGGATCATGGCGGTCTGATTTTTTATAGACTCATTACAAAGATGGATATGTGGATCATATCAGATTGGATTGGCATGGATATTTTTAGAGAATCATTTATGATTAGACATGACTGGTTTAGGGTTGGACTATTTTATGCATATTTTTGTAACCCTCATTAGTTTTGACTCCTACATGTGTGTAATTGAGTGATGTATATATTCTTTTTTTGGATCTTTTTGAGCTCAGAATCCAACAATTGTTCTCAGAGAGAAATTTGTGGCATTTTTTCCCCTTTAGCTTTCTAAACTTGTAATTCCCATTGATTATTCAGATATTACAAAGCATCTTGTGACATTCTCCTATCCTTATGCTTTCTTATGTGGATTATCTCTTATTGAATTTAGTATATGCATGTTCAGTAACTTTTTAGGTTTTTCTTGATTCCTCTTTCTTTCTGCAATTCATGTGTATGCTTATGAATGATCTGATTCGAATGCTTTTGTGGGCATACTTTCACCCCTGGTAGTCTATCTCATTCCTATACCCAATTGCAGAGATGAATGTTTGTCTACAGGTTATAGTCTATTTCTGACTCTTTAGGAGTATTGTTGTCTTGAGAAATTCCCTTTTCCCTGCATAGTATTCCTTTACTACAAACCCCTCTATAAAATATCTATGGAGGCCTATTCATTGAGTTGTAATCTCCTAGACCTAGGATTGTCTACTGGTTTCATCCTTTATACTATAATTCATACCATCTTTTTGGTATATCACCTAGTAGGATAGTTTGCTTTTAGTTTTTCCCTTTCCATGCACTCCTTCTATCCCTTTCCCTCCAAAGATTTTCATTTTCAGTCAAGAAGAAAACTAAGGTGACAATCCAAGAGGAACTAGCCTAGAACTTGGAGGTCTCATCTTAGTTAGCAAAGGTCCCACAACCTAGAGATGATTCCCAAGTTATACTGAGTTATCAAGACTACGAGAGCTTGAAGTAAGGGTGCAAACTCATTGTATAGCAGTTAGCAATAACAACCTATTCATAATATAATGTAAAGATTTAGAAAGAGGAGTAAATGTAGGATTTAGTCAAAAAGCAATGGATTTAGAAGTGGCACTGTGGGATGCAACATCAACTTGATTAGCATCTGCATTCACTTGTTTATTTATCTTAACATAGTTGTTGAATTTGTGAAATTTGTTCGGATTAGTAGCAACATCACTCTTATCAGCTAGAATGGGAGCCATTGCAGTGTTGCTAATGTGAATCCTCCAAGGTTTTCTTGCACACCTTGCTAAGAAGATCTTCCTTGTCTTCTTCTAGGAACCTAATCTCCTCTAGGTCCTTATTAGGCTTAGATGATTAACTAAGACCTAATCCAAATCTTCTCCAAGAGTCTTACACATTGTGCTTCACCTTGAAAGACTAACATGGTTTAGTTACTCCCATTCTTCTCCTACACTTAGAAGGCTCTAAGTGCCAACTTCTCACCAAACATGAAATTCCTTGTAGCCTTTACCAAAGACCTTTTGCCACTTTTTGCAATTTTTTTTGAAATAACTCAAAAATATAATCCCACATTCCAATACCCTTTTGGATTTTATGTAGGATTCTAAAGGTTTTAGTCTCTTAGGTCCTCCATACATAGGGTTTCTATTATCTAGATCTGATAGGGCTAAAAGGCCTAATTTGTAGGACCTCATTGGTTTCTTGTTCAAACCTCAACCAAATGGATTGGTGGGTTCACAAATCTTCTAACAAGACATGTATTGATCATATCACACCTAGAACTATACTTTCCCCATACTATACTTTCATTCACTGCAAGAAAGATCCAAATCTTCACCTTCAAACCTCTAACCAGGCACTATCTTCTCGCGTATGGCTTGGTATTAAAAAAAAACCCAACCCTTCATGAATCCTAATCCTAAATATGTATATACTAATGGCTCCCCTAACATATTAATCTACCCTCAAGAAGATCTCATGGTTAGATTTCATGGGGGAGCCATGAAATGACAGACTAGTCAGAACAGGACTAGCAAACTACTAAAGCTAAAATAATTTATTCAAGGCAACAAAACAACTGAAATAAACTTTCTTACTAAATGGAAAAGTCTTATAATTACTCTATGAATACAAAAATTAAACACTTAATTGAATCTTTCAACTCATATGATATCAAAGTCACAATGAAATGCTCATGTTCCTCACAAAATAAGGTTGTAGAGCTCTATTCTCATTTCACAAACTTGTTACAATGCCTGACCACCTTAAATTTTGGGCCTCTATTAGTCTTAGATGACTTATCCATGTTTTTAGGCCTTTTTGTTAATCTCCCACTCCTACCTTTGAGTGGACCCAATGTTGTCGAGTTAAATGCAACATTTTCCATTATTGCAAATGTTGTCATGACAACTTTGTAACAACATTTGGCATCTTTGTCTTTATGTCACCATCCTAACTTCTAGGACTTCTAAACCATGTAACTTGAAGAAATAAATCCATGTATGGCCTCATGGCATCTTTATAACATCTTTTATCTATTTATAACACATTAATGACTCAAAATCCTAAGCCTAAGCTTCTAAGGCTAAACTATTAAAAACTACTAACAATGACTAATTAGTGACCTTAGTCCTAAGACTAACTCACCTAGTCCACATTTGCAATGACCTTCTAAGGTCTAAATCAAACACACTACTCTAACTTGGCCAATGTTAGATACAAGCCAAAATGACATAAACAATGGAGGTTAGCCTAGGTGCTCCTACACCATCCTCCCCTAAACAAAAGAGTTGAATCCACCCTTGGATTGAGTAAGGTAGGATCAATTTCCATCTTCTTAAACACAACTTCCTTGAACCACACTGCATCAACATCAAATTGACCATGTCACCTGATCAAGTGTCTTTATACTCCTTGGTTCTAGTTGATGAAGGGTGCTCCCCTTAATACCATAAATGCATAACAAAAATAGAGAAACAACAACCATATGCAAGAATAGAAAATTGTCTTCTTATTATCTCCACAAATGTGGAATTACAAACTTTTAGAAGTACAATATGCAAAGCCACATGGGCATTCCCTTTACAATATTCTATAGGAAAAATCCTTGAATCATTACCCAGATCTACCCAGAACTATCTTGAACTACCTAAGACAACACTATAGCCTTCCTTATGTAGGCAATTTTCCACCGCTTGGGAAGGTTCCAAAATTTTAGCCAATAAGGCCGACCAAACTTAGAATTATTTTATTTTACAATTTATTACATAAGAGTTGGCTCAAAATAAATTTTGAAACCCAAACAAAAATTTTGAAGGAAAATTATTTTTTCACCATTTCAGGTGACCCAACTTTCGGAGACCATAAGTCATCACCCATTGACCTGATTGACTATTATAACCCCATTTTGGAAAGAGTGTGAGGAGCTCTAAAAAACTTGAACTAAGAAAGCTTCATTCAGCCCAAAATTTGACCTCATCTGTGGCTTCTAAAGCCTTCAAAACTAAGTTGAAAGTTTCTGTACCCTACTGCCAATACCGAAAATCTTCAATATCTACAAAGCTAGACTTGATCTGTCAATGAAACTTTACTGGCAGGCTAATATGACTAAAATGAAACTCCAAAGAAGAAAATAGACCATTTTGAGCTTGAACAAAAAACTTACTAAAAATAGTAACTTTCCAAAAATAGCAGCTCTGCACAAGATAGCCCTTATTGAAAAAGAAACCAAAAATATTTTTGGGTGATGCAAGATTTCTCTTACACCTAGGATGCTCCTGCATTAGACACCTGGGGTAATTTGAGAAGTGATCTTGTCATGACTCAAGTGTGTAGAGGAAAACCAAGATGGTTATCCTCCTCCTTTGTTAGCCATGATGAATCTTCAACAAGTCATCCTTTCCACTTGACCATATATTCTTCATATGTCTCGTTCCTTGTGCTTCTGCCAACATGACTATCCAGTATATCCTCAATCTCTATGGTATCTAAACTAGTTGCTAGAATACTCCATTGTGCTATTATGAACTCATCTTTAACACCTCCCTCATGATACTCTATCAGATTTGAAATGTTAAACACTAGTGAAATATTCAGCTCAGTAGGCAATTCTACTTCATATGCATTTCCTGAATCATGCTTCTTTAGTATTTTACATGGCCCAAACTTCTTCATTTTCAATTTTTTATATGCACCAACTGGAAACCACTCCTTTTGCAAATGAACCATCACTCCATCTCCAACCTGAAATTCCTTATGCCTCCTTTTCTGATCTTTCTTAGCCTTATACTGTGCATTCATTTTGGTAATATTCTTCCTCACCTCCTCATGAATGTTCTTCAAGTGTTCTACAAAATCCTCAACTTCAACACTACTTATTTCTCCTTTATCTATCTTCCTCAACTTAGATGCATTTCTGGGACTACTTTCATATACAATCTATGGATGATGTGATGAATTGAACTTCAAATCTATCTTCAACTCTTCACATTCTACTAGTGTCATTCTATGTGTTTCCTTATTTGGAAAACTGGCTCCTAGAACCAAGTCCATCTGATGACTGATCTTTCTAATTGGTGGTAATCCATCAGGCACATTACCAGATACAATATCCTGAAACACATTCAATAATTCTACAACTTCTATAGGTAAATCTTCTACTTCCTCTTTCCCAGCCTTTGGGATTAAGTTAAAATACATATGCTCATGCCTCATACCATCTGAGAAATTTCCTCTATCAACAAAAGATATTCTTGCATTACCACATACCTTTTCTTTTATTTCCTTCAATGGTTTTAGCTTATGTCGCACTCCATCCTTTGTCAGGGAATAGGTATTCGCATGACCATCATGTACCACACATCTATCAAACTACCATGGCCTACCCAACAACATGTGATATGCATCCATAGATATGATATCACATAGTACCTCATCTTGGTATCTGCCAATCTTGAACTTCACTAGGCACTGCTCACTGACCATGACCTTGTCATCATCCTACATCCAGGCAACCCGATATGGATGTGGATGTTTCTACCTCTTGAGCTGCAACTTTTTCACCATCTCTTCTGACACCAAATTATCACTACTCCCACTATCAATAATCACATCACAACACTTACCCTCACACTTGCACCTGGTGTGAAATGGGATCCTTCTTTCCTCAGGTTCATTTTCACCACTCAACAGGACTCTTCTATTAATTAGTGTTTCTCCTCTTTCAGCATCTTTAGAATGTGATGATCTGGCATCTTCATCTACATATGAAACTCTGGCCTAGCCTTTGTTCCTCCTATCTATCCCTCCTTGGCATTTAGGACATTCAAATGCCCTATGACCTTCTTCTCCATAGTGAAAACATGTTCCACGGAAGCCTCCCCTTCCTGAACCTTGTCCTCTTCCTCTTCCTCTCTAATCTCTATTGTTTTGATCTTGGAAATGACTAAAATTGTCTCCTCTCTGATTCTGACTGTTACTAGCCTCATCCTACTTTTTTGGATCTTCATTTCAATCTCCATATGACCATCCACTAGATCTTCCATCATGACCTCTTCCGCTTTGTCTGCTCTCAAACTTCTTGTTTAGCTTTTCCTCCAATTTTAGGGCAAACTAGTATGCCTCTTCAATACTATTCATTCGAACCATATTCAATTCCTCTTGAATGCTCAGCCTCAACCCATTAAGGTAATGGGAAACTTTCTCCTTATTAGCTTTCACATGGCCTATTCTGATGAGGATTTGATAAAACTCCTCTGTATACTCCTGAACAGA
The DNA here is from genome assembly GCA_027943335.1 of Chamaecyparis obtusa. Taxonomy (NCBI): domain Eukaryota; kingdom Viridiplantae; phylum Streptophyta; class Pinopsida; order Cupressales; family Cupressaceae; genus Chamaecyparis; species Chamaecyparis obtusa. Next base: position 1,018,918 of record BSBK01006176.1, on the reverse strand, counting down.
TCTTCCTGCTTACTTCAAACTTTGCATTTTTCTCAGTAGGTTAAGCTCATAATCAACAGGAATGAACCGTCACTTCAATTTATCCACCATCCAATCCCATCTTGTGATTTTATCCTTTCCTCTTCTATTTCACTCCAATTGAATCTCTTGCCACCAGATCTTCGCATGACCTTTTAGTCTGGCCTTCATGAATTTGACCCTATCAGGATCCTCAATATCTTCATACTCAAAATATTCTTCACATTCATTGATCTAGTCGATCAATTCTTCTAGGTTAAGATTTACAAAAAATGTCAGAACCTCGATCTTAGGTCTTTTCCCGATCTTGGAAATGGCCCAGAAAACCCTTTCTTCTTCTTGATTCAGAATTTCACCTTCTTCTTCTTGTTCATCATTTCCTTCTTTGGCTTCATCCTCACTTTCATCTCTGACATTAAGATTCATTCCTCTATGAATCTCTTCTTCCAATGCTCACACTTGTCTCTAGAGCGCTCTAACCTTAGGTGTTACAACACTAGTTCTTCCACCACATTCCCTTCATGGAGGCATTTTCATGATGAGCATTAAAACCCTAACCATAGTCCTAGTGCAAATTGCCTCACAGTTGGTGATTTGTTTACTCAGAAACCCTAACCCACGGTCCTAGTGCAAACTACCTCACAATCGGTGATCTATTTACATAGAAACCCTAAACCATGTTCCTGGTGTAAACTACGTCATAATCAGTGATCTATTTACACACTCAAGAACTCCCACTCTGATACCACTTGATGAAGGGTGCTCCCCTTAATACAACAAATGCATAACAAAAATAGAGAAACAACAACCATATGCAAGAATAGAAAATGGGCTTCTTATTATCTCCACAAATGTGGAATTACAAACTTTTAGAATTATAATATGCAAAGCCACATGGGCATTCCCTTTACAATATTTTGTATGACAAAGCCTCGAAGCATTACCCAGATCTAGCTAGAACTGTCTCAAACTACCTAAGACAACACTACAGCCTTCCTTATGTAGACAATTTTCCACCGCCTGGGAAGGTTCCAAAATTTTAGCCAATAAGGTCAACCAAACTTAGAATTATAACCCCATTTTGGATAGGGTGCAAGGTGCTCTACAACACTTGAATTAATCAAGCTTCATTTAGCCCAAAATTCAACCTCATTTGAGGCCTCTAAAATGTTCAAAACTGAGTTCAAAGTTTCTGTACCATGCTGCCAATACTGAAAATCTTCAATATCTACAAAGCTAGACTTGATTTGTCAATGAAACTTTACTGGCAGGCTGATATGACCAAAATAAACTTCTAGAGAAGAAAATAGACCATTTTGAGCCTGAAGAGAAAACTTACTAAAAATAGGAACTTTCCAAAAATAGCAGCTCTGCATAAGATAGCCCTTATTGAAAAAGAAACCAGAAATATTTTTGGGTGATGCAAGATTGCTCTTACACCCAAGATGCTCCTACATCACTAGTCTTCTTGTAGACTCAAGTATATAGTGTACTATCAGCCTTCTTGATTATTGTAGAAGGTAGTTTTAGCTCTTCCACATCTTGGATTACTTTACTAAGACTCTGATCCAAATCAAGTGGTGTTCCTTTATAAGGAACTAGGTCTGCAACATTGTAGATAGGGGATAGTCCACTATCCTCTGGTAGCTCCACTCTATAAGTATTGTTTCCATACTTTGCCAAGATAGGATAGGGACCTATCCTCCTCATTTGTAGCTTGTGTGGGACTCCCTTTTGAAGTCTAGACTTGTTTAGATGCACCATCACCAAGTCTCCCACATTGAACTAAACTTCTCTTCTACTCTCATCCACCCTAGTCTTATGCTTCATGGTATTATCTGTAAAAGTCTTCCTAATTGTATCATGTATCTTGTACATTGCATAAGAAAAGTCATCAACATATCCACTTCCCTTCACTCCATCCTTTAATTCTCTTACCTCATAGACTCCTTTAGGATGTAGACCATATACTATTTAAAAGGGACTCTTCCCTGTTGACCTGTTCACAGTGTCATTATAGGCATATTCAGCCAACCTAATCAATTGATCCCATTGTTGACCATATTCCTTGATCAAGCACCTTAATAGATTTCCAAGGCTTCTATTTACCACTTTAGTTTGACCATCAGTTTAGGGATGGTATGTAGATCCAAATGATAAATTAGTGCCCAATCTTTGCCAAAGAGTCTTTCAAAAATGACTAATAAACTTGGTGTCTCTATCTTACACAATCTCATAGGTAACCCAGGGATTCTTACTATCTCTTTGAAAAAGAGACAGGCTATTGGACTAGCATCATTAGTTGTCTTGCATGGCATAAAGTGATCCATCTTGCTAAATTTGTCTACAACTACATAAACTCTATCCATGCCTTGTCTTGTCTTGGGTAACCCAACTACAAAATCCATACTCAAGTATTCCCATGGCCTAGTAGAAATGGGTAGTGGTTCATATAGGCCTACATTTGAAGAAGTACCCTTGGAATTTTGACATACAATGCAACTTTCCACATACCTTCTAACATCAAGGTTCATTCTTGGCCAATAATAGAACCTTTGAACAAGTTCTTAGGTCTTAGTGATCCCAAAGTGACCACTCAATGAACCATTATGCTTTTCCTAAATAAAATTCTCTCTAATAGACCCTCTAGGGACACATAACTAATTTACCTTAAATAAGAGATCACTTTGCAAAGTATATTCAGCATATTGTCTATGAAAATGATTATTCTATTCAGCACATACCTTGTGAATGTCTACAAAATCTTCATCATCAGCATATAGATCTTTGAAGTGATCTATTTCCATGCTCTTCAACTGAATCTCTTGGATAGTGAGAGCTCTTCTACTCAAGGCATCTTCAACCTTGTTGAGTACTCCTTTCTTGTTCTTTATATTAAAATTATAAGCTTGTAGGTATTCAACCCACTTCATGTGCGTGTGACTTATATTCTCTTAAGAGTTCAAGAAACTTAGAGCTTGATTGTCTGAATAGACTATGAGCTCCTTGGGAAGCAAGTAGTGCCTCCATTTCCTCAAATCCTAAACTAATGCATACATTTCAAGGTCATAAGAAGAATACTTCTTCTTAGCTTCACTCAATTTCTCTAAATGAAAATCCACCGGTCTACCCTCTTAGCTTAGAACAACTTCAATAGCCACATTGCTTGCATCACACTCAATAGTGAATAGCTTCTCAAAGCTTTGCAAGACTAAAATAGGTTGAGTAGCAATCTTTTCCTTCAACAAATCAAAGCTCTTGCTAGCTTTCTCATTCCATACAAACTTAGTCTTCATGCCTCCTTTAATAGTGTCCAACATAGGATCATAGATTGCACTAAATTGCCTTATGAATTTCCTATAATATTGAGAAAGGCCATGAAACTTTCTTACCTCTGTTGCTATCCTTGGAGTAGGCCAATTAAGAATGGATTCCACTTTACTCTTGTCCATTTTCATATTTCCATGTGATAGAACAAATCCAAGGTACACTAGCTCTGCCTTGATGAACTCACACTTTTGCAAGTTGATCATCAACTTCTCATCATGCAGCTTCTTGATCATAATCTCAAGGTTTTCTAGATGCTCACCCTTTGTCTTATTATAAATCAGTATATCATGAAGATACACCTCTACAAAATTACTAATGTAGTCTTTGAGGACTTCATTCATGAGCCTCATGAATGTGGAAGGGGCATTATATAGTACAAATGGCATGACAAGGCATATATACAAACCTTCTTTGGTTTTGAAGGATCTTTTCCACTCATCTCCTTCATGTATTCTTATTTTGTGATAGCCACTCTTCAAGTCTATCTTGCTATAGTACTTAGCTTAACCTATACAATCCATTAGGTCTTCAATCCTAGGGATTGGGAGCCTATACCTTATGGTTATCCTATTTGTGGCCCTTGAATCATTATAAAGCCTCCAAGTTCCTCCTTTTTGAGGTGCAAGGATAGTGGGTATGACACATGGACTAATGCTCTTTCTAATAAGACATTGGTTTAGGAGTTCTTGTATTTGTCTAGAAATTTCCTCATTATGTTGAGGGGTCATCTTGTAGGCTTCTTTATTGGGAATGGTAGCCCCTGGTATAAATTATATCCTATGACTTATGGCTCTTTTAAGGGGTAAGGTGGATGGTTTTCCATGACTTAATATACCTTTATAAGTTTGCAACATGCTTGACAACTCCTTAGGTAATCCTATCTTCTTGGTTACCTTACCTTCATCTATCTCCCTTGGTCTTAATACCAATGCAAAGCCAACACCTTCACCTTCTTTCATGGCTTCTAGGAACTCTTTTTCACCCACCATGAGCACATTAGGACCTGTTTTCTTCACCTTTGCATCCTCTAATAGTGACTAAATTTTAAAAGTCACATCATCCTTCTTAAAAGTATAGGAGTTCTTTCCTCCATCATGTATAGCTTGGTAGTTATATTTCCATGGTCTACCTAGGAGAAAATTGCATGCATTCAAAGGAAACACATCACACAAAACCTTGTCATTATATCTCCCTATTGAGAAATCCACCCAAGCCTTCTCATTTACTAAGACATGTTGGCCTTTGTTTAGCCATGTGACCTTGTAAGGATTAGTGTGGGGTATCCTTGTCAACTTTAGCTTGCTGACTACTTCCTCTGACACAATGTTGTTAGTAGACCCTGAGTCAATGATGACTCTACACACTTTTCCCATCGTCTTGCACTTTATCCTAAATAGGGACCTTCTTTGGCTTGGTTCTTCTTTAACTGACTCCTTGATCAAATTTCTCCTCATCATGAGGTTCTCACCTTCCTCTGAATTTAATGGTACCTCAAGATGTTTCTCTATTGCATTTGTCTCAACATGAACTAGATTAGTCCTCTTGTCACCTCCTTGAGAAGGACTACCCTTCTCTGGACACCTATAGGTAGCATGTCCCATTTGATTACAATGGTAGCATTTCATATTGGAAAAGTAGTTGCCTCTCCCTTGTCCACCACTTCTTCCTCTAAAGCTAGAGCTCCTTCCTCTACCACCTCTACTAGAACTTCCCTCTTGCTACTCACTAAAGTTGATTTCCCCTTGAGCCTTTGACTCTGAACTCCATCCACCATAGCCACCTCTTTTCCCTCTACTATCTCTTCCTCTACCTCTTCCTTCTTTTTCTCTTTTATTCTACACAAAATTCTACCATGTGAGAGCTGAACCTCTCAATCTTAATTTGACCACCATAACTTTTTGGGCCTCAGAGATACCATCAGATTCAAAGTGATTATCTATGTTGTCAATCCAATCGATGACTAAATCTAGATCCATTTTTCCACTGAATAGTGGTAATCCCTCCAAAATTTTTCCACTTAAGGCCTTTAGTTCCTTCAAGAAGGGTTCCTCAGGAAGAATAGGGTCAGTAGCTAGAGCTTCCTCCTCCAATTCTAATTCATTTTCCCTTGCTTCTTTTTCTTCCTTTTGATCTATCTTATCTTTCACCTTATCACTTCACCCAATAGTTACTCCATTTGAGACAATCTTTCTCTTAGAAACCTATTATCCTCTTCTACTTCTTCCACCTTTTTTTCTAACTTAGTGTTAGTCACCATGGTTTTATCTTCCACTGATCCCACTAGTGTATTCTCTCCTACTGATTTAGTAGGTTGCAACATCAACAACAAGCCTGATCAAATCAAGCTCTGATACCAATATGATGTGAGTGTTCCAAGGTTTGCTTGCACACCTTCCTAAGAAGATATTTCTTGTCTTCTTTTAGGAACCTAATCTCCTCTAGGTCCTTATTAGGCTTAGATGATTAACTAAGACCTAATCCAACTCTTCTCCAAGAGTCTTACACCTTGCGCTTCACCTTGAAAGACTAACACCCTTTAGTTACTCCCATTCTTCTCCTACACTTAGAAGGATCTAAGTGCCAACTTCTCACCAAACATGAAATTAATTGTAGGGATTCCAAATTATTAATCTACACTCATATCACTTCCATTTGGATCCATTTAGAAGGATCTTCAAGCCTTTCCTTATCGGGTTCAAGTCTTGGTCTTTAGGAGGCCTAATTAGACCTATTTCCTTATAGCCTTTACCAGAGACCTTTTCCCACTTTTTGCAAAAAATTTCCAAATAACTTAAAAATATAATCCCACATTCTGATACCCTTTTGGATTTTATGAATTATTCTGAATTTTTTAGTCTCTTAGGTCCTTCGTACATAGGGATCCTATTATCTAGGTCGAATAGGGCTAAAAGGCCTAATTTGTAGGACCTCATTGGTTTCTTGTTCAAACCTCAACCAAATGGATTGGTGGGTTCAAAAATATTCTAACATGAAATTTATTGATCATATCACACTTGGAATTGTACTTTCCCTATATTGTACTTTCATTCCCTATGAGAAAGATCCAAATCTTCACCTTCAAACCTCTAACTGAGCACTATCTTCTCGCCTAGGGCTTGTTATTAAAAATAGAAACCCAAATCTCCATGACTTCTAATCTTAAATATGTATAGACTAATGTCTCCCCTAACATATTTATCTACCCTTAGGAAGATCCCATGGTTAGATTTAATGTGGGAGCCATGAAATGACAGACTGGTCAGAATAGGACCAGGAAAACTACTAAAGCTAAAACAATTTATTCAAGGCAACAAAACAACTCAAATAAACTTTATTGATAAAGGGAAAAGTCTTAGAATTAATATATTAACACAAAAATAACACTTAATTAAAGCTTTCAACTCATATGATATCACTGTCACAATAAAATGCTTGAGTTCTTCACAAAACAGGGTTGCAAAGCTCTATTCTCATTTCACAAACTTGTTACAATGCATGACCACCTTGAATTTCAAGCCACTATTAGTCTTGGATGCCTTCTCCATGTTTTTAGGCCTTTTGGTTAATCTCCAGCTCCTACCTTTGAGGGGATCCAATGTTGTCGAGTTGCATGCAACATTTTCCATTATTGCAAATGTTGTCATGACAACTTTGTAACAACATTTGGCATCTTTGTCTTTATGTCACCATCCTAACTTCTAGGACCTTTAAACCATGTAGCTCAAAGAAATAACTCCATTTATGGCCTAATCAAATCTTTCTAACATCTTTTATGTTTTTATAACACATTAATGACTCAAAATCCTAAGCCTAAGCTTCTAAGGCTAAACTATTAAAAAATACTAACAATGAATAATTAGTGACCTTAGTCCTAAGACTAAGAGGAAATAAGAGGAATAGAAACATTAGAAACACCAGGTAAAGTGTATAAAGCTGCAAGAATAGGAGACACAACTAGAGGAACACTTGGAACTATAGTGGGAAGATGATTAGAATAAGTAAAAGGAACATTATGATAAGAAGGTTGTGATGAAGGGACATAGGAGGAACACTCATAGGAACAGAAGGATCCATCATGGTCACCAAAGAAGGAGTATAGGTAGGAATACTAGGTAAAGGAATAGAGGAAGGTTCTACACTAGTAATAGGAGGAATCAACCCTAAATCTTGATCTTCTTGAGCTGAAGGTTTAACATTTGAATGCACGAGGTGAGTAATACCATGAAAGAGGTTAACACCTTGTTCACTATCACAAAGAACTTTCTTAAGAGCCTCTATAGCTTGAATAGAATCTTGATTATGGTTTTCTTGAATAAGCCAATTACCCATTTTATCAAGTTTGGTTGAAAGTTTTTGGACTTTTTTAGGAGGAAGTATTAAAGCATCATCCTCATCATGAGATGAGTGAGAAGAGTTTTTATCCATAATAGGATTGGAATCATGAAGAATCAAATTATCATCCAGGATCCTAAGGAAAGGAGAGGAATGTAATATCCCCACTAGGGAACCCATAAGGAATCAGGTCAATGACCTAAAATTACAACTAAATTTTTGTTTACACTCTAACATATCATCATTACCATCCACAAGTACATTCCTTAAGGTTCCCTTAATGAATTCAATTACCATTATCAAGTATTTCATTTAATTACTTAATCTAACAAATTGTATTTTCATTACAACTTCAATTAACATTAATTTCATTTCACATCATAACCAATTACATTAATGAACCAGTGGAATTAATTTACCTTACCGACTAACACGTAATTTACCTTCAAAAGTGAAACAAGCACACGTTACTTATCACATCCACTAAGCACATTTATTCTCTCATATTCATTTACCCCTTAACCATAACTATGCTCAACTCAAAGGCACCATCAAAACTCATTTAAGATTTTCCATTAAGAGTCCTTAATCATGTATTGGCAACCAACATAAATCATTAAATGAATCATTTTTGCCACAAGTTTAACTTCCACAAATTATCAACCATAACCTTGTAAACATCTAGTAAAGGATTTATATTAAACCTAGTTGAATAACCCGACATCAGTCACATTGAAATATACATTTAAGAAATCACATCCCATTACTTCTTTCGATAACATACATGTTCCTTTCTCCTTATTATTTCACCTAGAGATACCCTTGAACCCTTAGCACATCTTTTCACTAACCAAATATCAAAACAATTTTCCTTCTAAAGAAGTTTACATCCATAAATACTTTCATTACAAAGTTTTGCATAGAACCATGACTTTCAATTTCATTTAAAATTAACAAGAGATATAACGTAAGAAATTACTCATTTATTTAACCATATTCAATCCCTTCTTTAGATTCACAATTCTACCCTTCACATATACATAACTTATTCTTTACAATTTTACAAACATAATTACAGTTACTGCACATTTCCCGAAAGCATATAGAAAGATAATTACATCAAGTTTCCCAAGGGCTTATAATACATCTTTACATCTTGATAACAAAACATAGAGATACATGATATGAGAACATAATCTTCACCACTAAACAACTCAAAATCTCAGCCATGACACGAACCGTAAACAATACCTCGAAAGAGATTTGCCACCCAACCATGTGAAACAGGTAAATTTCCACCCCCTTGTGCCAGGAAAGAGAACCAAGGTACTCTCAAGACCTTAAGGCAATCTAAGTCTCAAAAAAACCAATAAATCCAAGACTCAAAGGAGCAAGAATAAAGCACATAAAATATCATCATATTATAACACCGAGGTTAAGGTTCTAGGAGACCACCTAAGTGAGTGTCATCACACAACCTATATATTGGGATCCTTCCTGGAAACCATGTAACCCTGGTCCCCCCTTTATGAATAGGGATCCATCCTAGCAGTTATTCCTGGTCCCGATACTCCAATCAGATCTATGTGTCCATTAATGTTTTCTTTCATTATCTTTTGAATCCCCCCTTCCCAGGTTAATTTTTAAGGTTATCACTTTTTACAAACCCACCCATAGGATCCTCCAGCAACCACTTTAGGGTTCCAGCACCTATGGCGAGCCACTCACTTAAGGTTCCTATTCCCTTACCCCATCACTAGTCACAAAACAACATAACACTTCCAAGTCCTAATTCATAGGTTTAGGGAACTCCCTTGTGCACTCAGGCCCTCAGGACGAGTCCTAACCTTAGCCATATACATAATGGGAACCATTGAAAGAATGTCTATCACAAGACCTCTCAAGGAGAAACATAAAACCTTTCCCATGCACAAGTCAAAAATTCCAAGGCTCATTTATAGGTCTAAGGAACCCTCCTATGCACACTGGCCATTGAGACGAGTCCTAGCCTCATAAACTAAGCACAAATCTATGCCAAGTGCAAAATCATCATAAGTAAACCATGTAACCTCAACAAAACAAGTAATGAATGTACATAGGTGATAAAAACTTCACACATCACAAATAAATCATACTTGAAATAAAATACATCATAAATACTTTCAAGAACTAGAATCAAAGCGTAGAGAAAGAAAAGAATAGGAAAGTTTAGGAATGCTTGGGAAACATTTAGAAGGCCCTAGAATAGTCCTAGTCCATTGGACAACCCTAACTCTAATGTGATCCCTAAAACACATCCTAAACCTTAATTCAAGCATATAAATGCACCATATAATCCCAACAAAACAAGTAATGAACATATTTAAAGTTTACACAAAATTTCATATGCCAAAACACCATGCTCTACAAAATCTCACGTGCCTGAAATTTGGCTAAGTCTAATTTTTAAGAAAACTCAAAATTAGAAATTACATCTTAACTCCTATGAATCTGGAACCTATCTTAATCATCTCAGAAGGCACCTAAACCCTTTATACAAGTATAACTTAAAGTATAAGAAATTAAAGTACGTATAAAGCCTATTTTTCCCTATCTAGCTCAGTTCACACTAGCATTCCTATCTTGCTTGGTTAACACTTTCATTCCTATATTCCTTAGTTAACACTACACCAACCTCCCTCAGTTACTACTACACTGACCACCCTCGGTTAACACTACATTGACCACCCTCGGTTAATACTACACTAACCTCTGTCGATTACTACTACACCGACCACCCTTGATTGACACTACACCGACCACCCTCGATTAATACTACACTGACCTCCCTCGGTTAACACTGAACTAACCTAGCTCAGTCAACACTGAACCAACCTAGCTCAGTCAATACTAAATGGATAGAAACTGCAAAATGTGATAGTCAACTATGTCTTGCGGGTAAAACTGGGCATTATGGGGACTGTGGTTGCCTAATCTGAGCACGACCCATTTGAGATTTCCCAGTTTCCCTTCAGAAATGGCTCATCAATCCATCTTATCTATCTAACAAAATTATTCTAGATCTATCCAAGAAAAGGTGGCGCATAAACTGACATGGACCAGTAAGGTTGAAACAATAGCTCTAAATTTTGGAAGCATTCATAATACATTCAATAACAATATAATACACTATCCTACATGATCAAAACCACTTCTACCCTGCTAGGAAGATTTCACCACAATGAACAAACAAACATTCATAAAAAATAATTTCTTGGAAACATATTTCAAATACAAAAAAAAAACAAAAAAACATATATATAGTTCTCATTTTCAAACAGAAATAAACCATCACATTCTCATTGAGTAACATATCAATCATATACATAATCACGCACATGGGAAGAATGGAGGTACATCCTAGTTTAGACACTACCTGGGGTCCTGTGGAGAATCATCTTCCCTTGGTTGGAGACTCTCTGCAAACTTTCCAGCCTTGAGTAGATGTCCTTCTGAAAATCTTCCTCTAGCAATCAACTCCAAGAAATCCTCACACATAAGACTTCACCAACCAGAGACTCTCAAAATCACATAACTTTCACCAGAAATTTCTGAAGAAACCATTTACAGACCACTCAAAAGAAAAACAAATCTTCCAAAAATTATTATCCCGCTTCGCACACAAAATTTTCAAACATTTATCTTCCAACTATGTGGTTGAAGAAGTTGCTTTACGGGAAACAACTTCTCCAACTTCCATGGTTGAAAAATTAAACTAATTATTCCGGTAAGCACTTAACAAAGTTTTAATGAATTTAATTAAAAATAACCACGAAGGAAAACATAAAAAGAACATCCAAAAAGTAACTTTCAAGAAAACCACTTAGCACACATGGAAACCAACTAGCCTAACTTCTAGGAGGTCTCAAGTTCAACTCCCTCCTAGATAGCTAGTTTTACTACAAAGAGCATTTATTTTTATTATTACTATTATTAATATTATTTTCACTTTTTAATACATTTATTTAATACACTTCATTGAATTCACTTTAGATAACATACCACTAAAACAATCAATAAATCCATACAAATATTATTATTTATATAAGCATCAGTATATGTGTGTGCACCCACATATACACATACCTATATAGCACACAATCAATGTACACTTATATAATATATATATATATATATATATATATATATATATATATATATATATATATATATATATATATATATATATATATATATATATATATATATATATATATATATATATATATATATATATATATATATATATATATATATATATATATATATATATATATACACACACTAGTTAGGGATAAATCTAACTCGCATCATAAATCACAAAATGGCATCAAATCCTAATTCACAAGACCACATCACATAGTGCATTCAGATCCCCCAACTAGGGTAACCTCCTAAAGAGAAACCTAAATCCATGGTAACCTTGAGAGTAATCTTGGTAATACCTCCACACAACAATAGTTTGAGGATTTTTAAGGCATGCTCAGACCTATGTAGCTAGGTGAAGTTGATGCCTAGTACCTGCATCCTACAACACCAACCAAGTACACCAATATATATATATATATATATATATATATATATATATATATATATATATATATATATATATATATATATATATATATATATATATATATATATATATATATATATATATATATATATATATATATATATATATATATATATATATATATATATATATATATATATATATATATATATATATATATATATATATATATATACATACATATGTACATATGTACAAGCAATTGCAAACAAGGAGGGAGAGTGCGACATCATGTGGACCTCCTGGAGGAGTAACTATGACTGCCTCCCCTCTTCTGATAGTCACATCAAATAGTCACATCAACAAAGCATAATTGGATTAGTGTGGTTAGTATCAAAATGATCTATTTTCCATATTATATGAGAATAATGAACCATAACATAATCATGTAAATATAAATCATTTATTATCTTTCACAAACCCATTTAACCATTAGACATATACTAAAAGTGTCCCATTATCAAATCAAGATAAACAAATCATATAACCATAAATGCATCGATCATGTCTAATCCCAAGTAATGCTATTAGAGAAGGTAACCCATCTAACCCTTAAATGATTATAGTCAATTAACCTAATGTACACATAAATATTAATAATGAGCATTTCACATAGAAACATACAAATCTATCAGGTGATCCTATCACTGACACACATGAAGATATAAAGGGATATACTTATGTAAGTATTGTTATTTCCCACATTAAAATATGAAGTTATGGTACGTTGGAAGAGGTTTCGTTTAAGAAACCATCTCAAGCAAGATCATTCTCACATATAATCCTTCCTAATTTCAAGTGAACATAACCAAGACTTGATAGGGTTGGAGGGGCATTACAAGGAAGACACAAGATCAAAGGCACCCATAAGTCTACAACTTCATCTAACCAAAATATTATAAGTAGGACTAAAAGTAGTAAATCTCATAAACCAATACAATTCAAATGAAGTAAACTACAAAAGCATAAAGTATTAATATTTTGAAAGAAATTTTGCAAATTTTTTTTTTGTATTTTTGAAATATAGCTGCAAGAAATCTAATTAGCATGCAAGATTTAACATAAAAGAGAAATCTAAAAAAGATAATATAAAGGGAAATCTAACACCACAAAACACAATAGGACATCTAATTCCACAAAATAAAAGATGTTAAGTATGTCGGGTTCACCAAAATGAATAATGGATAAATGGATTCACCATTATGAATAGGATAACTATGTGTGTATGGGGTTGACTAGTGCTAGAAATGATAATATGATATGAAAAGGAGAATATAGTATCTATCCTTAATCCAAATTCCCAAAAGGAAATATCCAAATGCATTAATCATAATGAGGTGATCAATGCACAAATGAATCAAACAATGGAGAATATGAAGAAAGGAGGAAAATCCTATAATCTACTATAGAAAGTATGTACTTGAAATCTTAAATGAATGGAAGGAAAATACTAACCTCAAAATAGGGAAAATCTAGAAAATACCAATTTCTGATGTTTGTGCATAGTTTCAAGAAATTTTGAAACCTGTTCTATACTAGAAATGTCAAGACAAAAAAAACCCAGAAAACTTGTCTTTCTAAGGTCAAGTCATCTTTGACCCAAATAGCGGGGCAAGGTCTTACCTCAGGGTAGGATCGTACCCCTCATTGAAGGTTAGCTCTGATGAAAATTCTATTCGCATATCTCAGAAGTTTGTTAAAAAGGGTATTCGAATCTGTACTTCAATTTTTTGTCCTATACCTATACTTGCAAGAAAAATGGTTTTTGTTGTTTGGATGGAGGGTTTACCTTGGTCAAACCCAAATTTGGAATCAACCTTGAAATGTAATTGAAATTTCAATATGTATAAACAAAGAAAATGGAACTATTCTCCTTGCTTATGTTGAAGTCCTTGTGAAGGATTCAAATCCTTGAATCCACAAGTATGGATGGTCCAAATGAATGTAGAATAGAATGTAAGATGTCTCAAATCAATGGCATTAGATCTTCAACACCAATCTTGAATTGATCTTTGCATAGGAAGAGACTTGGATGAATGTGGGTGGAGAAATCTTGAAAGGGGCTCCAAAGAGATTGATTCCTTCAATAGCTAACAATGGATCTCCTAGATACATCTTGTAGCCAATAATCATTGATACAAATTTCATTTCTTCATCCAAGATGTTTCTTACCATAAAAGTTTTATGATCTTTCCTATACCTGACTACACCTTCAATTTTTTTTGAGATCCAACTCCTTTACACATTTTCTCCCATTAGATGAAAATCTTGTTACTAAACTTATGATTTCCTTTTTTATTTCAATTTTTCTCTCTCCTTCCATCCAAACATAGTCTCCATGCATTCAACTTAGCACACATTTGATCCATTGAACATCAAAGTTCTTTGGCATGTGCACAATGTTTGTACTCTTTGCTCAACATTCCTTCCTCTTTTATAGATCCTTGTAGACTGATCTTATATCCTCATCTCCAATTTTAGTTTGTTTTAATTGAATGAATTATCTTACATTTATCAGCATGACTCTGCATGGTATTCTAGATAATGCTCTAGCTCCATTTACATCTATTGTTTTTAGAGTGCATAACTGATATTCTAGTTTATCTTCTTTTGATCTTTCAATTGATACCATTTTCTCTATCATTGTTAACTTTTTTATCTGAGATTTGGAGTTTTAGGACTTTCATTTGATTCCTTTTTATAGAATGAATTAACTCAATGTACTATAGTATCTCCTTAGTCTTTGTTATTCGCATTAAATTTTTAGAATGTAACCTTTTCATAAAAAGTGTTGCTATATATAATGACAAAGTGTCAAATGAATATTTGAGATAAAGAATTTTTTGTAGGCTAATGGTCACTTTCATACCTAATGAGCCCAGTTTATGATTGTTTTGTTTTTGATTTTCTAGTTTAGACTTAAGTATCTCATGGGTTTTCATAAACAATATATAGACTTTCTATGCTCCTAAGCTATGCCTATGTGTGTATTTGGTACTTTTAAGACTAAAGAAATATGTTGAATATATATAGAATAAGTGGATAGTATGATGAAATTTCATATTTCTTTCCTCTCTGCATTAATGGGTAGTGTTCTTGTAGCCATGTGATGAGGATACGCTAAAATAGGAAAACTCATTATGGATCTTTATCTTGGATTTTTGTTGTGAGTTTGGTGCACTAACCTCTTTTAGGGAAGGATTAATTCAACCATTAATGAAGACTCAGCATTGAAGTGGCTTCATTAAGTCGAGCAACCATTTTCAAATTTCATCATGGTTCCACTACTTAGTGGTTGCTATTGAAGATAGAGTCAATTTAGTTACCAGATGTATAGGAGGATATCTAGTGCTTGAGAGTTCCTATATTCTTGTGAATTTAATATGGCTTAGTCCTGCATAAATGATGATGTCTCTTTTATAACTGAAAGTTGTTATCCCTAAGTAATGGAGGATCCTAGTTCTTAGGTGTTCTATTATTCAATTTGTTTTTAAATAAACTAGAATTTGTGATTCCTGAGTTAGTTAGATGTTCAAGGAATCTACTTTGTAATCCAGTAAAGAAGTGAATACACTTTGACAGTCTATCTTGTACCTATGTTGATGTTTCATGAATGAATGGATGATATCTTCAGATTTCTATCTCTGAGTTTTAAATTCATTCACTCTTCTACGGGGGCCCATGCTGAAGGTGAAATCTGTTCATACTTAAGTAAGATCTAGTCTTAAGTCTCTTTGAAGTTGTTTAGCATTGTTGGTCTTCCAACCACTGGTAGCAAAACAACTGATTGTTTCTTGTAGCATAGGTTTACTATTGAAGCATTGTTAGATTATTGTTGAAGTGTTTCCTTAAGTTCTAAGTTAAGTTATCATTCCAATTCCTAGCATAGATTTCCTACAACAATTCCTTTGTTTTAAGCAATGATGGCTTTTGAGATGAAGTAGAGCATATACTTTGAAGTCACCATTTCAAGTTTAGGCTCCCGAATTGATCAATCTAAATTAAGCTCAGCATGATATTGTAAGTAAACATTTGATGCTATTAGACATAGAATCACTGTGAAAGAATGTCCAATCCTTGAGATTACTAAGGTCTTATTCTAACCGACCATTTTTGGCACCATTGCCAGGGATGGTGTCAATTTTGTTCAACCCTAAAGTCATTTAGTTAGTTTACATTCTGCATTATTTGCATGCATAGATGTAGGGACCATCTTGGGAGATTCCTTCCTCACATTGTGCCAGAAGAAGAATCATTTGGCATTCTTAATCTAGAACCTGACGAGCCCCAATCCAAGAACATACAAGAAGAAGAACCATTCAAGAATGTGTTTGCAGATGCATATAAACAATTTCCTTCACCTTCAACCTCTGAAGAATCATACCATCTAAATGACCTGCTGACCTAGAATATCAGGACAATCCACTTGCTATTATCATCTACCAACCGCCACCACAAGGTCCTCCTTTCAGAATGGCTTCTCAGGCCCCTTTTCCTTTTCCTATCCCTCCTTAGCAAGGTAATCAAAATTTGAAAAACATACCTAGTGATGCACTTCCCAAATTCTATGGGTTCATTATAGAAGACCACGAGATCTTCCTCTTTGATTTTGACATCCTTTGCTAGAGCCATGACTATAAAACTAATGCCCATAAGCTGAATTTGTTTCCATAAACTCTAAAAGAGGCTTCCCTAAGATGGTTCATAAGGTTGGGCACCGATGTTATAGCAGAATGGAATGTCATGCACAATCCATTTCTTTCAAAGTATAAAGAATACTATAGGGGTCAAGATTTGAAAGGTGATGACATTTTCAAAATGTCTCAGAAGGAGGTTGAAACCTTGGAGGATTATGTATCAAGATTCATGTCCAACATGTAGCGTAACACTCAACAGCAACTAAATGAGGCATCTCAGAAACACCTTTTCTTAAAGGGTGTGGATGATGGAAGCACTAAGGCTCTAGACTTGATAGCACAAGGAGATATCACATAGAAAATTTGGGCTAACATAAAGAATATATGTCTAAATTATTCAAGGGCCACTATGAAGAAGGGTAGGGGACTTAGAGACCTACTACATAATTCCAAAGGTGTTTTAGGAGTATCTAAAATGGAGCTATCTAATTTTTTGTCTAACTTCAAGTAGGACATCATCAATGATGTTGCAATGTAGCTAGACACCATGCAAGAGAGAAGAGAGAAAGATGAAGCTGATGCCATGCTAGTAGAATACAGCCCGCATTGTAGGGAGAAGAAAAATAAATGTTGGTGCAAGTCTGTAGCAAGCCTGGAGTCTCAACCTATGCCCATTGAGTTTAAATCAATCGATGAAAATGGAGAGGTTCTCTATGTTTCCAAATGAAGGCCATGGGCTCAGAGATCAGGTATGCCTCAAGATCCTCTCCATAATTTTAATAGTAATAGTCAATGGAAAAATCAATAGCATAGTAGTTTTAGTGGGTACAATAATTGGCCATAACCTCAGCAAGGTTGGCAACAACCTTAGCAAGGTTGACAACATCCTTAGCAAGGCTGGTAGCAACCTTAGCAAGAGTGGTAGCAACCCCACTAGGGTCAGAAACAACCTCAGCAAGGCTGGCAGGAACCCTAGTAGGGGTGGCAACAACCACATAGTTGGATGGACCAATAAAAATAGAAATCTTTGATGCCACCACATCAGCAGTAGGCTCTTATGCCTCCTCCTATAGCCAACACTACTTCCCCTAGATAGACTCAACTACCTACTTAGCCTACCCCTAAGCCCAACAATGCTAAACCAATAGCACAACATGACATTGTCAAAAGGGGCCAAGGGATGGCACACCCTAATGATCCAAGCCTACTCAAAATATGTGGAAGCTAAGAAACACAATAGTGAGAGAGAGAATGTAGAGACTTTCATATATTTTCATCAATTTGAAGCATACATGTCAGGCTGTAAGGCCTTCCTAGTTACGGCCTCATATTACAATGAAATTAAGAAGTCCTCAAATATGCGAGGCTCTGTTACAACTCTTCAATATAATGTCTACCAACTTCTATCCCCCCAAAACTACCTCCTAAAATACAACCAAATAATAATATTTATACAAGAGGATACCAAACTAAGTTGGCTTTCAGATCCACAATTAATGAAAGTAACAGTCAAATCTAGGACCACATGCTTCCCAATGATGGATACCAACATTAAATCTATGATCCAATATAAATGCAGAAGTTGACCTCAACTAAAACTAAAATTAAACCTATCGGTGAGTAAGGATAACTATGTAACAAACAAGCAACACTAAGTGCCAGAGGTAACTGACCACCCAGAAGATAACTAACCACACTTAGTAACCAAAGGAAACTGAATAGCTACCGACCAACCTGGTTAAAGAAGAAACTAAGCAACATAGATAAACTCTAAAATGTTTTTGGTGACACAAGATTGCCAAGGACTTGAGATTCTCCTGCATTAGACACCTAGGGTTATTTTGAAATGATTCTCTAAATCATTTGGTAGGTACGATCCAAGCTACATCCAACTCAAACTATGAAATCTATGAACTATCTTCCATCGGTCTATTCTTCTACTTTACCAGATACTCCATATACTATTTTCCTCTTGCGCTCTTGACAACTCTTTGATTTAGAATTTGTTCCACTTCTTCATTTTGCTTCTTGGGATATTCTGTTAGTACTGTCATTTCTTCATCAGGTTCATGATATTCATACAAATCAACAATGTTAAAAATAGGTGATATGTCCATGTCATTAGGTAACTCGGTCTCATATGCATTTTCACTATCAAATTTACTCAAAATCTTGCAAGGTCCAAACTTCTTCATCTTTAGCTTTCCATATGTTCCAACAAGAAATCGACCTTTCTTCAAATGAACAATCACTTCATCACCAACATCAAAAGTCTTATGTCTTCTCGATCTATGAGCTCTACCTTTGTATTTCTAATTACTATCTTCCAGCTTCAACTTCACATCTTCATGCAATGTCTTCATGTACTCAAAAAACTTTACTCCTTCAGCACTTCTCTTATTTTTATCATCAATGTCCCTCAAATCAAATATTCCTCTCGGTTGTATGCCATTCACAATCTCAAATGGTGTTTTTCTAGTACTCCTATTCATTGAGTTATTATATGCAAACTCTTCTTGTGCCAACATAGAATCCCAATTGCTTGGTGTGTCTCCAACTAAACATCTCAAAAGATTTCCCAAACTTTTATTCACAACTTCAGTCTATCCGTGAAATGTAGAACTATATTTCAACTCGGTGCTAAATTTCTTCCAAAGGGTCTTCCAAAAATATCCAATAAACTTACTATCTCAGTCAGAGATAATACTCCTCAGTAATCCATTCAATTTGATAATTTGCTTAAAGAAAAAATCTACTACATGTACTACATCTGATGTCTTTCTACAAGGTATAAAATGTGCCATCTTAGAAAATCTATCCACAACAACAAATATAGAATCATTACTTCTTACTGTCTTTAGTAAGCCAAGAACAAAGTCCATACTGATGTCAGTCCAAGGTTTCTTAGGTACAGTAATCAGTACATAAAAACTAGTATTCTGACTTACTCCTTTTGCAACTTGATGAATTCCACAACTTCTCACAAATTTTTGAACATCCTTATACAATTGTGGCCAAAAGTACTTCTCCTTAAGCAAATTCCATGTTTTATCAATGCCAAAATGTCCAGCCAAACCACTACTATGTTTCTCCTTTATCAAGTTAGTTCTCATTACTACTTTTGGTATACACAACTAAATACCTTTGAACAACATACCTTCTTGAATAAAATATTCATCCCATTTAGTATCATGTTGATCTTGAATAGGTGCTCTGGACTTTCTCCATGGCTCAAAAAAATCAGGGTCATTTTCGTACAAACCTTTCATCTCATCAAAACCAAGAACTTCAATTTTCATCTCGGTCATCAAAGATCTTCTTCTACTCAATGCATCAGCAACTCGGTTAGTGATTCCACTCTTATGCTTGATCACAAATGTATAACTCTGCAAATACTCAACCCACTTCATATGTCTCTGATTCAACTTATTCTAACTATCCAAGTACTATAAAGCCTTATGATCAATGTACAACACAAATTCACTCGGTATCAAATAATGTCTCCATTTCTTCAGTGATTGAAAAATAGCGTAGGATTCTTGACCATTCATAGAAAATTTCCTTCTAGCATCATTCAAATTTTCACTAAAGAAAGAAATAGGTTTACCTTCTTGACTCAACACAGCTCCAATTGCACTTCCACTTGCATCACATTCTACTTGAAATACTTTACTGAAATCGAGTAATGCCAAAATAGGTAATTCAAAAAACTTCTTCTTCAGATTCTCAAAAATTTTATCAACTCCATGTGTCCACTTGAACTCTCTTTTGTCTCCTCTCATAGTCTTAGTCATAGCATTATAAATTGAACTGAAATTCCTTATGAACTTTTGGTAAAAACTTGCCAAACCATGAAATGATCTTACCTCACTAGCATTCATAGGTGTAGGCCAATTCAAAATAGCTTCAACCAATTTGGGATCCATCTTCAAACCATCAGTTGAAATAACAAATCCCAAATACACAATTTACTCTTTCATGAATGAACACTTTTTTAGATTTATCAGCAATTTTTCCTCTTTCAATCTCTGCAAAACTTGTCTAACATGCAATAGATGTTCTTCTCTGGTTTTATTAAATATCAAAATATCATCAAGATATACAATCAAAAATTTACCTAAGAATTTCTTCAAAACTTCATTCATCAGTCTCATAAAAGTACTCACTGCATTAGTTAAACCAAAAGGCATAACCAACCACTCATACAAACCTTCATTTGTCTTGAAAGAAATCTTTCATTCATCATCTTCTTTGATTCTAATACAATGATACCCACTTTTCAAATCAATCTTTGTGAAATACTTTTCTCCAGTCAAACTATCCATTATGTCATCCATCCTTGGTATAGGAAACCTATACTTCACTATTATCTTATTGATCACTCTAGAATCAGTACACATTCTCCATTCTCCATTCTTCTTCAGTGCCAATACAATAGGCACTGCACAAGGGCTCAAGCTTTCTCTGATCAAACCTTTACCCAGTAATGCTTGAATCTATCAGTTCAATTCTTGATTCTTGGTAGGTGTTAGCTGATGAGGTGCCTTATTCGATAAACTAGCTCCGGGGATGAGATCCATACAATGATCAATGCTTCTCTTTGGTGGAAAACCATCAAGTACATTATCAAAAATGATATCTTTGTACTCATTGAGTAACTTATCAATCTCCTTAGGAACATTATCTTATGTTTTCTTACTTGGTTTGTTAGGAATCACAACAAAGCATACATCATTCATTTTCAAATATTTAACAAACTTTTTTCCTTCCATCAAGAAAATTTTTATAGATGTGCAAACATTACTAATAGGTTCTTCCATCAATGGTAACAAAACTTGTTTCTTTCCATAAGCCACAATAATATACTTATGCAATTTTCCATCATATATAGCATGTCTATCATATTGCCAAGGTCTACCCAACAAAATATGACAACAATCCATAGGCATTATATCACACAACACCTTATCATAGTATTTTCCAATCTTCAAATTCACATAACTTTGTTCACTTACCAGGAGTGTATGCTCATGTTTGATCCATGAAATCTAATAGGGTTCAGATGTTCTAGCCTTTCCAATTAAAATTTTGTGACCATCTCTTTAGATGCGAGGTTCTTTGAGCTACCACTATCAATGATTAACTTCCAAACTTTATCAGAAACTAAAAAGTTATTTTCCTTCTCAAGTTCATTTAGAGCCTCTTCTTGCACTACATCATTTCTACTACTACCAGCCTTCTTACTTACTTGTGTACATTCAAATGACCTATTTCCTTCTTCTCCACAATTGTAGCAAGTTCCTCAGAAACTTCCTCTTCTATAACCACCTCGGTAGTTACTACCTCTACCTCTCGATGAACTTTCACCTTTCCACTCTATCTTTCCTTTGTCCAAATTTGTCTTTTTAGGTTCAGATCTACCATTTTCACCATTAGATCTCCCTCTTCCTCTAGGGAATCTACCACCTCTTCCTCTCTATCTCTGTTCAGGTCTTTTGTTTAGTTTCTCCTCATCTTTCAAAGCAAATTGATAAGCCTCTTCAATGTTCTCCAACTTGACCATACTAATTTCCTCTTGGATGGGAACTCTCAAACCATTCAAGTATCTACCAATTCTTTCCACACCATCTTCATCATGTCTAGATCTGATATCCAATCTATAGAATTCCTCAGTATGCTCTTTTACCAAGCTATCTTTCTGCCTTAGACTTTGCATTCACCAAATTAGGTTAATCTGATAATCACAGGGTAAGAATTTTCCTTTCAACTTATTTACCATTTTACTCCATACCATGATTCTTTCTTTGCCCTTCCTTTTCCTATCCAATTGTAGATGTTCCCACCATAGGGATGCATGGCTTTTCAACTTAGTGCTTGCAATCTTCACCTTCTTATCCTCATGAATATTCTCATATTCAAAATACTTTTCCATCTCAGTGATGCAGTCCACCAATGCATCAGAATCCATCTTTACACCATATTCAAGAGGATCAAAATTTGGTGTAGACTTCAAACTTGTCAAAGCCTTCAAAAATATTTCTTCACCTTGATCCATAACAGGTGCAGGTTCTGCATTTGCATGTTCTTCCTCAACTTCATCATCACTAACATCTTAAAGATGTCTTCCTCTTCTTTGGGTTGTCTCCACTGCTCAAGCCTAGCAGTAATCTATCTTAGCATATCTTCCAATGCTGGATCTACATTTCACTTCCTATGAACCATCTTGACAACCCTCTACAATTGTAGATTAGATCACAATTTGCTACCCCACAATAAACAACTAGGGCTTCAAGAGGAACCTACAAACCTAGATCCATAGACATATATCAAGATCTCACCTCGCTCTAATATCTCCCCATGCAAGGCAGGGGTCAAAAGGGGCCAAGGGATGGCACAACCTAATGATCCAAGCCTACTCAAAATATGTAGAAGCTAACAAACACAATAGTGAGAGAGAGAATGCAAAGACTTACATATATTTTCATTAATTTGAACCATACATGCCGGGCTGTAAGGCATTCCCAGTTACAACATGATATTATAATGAAATTAAGAAGTCCTCAAACATGCAAGGCTCTATTACAACTCTTCAATCTAATCTCTACCAACTTTTATCCCCCAAAAACTGCCTCCTAAACTACAACCAAACAACTAGATTTATACAAGAGGATACCGAGCTGAGTTGGCCTTCAAATCCATAATTAATAGAAGTAATAGTCAAATCTAGGACCACACACTTCCCAATGATGATATTGACATTAAATCCATGATCCAATATAAATGCACAAGTCAGCCTCAATTAAAACTAAAACTAAACCCATTGGTGAGAAAGGATAACTGAGCAGCAGACAAGCAACGCCAAGCACTAGAGATAACCGACCACCTAGGAGAGAATTGACCACACTCAGTAACCAAATGAAATCAAACAACTACCAACCAACCTGGTTAAAGAAGAAATTGAGCAACATAGACAAAATCCAAAAATTTTTTGGTGACACAAGATTTCCAAGGACCCGAGATGCTTCTACATCATAACAACAAATTTATGCTATTTCCTTGAATGATGTTCATTAATGGTCTGAAAAAACCCTTGTCTCTCCTTAGAAGCCTATCATAATGGAAGTTGAGGATGCTTCTATTGATAAAACAAATGTGCCAATGAAACCTACCTCTCCTATAGCTAAAGAACCCCCATTTCTTCATAGGTTGGAAGAGAAAGCTAAGCCAATGGAAAACCAAGAAGTGATAGAACCGCTTAACCAGCTGAAATAGATGACAATCAAAATATAATTGTTAGATTCCATAGAGGAAGTTCTTGATTATACTAAAGCCATTAAGGAGGCATGTATAAAATAACTAGGGAGGCAGAAGAAGGATCCTAAAACCATCCATGTCTTAGGATAGATATCTGACCTAATGTTAGAAAAGCTAACTATACCCAAGTATTCTAACCCTGGGAGCCCTATGGTTGTAGTAACCATTCAAGGAATACAATTCCAAAATCCTCTAGTGGATTTTAGGAGCATAAATCAATGTCATGAAAAAAAAAGGTAATGTCTCAATTGCATATCATCGGCCTCAGAGAAACCCCAACTATACTTTAGCTTGTTGATAGTTCCACCATCACACCTAATGAGATGGTAGAAGATGTCATAGTCACTTTAAACTCTTAAGAATATCAGGTTGAATTTGTAGTCCACTCTCTAAAGGCTAATATGGGTATTTATCCAATCATTTTAGGGAAGCCATGGCTGGCTACTAAAGATGCTTATATAGCTTGCAGGTCAGGGAAGATGACAATATCCAATGGTGTCAACACTAAGAACCTAACACTGTATTCCCCTACTCAACCCTTATTGTAAGATGATCAAATCATCTAGCCAGATTTTAGTGATGATAGTCCAGAGGTCAATTCCATCAGCTAGCCTATGATGATGTCCTAGGAACCCTTTGTGGCTTCAAAGGGAGAAGATGATCTCATTTCCTCTATCATACTGAATGAATATGTGGTACAGTCTTAGCTCTATTCCCAGATAGATTGTATTATGGAAACTTTGTTACCACCTCCCAATGCATCTCAATATTTAGAAAATTTTCAATTCCTCCACTCATTATTGCCTTATGAGATGGACTCTCTTCCTGTGGCTCACCTATCTATGCTAGAAAAGGTCATCAAGATAGAAGTTATTCCAGGATGTGAATTGAATCTAAGTAGTGCTTTATCACTTACACAACAAAAGTTTGTCTTGCAGCTACTGCAGGAACATCAACAAGCTTTTTCTTGGGACTATATGGACATGAAAGGCCTTGATCCTAAACTCTACACTCATAGGATCTACATCAACCCTGAGTGCAAACCTATTTGACAACCTCAAAGGAGGTTCAATCCAACTTTAAGGGATATAGTTAAGAATGAATTGTAGAAGTTGTTAAATGCTTGTTTCATTTACCCCATTTCTGATAGCCACTGGATCTCACCTCTAGTCATAGTCCCCATGAAAGGAGGGAAGTGGAGATTTTGTGTCAACTATAGGGAGCTTAACACAACTACTAAGAAGGACCACTTTCCATTGTCATTCATAGACCAAGTCCTTGATAACCTGGCTGGTAAGAAATACTTCTCTTTCCTAGATGGTTTTAGTGGTTACAATCAGATATAGATAGCTCTTAAAGACCAAGAGAAGACAACTTTCACATGTCCATGGGGGACATATGGCTATTCAATCTTACCTTTTAGTTTGTGCAATGCTCCAGCCACTTTCTGAAGAGCTGTGATTAGTATTTTTTCTGATATATCTACTAATTGCATGGAGATTTACATGGATGACTTTACTACCTATGGAAACACCTTTGACAAAGCCAAGGAAAATTTGGCAAAAGTCCTCCAGAGATGCTGAGACTACAACCTTTCTCTCAATAGTGATAAATACTTCATGATGATGGAGGAAGGTGTCATTTTAGGCCATTTTATTTCTTGAAAAGGCATTGAAGTTGACCCCACCAAGATTGAAGTAATTAGTACATTACCCACACCAATAAAGCAGAAGGATGTGCAGAGTTTTCTTGGGCATTCCAGGTATTATAGAATATTCATAAAGGATTTCAGTTAGCTTGCAACACCTCTATATAATTTATTGAAAATAGATGTTGAGTTCACTTGGGACTCTGAGTGTACCAAGTCTTTCTTGTAGCTTAAGGGAGTTCTCACCACAGCACCAGTTTTGAGAGGACCAAATTGGGGTTTGCCTTTTCATATTCATATTGATGCCTCATATTATGCTATTCATGCTATCCTTGGTTAGAAGGTGGATTCAGTCAAACATGCCATTTATTTTATCAGTAAAAACTTGCAAGGTGCAGAGTTCAATTACACGGTCATTGAGAAAGTGTTAGAAATAGAGAATACTGAGAGGGGGGGTGAATCAATATTCTAAAAACTTTTACTTTTTCCCAATTATGGATATAATAGATTATCTTAATACATGCATAACATACTAAACTAAAGAACATGCATAATAGTAAAGAAAATGAACTCATAACACATTATTTGTTCTCGAGGAAACCCTGGCCAAGGGAAAACCTCGGTGGGGATGGCACCCACAAGATCCACTAATCAAAAGTATCCTATTAAGGATGTTGACCTTGTTAGGAGCCCGTTACATATATATAGTGTCTCTATCCTAATTAAAGGACTTTAGGCCTTGTTAGAAGCCTCAACCCTACTAAGAGCTGGTAGTAAAAAATATGATGAACCCACTACCCAAACAAGCAATATACGATGATTACTGATTACAAAATAGGGAAAGGTACACAATCTTATGTTTCTTTCTTGTCTTTCACAACTTTTCATCAATATCTTTTTCTTATATGTTTGTTATATCATCTACATCATTACTTTCATTATAGATTACATTACTTCGCATTCCATATGCCTTACATTTATACAAGTTATTAAGACTAATAACTCTTATAGTCAGCTTCACATAAGCTTATTAAAAAATACATATTTACCCAAGGGTTATTTTCCCTTCATATTATTAAGACATTATTTTGATACACAAAATAGTCCCTTAACTCTTTACCAATTCTATCATGTCATCTTAACACTATCTCTGTTAAAACTGGCATAACTTCTTCCGTACATGTCATACAGACTTATGCTCTTAGGTGAGTCTTCAATAGTAATCATAGTATCTATGTTCAAGTGAAAAAGCACTAAACTTACTCCAATCAATATCACTAATCAAAACTATCTTTGGGTACACTGGGAAAATACTACTTAACACTCAGACAATTTTGTTTTGCCCTCTATTATGCTTGCTCTTTGTCATATGCGATCTTCATGTAGATTATATGTTGCCATAATGACAACATCTAGATATCTAACTCAGCCAAATTTCCAACAATCTCCCCCTTTGTCATTGGTGGCAACATATGAGAAAATTGGCTAAGTCTCAAAACTTCAAAACCTCAAAATTGTGGCCATAACAAAAAAATATATCTTCATTGTCCTTATAACTCCATATATCTTATCTATAATCAATACTCCCCCTAAGAATATACTTCCTTTTCAATTTTTTTCTATATATCTCTCTCCCGCTTTGACAACAATGACAAAAAAAAGGGGTGCCCAAAACTGTGTTAAAAAATGTTGTATACCTTGATTCAAGATTGCAGAGCCAATAGGCTTGCAACACAATCTGCAAAATTCACTTAAGTGCTCTTTTTCTCCTTCTCCCATGCCTTCTTAATGGAATTTGCAACACTAAGTAGTGCACACAATCCATAAGATGCAATCTCACATGCTTGAAGGTTTGTAAAACTAAACTTCTCAAAAGATGTCTTTGATGAAAGACATTCTTCCAACTATCCTTCAACAATGCTTATCCTTATTGAAATGTGCTCTCTTAGAAAAGAGAATCTTCTCAATTTCCTATCCTTTTCATATTTGAGAATTCTTATTTCATCATTTATTTTTTTGATTCTTTTCTCATTATCCAATATCTTCACATTAGGGTTGGCTAAAAGATTTATCTCTGACTGAATTTCTACTTCTTTAGCCTTAATCTTCTCAACTACTTCAGATACATGGTTTTAAGATTTTGTACACTGAATGTACAAAGTTTTACCTCTGTCCAAATTCCTTCTAAGGTCTTTAATACAAACATCTAGATTTTTAATATCATTTTTTACATTATGACTTATATCATGCATTATTTTGGCCTCATAGGCCACCTGACCTTTCACTTTAGCTATATCTAATAGGTTAGTAAACTCATTATCAAATACATTCATAACTTTCTTAGCTATTTCCATTGGATCTACCTCAGCTATCTGGTTAGTCACAACACTTTATAACTTCTTTGTTATTTCTAGCAATGATCCTTCAAGGCTTTTCACCTTCTTGTTCATTCCAATTATTTTGTTCAGGGATGTGATCAACTCCATTTGATCATCACCATCAACCTCTTTCCCAAAGCTTTCAAATATTAATCTAATCTGTGATTTCTTTGCAATCTTAGGTGTAAGACAAATTTCCTCTTTGCTAGGGACTTCTTTTTGTCCTTGAATTTTTATACTTTCTTGATTCTCTATTTGATTTTCTTCCTCTTTCCTTGTTTCTTTCTTTCCTTCTTCACTAAATCTATCCTATTCTTCTAGAGCTGAATTGTCAAAAATGTTTTCAAGATTTTTAAAAGGATTATCATCACTATCCAATGTCATCTTAGTTCCTTCCACATGCATTTATTCATCTTCAATGTTAATTGATGGTGGAGAGGGACTCCTCTGATGCTCAGCTTCCATAGCCTGTTCTGCTAGCTCTACTGCACTAGAGTGTTTTCCAACACTAGATGTCATTACCTTTACTATTGCTTGCTCTGTTTCTTTGTTTATCTCTTCATAGTTTCCTCCCATTATCTGAATGGTTCTTCTCTTTGTTCTTAGATGAGTATTAAGTTCTTTCATAATTTCTTTAAAGTGATCTTCATCTCTGACATCACATAGTTTTCTCACAAGATTTTCTCTAATTTTATTGTCTTCTTTTATTTCTCTCTTTTTCATGTTAACTAGCTTCTCAAATAAATCATCAGGTATCTTACCTTGAATTGTGTCAAACTTCTTATCTACTAGGATCATATGTCTCACAATTGCATTCTCCAAATTCAATCTTTTTGAATAGTTATAGAGATCATAGTACTTGTTCATCTTAGAAAAATCTCCATCATGAATAATCTGTTCATTTACATTCTCAATCTTTGATTTCCATGTCTTCTTTTTCACTTGTGTATCTTCATCATCTTTGATTTTAGCTATAATCCTTTGTACTAGTGGTACTATTGTCTTCTTTCTCCTACCCGGTCCAATAGATATTTCTTTCATTCTTTTCCCTGGTGGAGTTGAAGATGATCTTGTAAATTTCCTAAAGTCTTTTTCTTCTTGCTCTACTTTCACCATATGCTATAAGTTTCCAGTTTCAACTACTGATAAGGGTGGAACAGAAAAAACTTCCTTTTTTCCAATGTCTCTAATAGCTGCTGCTATCTACTTGGCAATCATAAACTCTTGTTTTGTCATTCCCATGTCCTTTAGAATCTTCTTAATTTTACTTTCTACTCTCTTCTTTGATGGTTTCTCTTCTTGAATAGACTTTGCAGAGTTGAAGTTCTCCTCAAAAGTCCCAAATCTATTGTTGTGAATATCCAACTTTCTCTTAAGCAACCTGCTTACATATTATTCTACTTCAATTTCAAAAAATTCATAACCAAGAGGGTATATGAACTCTACTCTAGGTTCAACTGCTTCAATGAATGTAAAGTCAGTGTTAACCATAAAACATATCTCATTCTTATACTTTTCAACAATTGACTGTGTAATCCTTGATCTGTTCTTCATCAAGTTCTGAAATGTTTTAATTAACAACACTGCACTCTCATTGACCTTGTCAATAAAATGTCTCATATACACTTTTTTTATCATTTCCATTGTGATCTTACCATCATTCCAATCATCACCAATAGTGTAAGGGAATCTTCTTAACAAATGGAAAAGCATATAAGTGATCAATGATGAGAATCTAAACTAGGAGTTCTTAGTCTTCTTTATCTTTTCCAAGTTCTCAAATAATTGAATTCTCAAAATTTCACACATGTCTACTTGTACTTTTTCAACACACATCAGATAGGCTACATGAATCATTCTAGCTACCATGTCATCCTTTCTTGAATTAGCACAAAATTTAGCTGTAAGGATCTTGCACAAATACCTAACATCATCCTGTTGTATCTCGCTAATCACTATACCTCTACCATTATAAGATGATTTAGTGTTGTTTAATATAGTTTTCTTCACATTTTTTCATTAAAGGGCATGACTCCAGATTTAGACAAATGAGTTACTTCATGAATTAGGTCTATTGTTATGTCTATCACTCTATCATATAACCAAAACTTTCCATTATGTATTCTGCTCAGAATTATCTTAGTGCTTTCTTCATCATCAAACTCATACTGTAAAGAATACTTTATGATTTCATTATCCTTCAAATGTTCAAATCCTACTTTCAATGACATATCCTAATTGTAAAGATTCTCATACTCTTTAGTAAAATTACTATCATTGAGGGTTTCAAGTTTACATCCCAAATAGCTTCTAACATTCTCTAAATTTAGAACTCCGTCTAGTATGGATGATAAAGCCAATTTAGGGTCTTCTTCCTGTTGGGAACAATTGTCTGAAGGAAATTGCTACTCAAATTATGTATTGTCTTTGATGTCACACAATGTCATAGTCCGCAACAATCAGTTCCTACCGAGCTCAGTCGGTCTGCCAGACAAGGAAATTCAGTGTTTACCGAGTTCAGTCGGTTATCAAAGGAAATTCATCATTTACCGAGTTCAGTCAGTTATCAAAGGAAATTTAGTGTTTACCGAGTTCAGTCGGTTATCAAAGGAAATTCAGTGTTTACCGAGTTCAGTCAGTTATCAAAGGAAATTTAGTGTTTACCGAGTTCAGTCGGTTATCAAAGGAAATTTAGCATTTACCGAGTTCAGTCGGTTATCAAAGGAAATTTAGTGTTTACCGAGTTTAGTCGGTTATCGAAGGATTGTCGATGTTTACCGAGTTCCCTCGGTCTCTGAAAGATTGTAGAAAGTTATGGTCACCGAGCACTGTCGGCCCTTGAAGGATTTTTGCAAAAAGAGTTTGCTTAATTCAGCCGACTGTTATACTAAATAATGTCGATTTCACAAATCTAAAATCATATAAATAAAAGGTCAAATGTGAAAAATAGAAAGGGGATATACAGCAAGAAGATTTACAGAAGAAAAGACAGGAAAGGTGTGTGCGAATTTGTGAAGGATGTTTAGATATCCTTAAGGTGCAGCAGAGATTTATTTGATCAGGAAGGATCACACATATGCAGAACAGAGATCTGTAATCAACAAGGCAGTTGCATTATTATACAGGTCATTTTTTCCATTGTTACCTTCTTATCATTGTAACAGTGAATTTTAAATCTCTTAACCGAGTTGGTTTAACAACCATATTGTAAATCCTCTAACAAGGTGACAATTCCATTGAATTGTTTTCAAGACCTCTTACCAGGCCACTCCTAGTAGGGTGATTAAATCCTCTAACAAGGTCACACCTAACAGTGTGTTTTGTAACCTTTTACCGGGTTGGCTTCTAACCGGGCATCACTTCAGAAAAGTGAAAATCAGTATCTAGATACATTGGTGGTTTTTCCCATATTGTGTTTCCACGTTAAATCTTGTGTCTCTTATGTTCTTAATTGCTATCTTAATCATACACCAGTGCTGATGAATATCTAAAAGATAATTTTGCTAATACTTTATGCATCTTCAAAGTTACTGCAATCTATTTACCGAGTGCTAAAACAGATAACATTTTTAAGATATCCTAAGGGATCTGGAAAGAATTAATTGTGAAGTGTTTTATGGTTGACTAATTCAACCCCCCCCCTCTCAGTCACTTCATCCATATTCCATCAATTGGTATCAGAGCTTTTGGTGCTTGCAGGAAGGGTTTCAAGGACCTAAGCTAAAGATCAGGATGTCTTACAAGAGGGAAATTCCAAAGCTCAACAGAGATAACTTTTCAGCATGGAAAGGTCTCATGCGACTTCATCTGGCTTCCATTGGTGATTCAGGATGCAAATACATTGATGAAGAATACACAATTCCTAATGGCGCATTAACTGTTGAAGACATTGCAGATAAAAAGACTCACAACACCATGATGATAGACATTGCATCTGCTCTCAGCTATGAAGAATTTGATGATATTAAAGAATGCACTACTGCATATGAAATGTGGATGGCACTGAAGAAAATATATGGTGGTGATGCAAATGTGAAAAGAGCCAAAGTAGAAAGCCTAAGAGGATAGTTTGACAAGATGAATATGAAGGAAGATGAAAACATTGCAAAATATGTTGAAAGAATCAAAGCAAGTGTAAGTGCAATTAGAGCTTCTGGAGGAACAATCTCAGATGAAACTGTTATAAGTAAGGTACTCAGAACATTACTCCCTATCTATGCAATAAGAGTATCAGCTATTCAAGAAAGAAGATGTGAAACAAACCACAATATAACTTTGGATGCTTTAGTTGGAAGATTGACAGCCTTTGAATTAGACAACTATGACAACTATGTTCCTAGTTCCAAAAATATTGAATCGGCATTTGAGACCAAGGTTTCACTAAAGAAGAACAAGAAAATTAAAGAAGTTCAGTCAAAAAGTGAAGAAGTATCAGAAGAAAGTTCTGATAGTGATCTTGAAATTGTAGAAGCATTACTTGCAAAGAAGTACTCTAGAGGGAAAGGTAAATATAAAGGTAAAACTCCTTTAATCTATTTTTCATGTGAAGAAATTGGACATATTGCAGCTAGGTGCCCAAACAAGCAAGTCAAGGAAGAGAAGAGAAGTCACAAGTACTATGGCAAAAAGAATTTCAAATCATTCAAGGATAAAGGTAAGAAAACATGTTTTATGGCTAAAGATTTTGATGATAGTGAAGAAGAAATTGTTTTTATTGCTATAAAAGATGAATCTGATGATGATGAAGATAAGATGGCACTTATTTCTCATATAAGCAAAGATGATATATGGATAATAGACAACAGATGTTCACACCACATGACTGGTGACAAGACAAAATTTGAATATCTAGAAGACTGTGATAGTGGTAATGTAAGATTTGGAAACAATGAACCTTGTTGTATAAAAGGAAAAGGAAGAATCTCTTTAACCAAAGAACTCATATGTGATAATGCTTATTGGGTTGAAGGACTAAAACATAATCTTCTAAGTGTAGCATAGCTAATCAACACTGGTTTCAAGGTTGAATTCATGAATGGTCAAGCAAGACTGCTGGATGAAAAAGGAAAACTCATTGGATCAGGCAAACAAACAAAAGGTAACTTATTTTATCTTGATCTCAGTGAATATTCATGCTTTATTGCTCAAATAGAAGAAAGTTGGCTATGGCACAAAAGGTTATGTCATGTGAATTTTGATAACATGATAAAAGAAGCAAATTCAAGAAGGTTAGAGGCATTCCTACTTTGAAGAAACCTGATACTGGTCTATGTAAGAATTGTTAGATTGGCAAAATGAATAAAACTAGTTTCAAGAGTAAGAACTATCAGTCTAAAGAAATTTTGGAAATTGTGCATACTGATTTATGTGGACCTATTGGAATACAAAGCTATACTGGAGATAAATTCTTTATTCTTTTCGTTGATGATTATTCTAGAATGATGACTGTCATGTATTTAAGAGAAAAATTAGAAGCATTTGAAAAGTTCAAATGGTACTTAGCAAGAGTGGAAAAGGAAACAGGGAAAAGATTGAAATGCTTAAGATTAGACAGAGGTGGTGAATTCATCTCCCATGATTTTAACAACTTTTGCATTGAAAGAGGAATCAAAAGATAGGTATCAGCTCCTAGAACTCCTGAGCAGAATGGAATAGTAGAAAGAAGAAACAGATCTATTATGGATTGTGCAAGGACTCTAATGATAGAAAAGAACATTGCTATAAAAAACTGGAAGGAAGCTATCAGCACTGCAGTTCATACCTTGAACCGAGTACAATTGAAGAAAGACACATTCAAAACTCCTTATGAATTATGATATGGCTATAAACCCAATGTAAGTTACATGAAAATATTTGGTAGCAAGTGTTATATCTTAAAAGAATCCAGAAGAAATAAATTTGATGTGAAAAGTGATGAAGGAATATTCTAGCAAAAGCAAGGCATACAAATGTCTGAACTTATCTACTCACAAAGTCATAGAAAGTATACATGTAAAATTTGATGAGTTTGCAGAAAAGACTGAAGAAGAAAGCAAAAGGGAACCTAAGAACTACAGAAGATTCATTTACATTGAACCTGAAACATTGGTAGACACAACTATCAATAAGGAAACTATATCTACCGAGCCGAGCACAGTTACCGAGTCACAAACTGAGTCACAGGAAGAAGTTCAAACCGAGTCACAAGAAGAAATTCAGACTGAGTCTCAGCCTGAAGTTACCGAGCAAATATCTACCGAGACTGAGAAACCTAAAGAAGAGATCCCAGAAGACAACAGCATGAATCATTCAAAAGGCAAGGAACCTATACTAGCCAAATATGTCAGAAGACATCATACACTAGATCAAATTATTGGAAACAAATTAGATGGTACCATGACAAGAAGCAAGCTAAAAGGTACATGTCTGCTTACTGGCTTTCAACCTAGAAATATCAAAGATGCATTGGAAAATGAAAGTTGGATTGAAGCAATGAATGAAGAATTAGAACAAATACAAAAGAACAAAACATGGACTCTTGTACCTAGACCTAAAGATAAGAATGTAATTGGAACAAAATGGGTATTCAGGAATAAGCTGAATGAAGATGGTCAAGTATCTAGAAACAAAGCTAGACTGGTATGTAAAGGTTATTCTCAAGAAGAAGGTATAGATTATGGAGAAACTTTTGCTCCTGTTGCAAGATTAGAAGGTGTAAGAACTCTACTTGCTTATGCAGCACACAAAGGATTTAAGGTATATCAGATGGATATAAAATCTGCATTTCTCAATGGAATTCTTGATGAAGAGGTCTACATTGAACAACCTGAAGGTTTTGTTGATCCAGATAAAAAGGACATGGTCTGCAGGTTACACAAAGCATTGTATGGTTTGAAACAAGCTCCTAGAGCATGGTATGAAAGACTTCATAACTATTTGATTCAGATTAATTTCAAAAGAGCCAATGATAACATCAATCTGTATATTAAAGAAGGACTGAATGACAAAATTGTATTGGCAAAAATATTTGTGGATGATACTATATTTACAGGAAATGAGGATCAGTGCAAGGAATTTTCAGAGCAAATGAACAAAGAATTTGAAATGTCTATGTTTGGTTTAATAAAATTCTTTGTTGGTCTTCAAATTCAGCAAAGCAAGAATGGTATATACATTACTCAATCTAAATACATTAAGGAAATACTTAAGAAGTTTGGTATGGAAGATTCAAAACCAGTTGGTACACCCATGTGTACTAGACTGAAACTTACCAAAAATGATGATTCAAAAGAAGTTGATCAGACCCTATACCGATCTATGATTGGAAAATTGCAATATGTAGTACATACAAGACCTGATATTGCCTTAGCAGTCGGTATAGTAGCTAGATTCTCAGCAAAACCTAAGGAAAATCATATGATGGCAATCAAAAGAATCTTAAGATACTTAAGAGGAACTGAAGAATATGGTTTGTGGTATAAATTTGGAGGCAATCTAGACTTAAAAGTGTTTACTGATGCTGATTGGGCAGGAAACATTGATGACAAAAAAAGCACAAGTGGTGGAGCATTTTTTCTTGGAAAAAGACTGGTATCCTGGACTAGTAAAAAGCAAAATTGCACATCTCAATCCATAGCTGAAGCAGAATATGTTGCTGCTGCAGTAAACTATTCAAATATTGTTTGGTTTAAATAGTTATTAGAAGGTATGAAGGTTGAAATCAAAGAACCAGTTGTTATATTTTGTGACAATACCAGTGCAATAAACATTTCGAAGAATCCAGTGATGCATTCCAAAACCAAGCACATTGCTGTTAAATATCACTTTGTCAGAGAATTGGTGCAGGACAAAGAAATCAGATTAGAATATATCCATACAAAAGAACAGATTGCAGACATTTTTACCAAACCATTACCTAAGGATGCATTTGTGTATCTAAGAGGTAAGTTAGGGGTCATTCCCCTATCTGAGGCTCACTAAATATAGTTTTAGTGATGCATCAACCAGAACATGATTGAAAATCAACCAGTTGATGCAGCATATTCAAGGAATCATTGCATATGAATCAGTACTTGAGGTACATTAATTTACACCGGTAATATGTGAATTGTCTTTGGCATGTGTTGTCAAAGAGGGAGTGTTTGCTATGTCTTTTCTATTACTTCAAGAAATTTTCAATAGTCAGAAGGAAGAATTTTTAGGATAAAGGAAGTTTGCTGACAGAGGGAGATTTGAATCTGAACCAAGCTAACTCTTTCAAATTTCTTATGCTATGACATATTGTGTTGCCATCAATGCCAAAGAGGGAGATTGTTGGGAACACTTGTTTGAAGGAAATTGCTACTCAAATTATGTATTGTCTTTGATGTCACACAATGTCATAGTCCGCAGCAATCAGTTCCTACCGAGCTCAGTCGGTCTACCAGACAAGGAAATTTAGTGTTTACCGAGTTCAGTCGGTTATCAAAGGAAATTCATCATTTACCAAGTTCAGTCAATTATCAAAGGAAATTCAGTGTTTACTGAGTTCAGTCGGTTATCAAAGGAAATTAAGTGTTTACCAAGTTCAATCGGTTATCAAAGGAAATTCAGTGTTTACCGAGTTCAGTCGGTTATCAAAAGAAATTCAGCATTTATTGAGTTTAGTCGGTTATCAAAGGAAATTCAGTGTTTACCGAGTTCAGTCAGTTATCGAAGGATTGTCGATGTTTACCGAGTTCCCTCCGTCTCTAAAAAATTGTAGAAAGTTATGGTCACCGAGCACTGTCGGCCCTTGAAGGATTTTTGCAAAAAGAGTTTGCTTAATTCAGCCGACTGTTATACTAAATAATGTCAATTTGACAAATCTAAAATCATATAAATAAAAGGTCAAATGTGAAAAATAGAAAGGGGATATACAACAAGAAGATTTACAGAAGAAAAGACAGGAAAGGTGTGTGCGAATTTGTGAAGGATGTTTAGATATCCTTAAGGTGCAGCAAAGATTTATTCGATCAGGAAGGATCACACATATGTAGAATAGAGATCTGTAATCAGCAAAGCAGTTGCATTATTATACAGGTCATTTTTTCCATTGTTACCTTCTTATCATTGTAACAGTGAATTTTAAATCTCTTAACCGAGTTGGTTTAACAACCATATTGTAAATCCTCTAACAAAGTGACAATTCCATTGAATTATTTTCAAGACCTCTTACCAGGCCACTCCTAGCAGGGTGATTAAATCCTCTAACAAGGTCACACCTAACAGTGTGTTTTGTAACCTTTTACCGGGTTGGCTTCTAACCGGGCATCACTTCAGAAAAGTGCAAATCAGTATCTAGATGCATTGGTGGTTTTTCCCATATTGGGTTTTCACGTTAAATCTTGTGTCTCTTATGTTCTTAATTGCTATCTTAATCATACACCAGTGCTAAAATAGATAACATTTTTAAGATATCCTAAGGGATCTAGAAAGAATTAATTGTGAAGTGTTTTATGGTTGACTAATTCACCCCCCCCCCCTCTCAGTCACTTCATCCATATTCCATCACTTCCAAGGGTTCTACCGGTTCCCTTTTGATCTTAGGTTTGCTCTTATCTCTTACATTGTGAATCAATGAAATATCCACAACTTCTACAAATTCTCTAACTTATTTATAGATCTACTTAGTAAAATACCTCAATTTCGTGATTTAGGGCTGTAATACCCCAAAAATGGGCTATAAGTTCATTAATCTCCTACATCTTCAATTCGAACAAAATCGACATCGAAGTCCTAACCTAAGGCACATCTAAACATCATCGAATCATAATTGATTATCTTAAATTATGCATCGGGGAATATTCCTAGTAATATTCCTAATTATCATAATTATCTTTAATTTTATAATTATTTGGCAATAAATCACATTTATCCTAAAGTTTGATTAATTGAATATTTTCATATTTAATTAATTAGATTTAATATCTTGCCACTTAATTATGTAATTAAATTTAAATCTATCTATTATTAATTGTATTATTTAATTTTGACAATAAATCCAATATCCTATGAATAATTGATTAAATTCTTATTTAATTAATTAAAGCATGTTGTCATTATTTAATAATATAATTTTTAATAAAAGTTTGATAAAATAGTTAATTAACCCATAAATTAATTATTTTATTTCAAAAATCAGTTAAGTTGAAAATAAATCACTTTATTATTAAATTAATTCATAAATAAAACATGCACAATCATAAAAGCAAACAACTGTCAATTATCAATTAAAGCTAAACTCTATTTTGAGTTAAAGCTTAGCTTTTGCATGTTTTTGTGACTTAATTATCTGTTATTATCAGATAACTCAAAAATCAAGCTAAGTTATTTGAGTGATTTATGGCTTTTATCCATGCACCTCCAAAGCCCTGGATTTCTATAAATTAAGGCTTCAGCTCTTCACAAATCATCCACATATTTTGCACAATCACGCTGGAGAATTGGAGGCTGAGGAATCAACTTGCGAATTCAAAAGCGTTGTGAGATCAATTTCAATTGCATAGCTTTTATATCTTAGCATAGAATTTCATAGTTTTCATATCATTGTTAGAATCTTCATTCTTAGATCATTTAGCATCCATAGCATATCAGATTAATCATTCATATTGCATAGAAAATATAAAAAATATAGATTAATTGCATTCAATTTCATATCCATCTTTTGCATTCAAATCCTTCATTTAGGTGTCATCTAGGTCACTGATCTCGATTACAATCTGAGAACATCAATCTCGCACCTATTAGAAGGCAGTAAATCGCTTGGTTAGATTAGATTTCAATTTTGCACAATTTTGATTATAGCTAACCTCTAATGTTTTACTGAGTGTTGTGTCTATAGATCAGGTACAATTTTTACACACACATTTTTGGCGCCCACCGTGGGGCCCTGAAACGGGTTTCCAATTCAATTCTATCAATTTCTATCTTTTTCTTCTCAGGATCTGTGCAAAACTATGATTTTTAATTTTTGTCCGTACATCTGTCGTATGAGTTTCTGACAAATGTCGTATGTGAGCATACCCACTATCGTATGATACTGAATCCCCTATCGTACGATAGTCTATCTGATCGAGGGTCATTTCATTGCATACCCACTGTCGTTTGGGAGCTCTACTATCGTATGGTATCATACCCAGTGTCGTACAAGTTTCTGGACTGTCGTCTGGGAGCATACCCACTGCCGTACGAGTTTTGGTACTAGATTTAAATTGTCATTTCATTTTTGTAGATAATTTGTCAGATTTGATTTTTGGATTTTGACTGACAGTTAACCCTAACAATTGAAATTTACTGTTTCTGATTGATTTCTGTTGATTTTGATTGGGAAAAGTGCAAGAATTGCTAAAAATTAGGTAAAATCTACTAAGCGCATTGCGAGGATCATGAGGTATTCTCCTTCTTCTAAAAAAATTTCAATTTGGACTTAAAATAAATCTCTCACGTGTCAAACTTGTGTGCATCTTTTCATGCTTTTGATCTATTTCTACACACTTGCATAATTTGATACTAGGTTGTGATCCCTTAAGGATTCATTAAGTAGTCTTAGAATACTTGTGATTGATCTTGATTGCTATCTTGGGTTATTGGACTCGCTAATCCGCTGGCTCCTCATTTCCACCCCGTGGTTGCAATCTCAGCGCCATAAAGGTGAGGGGTCAACAGGACAGAAGCGTTAAATGTTCCACTTGGCAACCCTTTTGTGCTTTTAGGAACTCACTTGTTTTCTAAGTTGGGGACTCATTTTTAGCTTGTGTGAGGTGTTAAGTGTTCCACCTTGTGGACTCATCTCATATTCTCTTGAAGCATTAAGTGTTCCTCTTTCTACTTTTTTGGGTACTTTTGGTAGATTTGCTTTCGGGAATATATCTGTGCTCACATAGTAATTAGGCCCTATGAACACTATTCATGATTCTTAAGAGATTGGATTCCCAGCGAAATCCTTCTTGACAATAGAATCCTTGTAGGTAGGGAGGATACTTAGTGCATTTCACATTCAACTTGGTTAGTGAGTCTTCTCTTATTGATCGACACATTCTCTCTCCGGAGAGGTTGATAGATCATGTGGGGTTGATATCATGAGCTTTGGTGAATCAAAATTGGTTAG
This sequence comes from Chamaecyparis obtusa, assembly GCA_027943335.1. Taxonomy (NCBI): domain Eukaryota; kingdom Viridiplantae; phylum Streptophyta; class Pinopsida; order Cupressales; family Cupressaceae; genus Chamaecyparis; species Chamaecyparis obtusa. The sequence goes on along the minus strand of BSBK01006176.1, from coordinate 978,540 downwards.
TACATCTTCTCTTATTGATTGATACATTCTCTCCCTGGAGAGGTTGATAGATCACGTGGAGTTGATATCACAGACCTTGGTGGAACAAAACTTTGTCTTAGCGTGTCGGATTAATCTGCTTGCTTTGTTTGGGTTAAAAGTGAAGAGGTGTCAAAACCTTGAATCTGGAGCCAAGTCCCCTTGTGGTATAAATCTGTGAGTCACCTTTAGAGAGGGTTAACCATAGCAAACAATCCCTTCATAGCGCAAACTACGTTGATGGAACCTCAAGCGATAATAGCCATTTTCACCATGGTAGTGACAGCCGCTATATAAATGTCCTTGTGGAAGAAATCTCCACAGGTATGGTTCATTGTTGGGTTGTCAGATCTCCCTAGCAGCTCTTGAATATTAAGTTCTCGGACTATGTCAAAACCCTGGTGTGCCGAGTTTGGAGTTCACCCCTTTAAATGATAAAAGTTTGAGAGTCAAACCATTACTAAAAACCCTAGAGAGGCCAATTTTTCATTTTCAGGTATATGCGTGTTATTGCAAAACTTTTCAGAACATACACAATTAGTACTCTTAGGGATTAGCACAATTTGGTCACTCGATTGTTCATGCGCAAGGTTGCTTTTGCCCTTGTTCATTATTTTCAGACATGCTTGGAATCACTTGCTTACTGTTCTGCATGCTTGTTTATCTACTTGGCTATTAAAAATGATCAAATCTGGTATAACCTTCAAAACCTGGAGAGTACAATTTGCAAACAATCCAGAACTGAAAAACTTAAATTTTGCAAAAATTGACGTAAAATTCTTTCTGGAGTCAAAAGTCATTTCAGGAAGTCAAAAGTCATATGACTTTTTGTCAAATATCATTTCAATATCACCCATCTATCGTATGATTGAGAACCCAGTGTCTTACGAGTTTTCATGCCAGCAAATCCAAGGAAGTCAAAATCCTATTAGCAACTATCGTATGATATTTACAACTGTCGTTTCATTGCTACCCAACTACCGTACGAGTTTAGCAACTGTCATTTCATAGACTATCCAGTGTCGTACGAGTCTGCAGAGTGTCGTTTGGAAAAATTTGAGAGTTGTCAAAAATTGTCAAATTGCAAGATATCCAATGTTTCCAGCCTAGTTCCAGAATCTGTCAAAAATATCATTGTGTCAGGAACAGAGTAGTAGCTATTGAGCATTCTACCATTTTCTGAGTTTGATCTTTTGAATCTGATCTAGTCTTCTGTTTGATCAATTTGAGTCCTTTTTATCTCGTGTCAAAACCTTGTCATAACTATCAATCTTCAATCAATCTTCAAAAACAAACTAAGTGTTGAGAACTCATGTCCGCTATCTTTTGGGTGATCTATCCCATACATCTAGGGCACAATTTCCTTCACCCACATCTTATCAGATCTTCAAAACTATCATAATCTTGACAAGGTTGTGTCATCCAATTTTCTCAACTCAAATTATTCTTCAGTTGTCTTCGTCCTTTTCTTCTATTTCATTCAAAGTTAATGGTGGAGACCAAAGCTTATTCACACAAGAAATCAGAAGAAACATCTCAGTACTTACTTTTGACCAATACCCCGTGTCCAACTCTTGAACAACTCATCAATTTAGGTATCTATGAAGATGATGGTCTCGGTAACTTTCAATTGAAAATCAGTTACATACCTCCTTTATCAACTCACAGAGGTAACCAGAAAACTCCTCCTCAATCTATTCCAGGGAGCCCAAAAACTCCTACCATGTCTCAAGCAGGTACAAACCATGGTTCTCTAGGAGGAGGGTCCCAAGGACACCATTCTCAACATAATGCCGACCAAGAACCTACCCCCTCTAAAATCCATCGATGTCAGAATGATGATGAATTCAAGAAAATGATGAGGCATTTCTTGAAAGTGGATAGAGAGGCATACTTTTTACAATGAGCCCAGGAAGGGGCTAAGCTTCCTCCCAACTTTAATGTTGATGATATAATCACACATGAGGAAGAAACTCCACTCACAACTATGACAAAATAGATGCATGCTATACAAGTCAAATTTAACAATCTTAAGAAGGAGAAGGAACCCAAGGAATTCTCCATGGAGGCCCTATGTCCTTTCCCATTCGACAAAAACTTGTATATGCCACCATTTCCAAAGAAAGTGGAGATACCAAAGTATGACAAATATGATGAACACTTTGATCCTCAAGATCATGTTAGAGAGTTATGTACGCAATCCATAGAATTCATGCATGAACCAACTTATCTAATGCATCTTTTTCCTAGATCCTTGGGAGGAGCATCCATTCAGTGGTTTTCAAGATTACCTTCTACGATCAAAACTTTTGAGGAATTGATTAAATTATTTTATCAACAATATTCCTACAATATTCAACATTCAGTCACCATGATCAATATCTGTAACCTCAAGCAATATCCAGGGGAATCATTCCTAACTTTCCTCAAGAGGTGGAGAAAGAAGTTCTCTCTATATGCTAGACAAATTCCTGAAATGGAGAAACTTGAAATCTTTATCAATAACCTTGTTCCAGAGCTCAATTATCCATTACAAATGCAAGATCATGTATCTTTTGATAAAATGGTGGATAATGCAATCAAGATTGAGAAAGTACTTGTCAAGAAAGGACAAATCACACTTCAAAAGGACAAGTCTGAATCTGGACCTAGCTCAAAAGATTAAAAAAAGAGCTGGAATAGAAACAAAGGTATCATCTCTGATGGTGTTGTTGACACTATCCATACCCCATCAAAGGCACCGGCCAACAATCTCACCCTTGCCACCAAAGCCATTGAAGCTTTAGAGCAAAAATTTGCTGAACCATCTCCAAAGAAGCCATTCAAACGATGGGATAATAAATGAAAGTTTACTCCCCTGGGAGAATCTTTGGAATCTGCCCTAAGAACCCTGATAGCTGATAACATGATCTCTTTACCACTAATCCGAAACCCTGATCCGGATCCAAAACCATATTGGTGGAAAGATAATGAATTCTGTGCTTTCCATCGAACTAAAGGCCACAAAACTAATGGATGCTTCCACTTGAAGCATACCATTCAAGACTTGATAGATCAAGGGGACATCATGATTGATAATCCTACCAGCAATAATGATCACACAACATTTACAGAACCGTTTCCACAACATGGCAAGGGAGTTTCCACTTCTTAGCCTAACATGGGGGCAAAAGTCAACTATGCCTACCCTAGAAACAATGCTGTCATCAATATGGTTGAACCATGTCTCTCTGAGAGCTGCAATGTCATCATGATTGTACGAAGAGACAAAAATCATTCCTTAGCTAATGCGGTTACCAGATCACAAGCTCAAGCTCATCTGAAAGGAAAAACACCAAGTTCATCTAATGTCCCTAAGATACCTTTCAATCTCACATCTGCTTCTAAACAGAAGGTTGCCTCAAAATTTTCCAATCCAAAGGATACAAGACCTACATCTTACAGCATTGTCCAACAACTCCAGCATACCAATGCCAAAATCTCTATGTTTGAGTTACTTCGAATATCTCCAGCTCACAGAGATATCCTAGACAAAGCTTTGCTCGGCTCTAATGTTCCTGATGATCTAGATCTAGACAGGTTCCAGACTATGGTTGGTCATCTAACATCTCCACAATATATCTCCTTTTTAGAGGAAGATGACAACTCCCTAAGTCACCCACATAATCAGCCCTTACACATAGAAGTCTTGATCCAGAACCATCGATTCAAACGTGTGTTGATAGATGGGGGCGCAGGCCTCAACATTTGTTCTTACAACTTAATCACACAGTTGGGATTCTTAGAGATGGCTATTGATCCTCGAAAGAAGATCACCATAAAAGCCTATGAGGAACAAGAAAGAGCTTCTAAAGGTACTATTGTCTTACCTATCTGAGTGGGTCCGGTCATCAAAGATACCACATGTCAGGTGCTTGATCTACCATTGGCTTATAATATTCTTCTAGGGAGACCCTGGATACATGAAATGCAAGCTATTCCTTCTACATACCATCAATGCTTGAAATTTCCCTATGAAGGAGTGGAGGTTACTATCCCAGCAGATCTGAGTACAACTTGCAATACATTGAAGGAAAGTCCCGATAAGCTTGTTCCCAATAATAGAGAATCTTCCATCAAGCAGCTAAATGTTGCTTCCACATCTAAGATGGACGACATTGCTAAAAAGATCAATATCAAAGAAAATGGGATGGGAGAATACACTATAGAGCCAGTCTTGTCTCTGACATCTCTCCCAATCTCACCTAAGTCATATGGACAATCCTTGAAGTAGTCTAAATCAGAACCTAAGGAACCTATGGAAGCATACAAAAGAAATTTTGTGGTGGAGCAAGTATCCAAACAAGAATTTGAAGAGGATGAAGCTGTGCTGGCATGGCTATATAAAGAGGATTCTGAATCTAAAATTGTTCAACCTAGTGAATCTATAGCACCTACAATCCCTTCTAATTCATATGGTCTAGGAAATAAATTAATAGCCAAGATGGGATATTTCGGTCAAGGACCTCTAGAAATCAGAGGAAAGGGTCTTGTGACACCCATTTCACATATTGGTAGAACCAACAAAGATACTGGTGGCTTAGGGTTTAAGAAGAAACCCTATCATCTCAAAGGTGGTTGTTCTCATGTCATAGAACAAATTGCACCAGGAGAACCCCTTCTAAAGAAAGAAGAAATAGAACCCTCTGATGATGATTCAGATAGCTCTGAGCTTATCCCCTATGAAAAATTGCCTAAAGAGATCAAAGATCTTCTTGATGATAAAGATGATCCTATCAAAAGAATTAATGTAGTAGAAACACAATAACCTACTGTAGCGCAAGAGATGGTTGCACCACATGAACCAACTAATCTCGAAGGCAATCAAACTGATCAAGAAGAAGGGGATAGTTATTCTGACACTAATTCCCATGAATATGAATTCAAGTCAGAGATTGAGGGTAATCCTTCTTGGGGTATTCATCCTGATTTCACACATTTTCTAAGATTTCCTAGAGATCTTGAATCAGAAGTTGAGTCAAATGACTATGAATGGGGTGCCATTCTAGAAGAAGATGAGCTTATAATAGAGAAATATATTGATGTTATTCACCAATATGTATCTCAACCCAACGTAGGTCTAGAGCAAAATAATGAACTTAACATGTCTGATCCACCTATGGCTGAAGAGGACTCCCATGATGATGTTGAGCCTATTCATGAATTGAACATTTTGAGCTATAATATCACCTTTGAACTTGAGCGTTGGGTTAGGACCAATGATGACATATCCATGACTGTGAACACCATATCCCAAGCCTTTCCCACTTTGACTATCCAACACCCTAATCTTATCGACCAAACTTCCACAAACCCAAGCCATGGTGTTTACACCTTTTCTAGTGACTATGCCCTTACTTGTTACCTCAATGCAGTCGAGCCTATGAGGACTTCCATCAGCAAACCGAGCATCAACATGATCAAGTCAGACATCAAATATCTTAGTTAAAAAATAAAAAGAAAAAGAAAAAGAGTTCTGAGGGTGACAACCACTTTGTGGCAGTCTCAGAACTGACAAAAGTAAAAAGAAAAGACGTATCTGAAGGTGAAAACCTCTCTGAGGTACCTAAGGATGAGATATTTGATGTCCTTCTAAGTCATTTATAGGATAGATCTCCAGTAACTCAATCCATCAATTTGGGTACGACAGAGGAACCACAATTGGTACATGTAGCACAATCTCTATTAGAAGCAGAGAAACAGAAATTCACTACATTTTTATCAGACAAAAAGATCAATTTTGCATGGAAATATTCAGATATGCCAGGATTGGATCCCAATCTCATTATGCAACATCTATCCATTGCTCCTGGAGTAAAACCAATCAAACAAAAATTGAGAAAGATGCATCCTCATGTTGCACTCTTAGTCAAAGAAGAACTAGAAAAAATCCTAAAAGCTGGATTCATCCATGTCATAGACTATGCTGAGTGGATCTCTAACATTGTACCTATTTCAAAACCAGATGGTTCAATCAGAGTGTGTACGAACTTTAGAGATGTGAACAGAGCATGCCCTAAGGATGATTTTCTGCTGCCTAACATTGATATGATAGTGGACATGACTGCGGGCTATGAAATGCATTCCTTAATGGATGGCTTTTCTAGGTACAACCAAATCAAAATTGCTTCAGAAGATCAAGAAAAAATATCTTTCACATGTGCATGGGGAACCTTCTGTTGGAATGTTATGCCATTCGGACTCAAAAATGCTAGAGCTACATATCAAAGAGCAATGACATCTATTTTTCATGATATGATGCATAAAACAATGGAGGATTACGTGGATGATACCTTGGCAAAATCCATGATTAGAACTAAACATCTAACAGACTTGAGCATGATCCTAGACAGAATGGAATAGTTTAGTCTCTGACTAAATCCTAAGAAGTGTGTTGTTGGTGTCACTTCTGGAAAGCTCTTAGGATACATAGTTTCAAAGAAAGGCATTGAAGTTGATCTGGCTAAAGTCAAGGCTATAATAGAGATGCAACCTCCCACAAATATCAGTCAAATGAGGACGTTGCAAGGAAAAGTACAGTCCATCAGAAGATTCATATCACAGTTAGCTGACATATCACACCCTTTTACAAAAACATTACATAAAGGCGTGACCTTTGCATAGAATGAAGAATGCAAGCACAACTTTAACCATATCAAGAAGTATCTATCAAATCCACCTATCTTGATGCCTCCTATTCATGGGAAGCCATTGATCTTGTATGTCTCTGGAATAGCCACATCACTAGGGGCATTGCTAGCGCAACATGATGAAGACAAGAAAGAAAGAGCCATCTACTATATCAGCAGAACTTTAGTGGCCTATGAGAAAAACTACTCAATGATAGAGAAGGCATGTCTAGCTGTGATCTTTGCATCATAGAAACTGAGACACTATATGTTAGCTCATACCACGCATCTAGTAGCAAAAATTAATCCACTGAAATACCTACTAAGCAAGGCGGCCCTCATTGGTAGACTAGCTAAATGGGTCATGCTTCTAAGAAAATTTGACATTGAATATGTTGAAAGAAAAGCTATAAAAGGTCAAGTTATTGCTGATCAACTAGTAGATGCACCCATGTTTGATGATACACCCATGCAAATGGAATTTCCTGATTCCTCTATCATGCACCTCTCTTCTAGAGCATGGCGGTTATTCTTTGATGGCTCCTACACACAAAATAGATCTAGAGCAGGCATATTGTTCATCACTCCTCAAGGATACTTGATACCCAAAGCATTCAGAATAAAGTTTCCTTGCACAAACAATATTGCTGAATATGAGGCACTTCTCAATGGTATGAAAATGGCAATACAGTGGAGAGTTATAGAGATGCACATCCGTGGAGACTCACAACTAGTTATGCACCAAGTCAATGATGTGTACCAAACCAAAGATGAAAAGCTCATTCCTTACAAGAGAATGGTAGATGATTTAAAGAAATACTTCATCTCTATCACATTTGAGCAAATACCCAGAATGGAGAATAAGGCTGCTAATGCAATGGCGACATTATCTACTCTCTTACAGCAGCCTGAACATGAACTACGCTACAAGTTCCTGGTGGAAGCCCTATCCTATCCTGCATATGACTCCCTTGAAACCCGCATGATCTACACTATTGTAGGTTATGACTCATCTCGCTACAAAAATCTGTTCTCCTATCTCCATGACCAAATCATCCCTAAGTCCTTTAACCATTTTGAGAAATGAAACCTTCTTCGATCCGCATCTTGATATGTCATCATTGGTAATGATCTGTACAAACAAGGTCTAGATGGTACACTACTTAGATGTTTAGAATGGGAAGAGTCTCAACGTGCATTAGAGGAAGTCCATGAGGGTATATGTGGGTCACACTCGAATGGTTTAACGTTAGCTCAAAAACTTATTAGGGCTGGGTACTATTGGCCTGAAATGGAGAAAGAGGCTATTAAATTTGCTAAAAACTGTCAACAGTGTCAAGTACATGGCAACTTGATTCATGCTCCAGGGAGAGATCTGATTCCCTTTACTACACAATGGCCTTTTCAACAATGGGCATTTGATCTCATAGGTGCTATCCATCCGCACTCTTCTAATTGACATACCCATATAATCACAGCTATAGATTATTTTACAAAATGGGTAGAAGCAGTTCCTCTAACACAAGCAACGGGGAAATAGATCTCTATGTTCATCCTGAACTACATCATTTGCAAATATGGGATCCCTCACTCTATAATCACAGATAACGGGGGACAATTCAAAAACAAGGATCTAGATGACTTATGTGCTAAATTCAAGATTACACAACATTGGTCTTTTATTTACTATCCTCAAGGGAATGGACAAGCTAAGGCTTCAAATAAAAAATCTCTTGAAGATCTTGCACAGAACAGTGAATAAAATAGGAAGAGACTAGCATCTCATGATCAATCCAGCTCTCTGGGCATATAGAACTAGTATCAGAATGCCTACAGGGGCTACACCTTTCACTTTAGTTTATGGGTCTAAAGCGGTACTCCCTATTGAGGTTGAAATCCCATCACTCAGAATCAGAATGCATGGTCTAGTAACTGATGATGACTACAGAGTGTTTAGGTTGCAAGAACTTGAATTACTAGATGAGCGTAGGCAAGCAGTGTATGACCATCTCAGAGTATATCAGAAGAGAATGTCTAGAGGCTACAACAAGAAAGTCAGACATAGAGAATTTCAGGTTGGTGATCTAGTCTTGAGAGAAAATCCTAAAAATCAATCACATCGAGAATGTAAGGGGAAGTTTGAACCCAATTGGCTGGGTCCCTTTGTTATCACTACTACTTTTAGCTCTGGTGCCTATCAACTCTCAATGACTAAAGGAGAACAGCTCCGAGAACCAATCAACATTCTCCATCTGAAGAAATTCTACGCCTAAGGCATTCAGTGCTTGGTAAATGTCCTGAAAAAAATCTTAAAAATTAGAAAAAGTCCTGAAAAAATGAACATCTTGGTGAAAACCTAGCAATAGGCGCCTTGATGATTCACAAAAAAAAAAAAATATCAAAAATTCAAAAAAAAAAAATCAAAAAAAAAATCAAAAAATATCAAAAGTACAAAAAAATTGAAAAAATGAAAAATACAAAAAAAAAAGAAAAAAAAAGAAAAAGTGCCTTGGTAAAAACCTGGAAATAGCGCCTTGGTAGCAAAAATAGAATCTCTGCCAAGATGGTGAAAACCAGGCAAACGGGCGCCACTTGTCCAAAACACTCCATCTATCAGCGCAATCTTGGTCTTTCCCAGCTTTCGGTCTTGCTTTAGTTTGTACATATCTCCTAGTTTGTTTCAACATTTCCAGTTTTCAATAAGTCGGTCTGTACACCAATCAGCTTGCGTGTCTGTATCCTATCAATGTTTAACACTTGGAGGCAATCAATGTCATATCTTATAGTCTCCAATGTATCTTAGACATGTCATATCCACTCAGAGTCCTTTGAAGCTTCATTTGAGTCAGTCAAGTTTGTCTTGTCTCCAGAAAGGATTTTGCATCTACAACAACGCAATCAAACATCAAAACTCAAACTGAAAACAATCTGTGCTTCATGCTTTTATCTCCTTGTATGCTTACTGATTTGCATTGAGATTTTTGCATATTGTGTCCCTTCGAGCTCCTCAATGATGTCCTTTACCAGATTTAGAGAGTGATGACTGGGGGCATAGTCTTTTCTTGGTTTTCTGCTTGTATGTGAAATCTAATAACTTTGGAAATTTTGGATTGAAATGATGTCCGACTGTAAGAGTCTCTATCTTGAATTGGATGGCCATGCGTACCTCGACCATTGATACCCAAAAAATTCAAGGAAGTTTGATCTAACTATTATCTTTTTGAAGTAAATTCTTTCTCCTATTGTGAAACGCGATCTTGCCTAAGGAGGTGAATGATAAAGGGTCACTACGAGTAATTCACACTAGATTTAGAATGATCTTTTGATTGTTTGATGTGTATGTTAAATGCAAGGTGTACTCAGGTCATCACAACGTTTATGTTTTGATGCTTGTAAAAATTGCTATATCAAAATGGACATGATATTCAAGTCATCCTGGCACTTGTGCCTTGGTGCTTATATCTAATCCGACATTCTGAAAATAAAATCGATATTCATATATCCACGATTGTTGACCAGTGGGTGTTGTATTGATTCATGCGCATACAAATTGATATTCATATGTCTATGGTTTCATAGCTAGGGGGCATTGTATTGATTTATCTGGTTACCTAAAAGTTCAATGATGATAACAAATCGACATATGATCAGTGACTAGGTCCTAGGTCTTAGGTTGCATTTCATCTTGCATGCTTCTTTGCATTTTTCATCTTTGCATGATCTCACAATGACTAAACAAACTTCAAAGCTTAAATGATTCTTCAATCACATCTTCAAATCTAACAAGAGCTAAACCTAACTTGAAGGTCTCTTCAGAGAATCGCAAGAAATGATCCTCTTGGGTTAACCATCTTTTTGACATAAGACTGAGTACTTGTCTTCATCAACCTGCAAAACATATCATGTATATCATTGCATTTACATATTATATCATAAACATTTATTGCATTACATTACATTTACATCCATTTCATAAACATACATATTTCCATAATCATTACATCTGCATAACATTCATACATATGAAAGAAATCATTGCATTGCATTGATCCATACATACATTCTACACTACTCATAGCATTAACATCACATGATATCATCATACATAACAAAAATGACAAGTACACATGATGTCACAACCAAAAATATCGATCTCATCTATATATCAAAAATCTCAAATAGTCAGGGGTGCACTACTGGCATAGGGTACAAATGAATGAGCTCTGTAGAGTTATCAGACACAATAATGTATCAGTGAGAAAGTAATAGATGAGAAGAGAAATCAACTATCAGCATGCTCCTCTGCATCTGGTGGAGGAGGTGGTTCATCTAGTATCGCCTCCACTCTTGGTACCCTAGCTCCCTCTGATGCTACCATGTATTGAGAATAGGTGGGCACTCTCTGTGCAACAGGGACTATTGCATAGTAAGCAGATACATAATATGAGGCCCTCGTAGTTTGATGAATCACCTCTGCCTGTAATCTCTGCATCTCTACGTGCTGCTCTGTACACTGCCTATCTGCCTCTCGATGCCTCTCCTCTAATCTGGCATTCTCTATATTCAGGTCCCGGACCTAGACTATAAGCCATCTGATAATCTCGGCCAAAGTAAGAGGAACTACAGGCTCTGCATCAGCTGCGGGCATATCTATGTCCTGTGCTGGCTGATCTGTATGTGAGGGAATGCTAACCCTATGTGCCTTTTGATGTCTAACCTTAGCACCCAAATCAAATGTGTCATCCACACCTGTACCACCTGGAAATTGCTCAGCTCCTAGAACATTATCTATAGATCCTACTCCGCCCAGTGTACCACTCTCACCTCTGCTCCGTCTCTTTGTCCCAGAAGATGTACCCACTATAGATGTAGAAGGACACGGAGGCCTCACATGTCCTAGTGCTCTTTGTGAAGGAGCCATGGCTCTCTATCTCAGAGGAGTAGGGTGTACCACCTGTGGTCTTGGTCCTGCTCTCATAGGAGCCCCTATAACATCCATAGCCTCCTCCATGGAGGGTATCAGCTCTGTCAGATCAGAAAATTGGTGAGTTCGGTGATCAGCATGCCATGCCGCATATGCATCTATAACCCCTGCATCCACCACCTCTGGGTGATACTCCCAGTCTCTCCCAATGATATGATTATACTCATTAACACATACAACATAACTGAGCTGTGGTGCCCATTCGAGCCCTATCTCATGCACAATGTGAGCATAAGTAGTATAATCTTGAGGGACATCCTGAATATGTCCATACTAATGCCAGACTCTAGTAATCAAAAATCTCTCCAAGACAGTGGAGGTCCATCCTATCAGTACCTTGCTCTGGAAAAAGAATGAAAATTGCTCTCTCGCAGTAGGCCAGGCCTCTATCTGTAAATATGGCCTCCAGATCACAAAGGTCATATCATCTAAACACTGGCGGAAGTACTCGGTGTGTCCCATGCAAACCTGTGTGACATAGCTGGCATAAGCATAAATGACAGGGTCCTGTGGCTGCCTCTGCATCTGAAAAATTAGCCTCAAAACTAGGATATGCTCCCAAGCCCATATCTGCAATACCAACGCTCCTGAAGCAAATGTCTTGCAGTACTGATACATGACCTCGTGCATCTCAGAATACAAGTGAGCCAACAGACATTGACCCCAAGCATGCTCAGTAGGTGTAGCCATCAAAAGTGCTACCATAGGTGCCCATCCCATCAAGAAGTCGTTCTACTGATGGCAAGGCATAATCAACTCTCCAATCATCCCCGCAATGATACACTCTAGACGATGTGTCTGCCCATATCTCTGCACGAGTGTCTCCCATGATATAGACCCAGTCAGCCGGGTATCATCACTGAATAGTCATCTAAAAGCATGCAGACCAGTGGATCCTCCACTCACATACTCAGGCCGATGAGGACTATGAAATGGAATACGAAGGATCCTATACACATCCTCTGGTGTAACAGTGATCTCTCAGGTAGGCAGGTGAAAGGTCTATGTCTCAGAATGGTATCACTCTATCAGCGCAGTCAGTAGGCCATGATTTACCCTAATATCGGGTAAATGTATCAAGTGCTCAAAACCACATGTAGCAAGATGAACCCTCATAGGGTCTGGCAAGGTGATACACAATCTCTGGGTGGCCAGATAAGAATGATGAACATGTACATCAGGATATGTGACCTAAATCATAAAGAAACAGGGTGTTTTATCAGAAATTCAGTTCAAAATCAGGCCAAAAGTATCAGAATGACACAGTTTTGAAGTTTCAGAAGGTGGGGCAAAGTGTCTGCAATCAGGCAAAAAGATCAGAAAAGTTAGATTTTTGACCTAAAAATGAGTTTTTAACACTCTATTTTTCAAACGACATTCCAAACTGGCATCAAATGTCATATGACATTCCACAATAGACCAAACGACAATCCATAGTCATACGACACTGCGCCCAGATTCATACAAGTTTCGAGGGACCCGATGAAATGTCGTACGACACAAGGGTCCCTCTCATACGACACTTGGGCATGGTTGAAATGACAAACTAAATTCAAATGAAATGTCATACGAGTCTAGACTAGGACTCGTACGAGTTTTTTTTACATGTGAAATTCTAAAGCTAAAAACGCGTATGGAAAAATTTTAAAATGCTATAAATCATCAAAAACATGCATTTTCAGGGGGGAACAGAGGTCCACCTACCGGATGTCCATACTGTCAAGGTCTGTCATGTCTCTGGCTGCGCTCAAAATGGTGCGAACTCATAGGTACCTTCAGTTCTCACTAGTCTACCATTTTTCTCATTCAGAGGGCTCCACAGAATCTCTAAAGTCAAAGGTTTGAAATGAATTGACAATGACCCTTCTGACCTTTATATAGCTTTCGACCTAATTTTTAAAAGTGCTCCATTTTCCATGAAAATTGCACCCCTGGCTAATTTCGACATTCTGAATCCATTTTCGAGATCAAAATTGAAATTTGAGATCGTTTACTATGTCAAAATCATGATTTAAATTTTTTTGGACCAGGACGGTCTACTGCTTGCATAATCGACCTTCAATCTTCACAGAAATCAAGTATTCAACTTAACTGATTAGCTTACATCGAACTATCAAAATTTCAACTTGGTCAACCATGGTCAACTCATGGTTTAACCTAATCAAACTTGGTCTTTAGGACCTCCAAATGATGCAGAATGCATTCTCAGACGTCTATAACCACTTTTCAAATCAATTAGCATGCTTCTGAACTATCAACGCTGACTTTTTCTTGTCAGATTTCAATTTTCATCCCAAAGGGGGCATGGTATTGCACATCATTCAAAGTCTATAAATCAAATTCTATCGATCAAATCTATCAATATCTTTCATTAGTGATCAAGACAAACAATCACGTCTAGTTACTGATTCATCAAAAGTCCTCATCGCTCGGGGCAAATCTATCATCACTTGGGGCATATCAGATTCATCAAGATCCATATCAATCTGGTATTCTCCTAATCTTGTAAACTATATTAGTTTTTGCAACCATCAGATCATAGTGTTCTTTCCTTGGTTCTTCGGCAACTGAAGGATTTGGATGTGATACCTGCTAGTTCTACTAAGATAATCGAGTCTAGAACAGGTCACTCACTTCTTATCAATCCTAAGGTTCAGAATCAGGTATTTTGACACTTTTTCGCAATCATAGGTTCATTTTCTGTTATAGTGAACATTATCTCTGGTCATTCAGGACCTATTATCTTCATATCAAATTCAATAGCAATCAACTCCTATCTCAATATCTTTCAATCGGTTTCTATCTTGAGATCGGTTTATCTTTTGAACCAATTTCATATCTTTATCAAACACAGACTATCTTTGAACCACTGCGCCTCGCACAGTAATTCAAAGAGGGGCAAAATGTAATACCCCAAAAATGGGCTATAAGTTCATTAATCTCCTACATCTTCAATTCAAACAAAATCGACATCGAAGTCCTAACCTAAGGCACATCTAAACATCATCGAATCATAATTGATTATCTTAAATTCTGCATCGGGGAATATTCCTAATAATATTCCTAATTATCATAATTATCTTTAATTTTATAATTATTTGGCAATAAATCACATTTATCCTAAAGTTTGATTAATTGAATATTTTCATATTTAATTAATTAGATTTAATATCTTGCCACTTAATTGTGTAATTAAATTTAATTCTATCTATTATTAATTATATTATTTAATTTTGACAATAAATCCAATATCCTATGAATAATTGATTAAATTCTTATTTAATTAATTAAAGCATGTTGTCATTATTTAATAATATAATTTTTAATAAAAGTTTGATAAAATAGTTAATTAACCCATAAATTAATTATTTTATTTCAAAAATCAGTTAAGTTGGAAATAAATCACTTTATTATTAAATTAATTCATAAATAAAACATGCATAATCATAAAAGCAGACAACTGTCAATTATCAATTAAAGCTAAACTCTATTTTGAGTTAAAGCTTAGCTTTTGCATGTTTTTGTGACTTAATTATTTGTTATTATCAGATAACTCAAAAATCAAGCTGAGTTATTTGAGTGATTTATGGCTTTTATCCATGCACCTCCAAAGCCTTGGATTTCTATAAATTAAGGCTTCAGCTCTTCACAAATCATCCACATATTTTGCACAATCACACTGGAGAATTGGAGGCTAAGGAATCAACTTGTGAATTCAAAAGCGTTGTGAGATCAATTTCAATTACATAGCTTTTATATCTTAGCATAGAATTTCATAGTTTTCATATCATTGTTAGAATCTTCATTGTTAGATCATTTAGCATCCATAGCATATCAAATTAATCATTCATATTGCATAGAAAATATCAAAAATATAGATTAATTGCATTCAATTTCATATCCATCTTTTGCATTCAAATCCTTCATTTAGGTGTCGTCTAGGTCACTGATCTCGATTACAATCTGAGAACATCAATCTCGCACCTATTAGAAGGTAGTAAATCGCTTGGTTAGATTAGATTTTAATTTTTCATGATTTTGATTATAGCTAACCTCTAATGTTTTACTGAGTGTTGTGTCTACAGATCAGGTACAATTTTCACACACACAAGGGCTTGTGTAGATCTGGCATGAAATTCTTTCACCAAATCTTTGCAAACTACTTACAATCACTACTCCTTTGATCTCCTTCACACTTTTATTAGCTTTAATGATCAAATAATACTAATCATAACCTTTTAATCTTTCAATTTCACAAGATTTTGACATCGCATTCAATTCTTTTGTCACTTCTTTCCAAAAAGTTGTTCTTGCTTACTTGCAAAACTTAAAACTTCTTGTGATCTTGCATAAAATCATATTATCTTATGCTCTCTTAACCATAGCATCACTACATCATATACTACCTTGCATCAACTACACAAGGCTCAATTCATCCTATACTAACTTCTACACTATTCTAAGTTCCTATTCTACTGTATTTTTCAAGAATTAGGTACTTTGAGATGGGTTAGGTAGAGATTCACTCTTACCATTAGATAATTAGTTACTTTGAGATGGGTTAGGTAGAGATTCACTCTTACCATTAGATACTTTACCTTTTTTATCATCTTCAGTGCTAAATGCATCTCCTTGATCTGAGGCTTTGGAAAACTTCACTTCTTCTAAATTACTACAAGAACCTCCTTCACTATTGCTTGCATTCTCATTTCTCCTTGCATGACTTTTAGGGTTAGGATTTCTCATGTTGTTCATTTTGTAAAACCTTTCTGTATGACCAAATTTGTTGAATATCTGACAAACTACTCCATTGTTTCCATATCTCGGTCTAGTTTGGTTGATTTGTTATCTACAATCCCTGGCTATGTGTCCAACCTTGTTGCATCTATAACATACCACTACATTTCTTCTATTCATATCTTCAATAGGTCTCTTATCTGCATGGTTAGTATCTCTAAACATTCTACATTTATTATTATTCTCATTAAATTTAGGCTTCCTACATTCAATATCTCTATGTCCAAAACCATGACAATTATAACAATAACCATTAAGAGGTTTGAATTACTTACCTATACAATATTTCTTAATATGACCAAAAGTATTACATGCAAAACATCTACCTTTAAATTCTCTCTGCATACCTTTAGGTGATTTTTTTTTAGGTGGTTCTTCTTCTTTAGGAATATCCTTAGATTTGTTAGCTTCATCAAATTTCTTTTCATCTATATTTTCAGAAACTTTTAGATCTAGTTCCTTGCTTTCTTCACTTACTTTAGATGAGTTAAATCCAAGACCAATTTTATCATAGAATGGCTTTTTATAAGACATTTGTTTATCAATCTTCTCACTAGTGGAATATAGTCTCCCAAGTTGTTGCTTAGACTCAGTTAGTTCACCTTTCACAATAGTATTGTATTTTTCAAGTTCAACATACTACAATTTAGTTTTCTCAAGTTCCGATGTCACTTTACAAAGTTTAGATTTCAGTCCTTCATTCTAAGATTTTAGGTTTTCATTCTCATATTTTAGATTTTCTTCATTCTTGCTATTTCTATCTTTCAAACTTAACTTTATATTTGCTATCTTTAATTCATGTTTAAGGATCTCATTTTCTTTTTCAAGGTTATCATCACAATCTTCAATTTGAATTGTAGATTCCTTTTCTAATTTTAGTTCTTCCAACTTATTTTTTAGTTTCTCAATGAGGTTCTTTGCATCATCATATTTTCCTTTCAAAGTATCTCTTTCTTGAGTAAGCATATAAATCTATTCAAGAGCTTCTTCAAGATTCTTCTTTAACTGATCCATATCCATAGAGATCTTACTCAAGCTGCTACACTTTTTCTAAATGATTCTTTTCTAAGTAACTAAACTCTGATACCAATTGTTAGAAATAGGGAATACTGAGAGGGGGGGTGTATTAGTATTCTACAAATTTTTTCTTTCACCCAATTATGGCTATAACAGATTATCTTAATACATGTATAACATAGTAAACTAAAGAACATGCATAATAGTAAAGAAAATGAACTCATAACACATTATTTGTTCTAGAGGAAACCCTGGCCAAGGGAAAACCCCGGTGGGTATGGTACCCAAAAAGATCCACCAATCAAAAGTATGTTGTTAAGTATGTTGATCCTATTAGGATCCTATTACATATATATAGTGTCTTAGTCCTGATTAAGGGACTTTAGGCCTTGTTAGAAGCCTCAACCCTGCTAAGAGTTGGTACTACAAAATATGATTACAAGATGAGCCCACTACCCAAACAAGTAATATAAAATGATTAATAATTACAAAATAGGGCAAGTTACATAACCTTATGCTACTTGCTTGTCTTTCACAGCTTTTCATCAATATATTTTTCTTATATGTTCACTATATCATCTATATCATTACTTTCATTACACATTACATTACTTCACATTCCATATGCCTTACATTTATACAAGTTATTAAGACTAATAACTCTTACAATTGGATTCACATAAGCTTATTAAAAAATACATATTTACCCAAGGGTTAACATCTAGGATGTCATCCCTTAATAGTATTATGATATTATTTTGATAAACAAAATAATCCCTTAACTCTTTACCAATTATGTCTTCATATTCGGTCCTATCAGCTTAACATTGTCTCTTGTAAAACTGCCATAACTTCTTTTGTAAATGTCATACATACTTGTGCTCTCAAGTGAGTCTTTAATAGTCATCATAGTATCTATGTTAAAGTGCACAAGAACTAAACTTACTCCAATCAACATTGCCAATCAAAACTATCTTCAGGTACATTGCGAAAATACTGCTTTACACTTAGACAATTTTGCTTTGCGCTCTGTTATGCTTTCTCTCTATCATATGTGATCTTCATGTAGATTATATTGTTCCATAATGACAACATCTAGATATCTAACTCAGCCAAATTTCCAATAGAAAGAACTACTAGCAGTCATCTATGGATTGAACAAACTTGGGCACTATATCACTAGATATGAGTTTATTGTGCATACTAACCACTCTGCTATCAAGTACTTAATGAATAAGCCTACAATATCTAAAAGATTGGCTTGTAGTTTGATCTTAATGTAGGAATTTGATATTACCATAGTCAAAAATCTTGGTAAAGCCAATGTGTTCATTGACTTCCTTTCTCTGATGCATGTCCTCGATGATCTCATAGCTATTGACAACAACTTTCCTAATGAGCATCTATTTTTTCTGCTTGCATAAAATCCATGGTATGTTGACATTGCTAATTATCTCACTACTAGTAAGACTCCAACTCATTTTTTTGCTAAAGAAAGAAGGATGTTAGCCAAAAAAAGCTTTAATTATTCTTGGATTTCTGGATTCATGTTTTATACTAGTCCTAATAGAGTAACCCAAAGATGCATAAGGGAAGATAAGACATATAATATCCTCTAGGAATTTCATGATGAGCCTTGTGGTAGACACTTTGCTACCAAAAGAACAACCTTTAAGATCTTGACTATAGGATATTACTGGCCCAGTTTACACAAAGATGCTGCTCAATATACAAATAAATGTGATAAATGCCAACGCATCGGATGCCCCACCAAGATAGATTTGATGCCCTTGCAACCTTAGGTACTTGTAGCACCATTTGATAAATGGGGGATTGACTTTGATAGTCCTATTGAGCCATCATTGCAAGGTAAATCTTATATCCTTGTATGTACTAATTATGTGATAAAGTGGGCTAAGGCCAAACCAATTAAGCACCCTAAGGATAACAATGTTGCTAAGTTTCTCTATGAGTTTATTTTCACATGATTTGGTGTGCCTAGGGAATTGCAATATGATTAAGGACCTCAGTTTATTTCTAATTTGATATCTATTTTGATGGAAGAGTATAAAATTCAGCATGGTAAATCCCTGCCCTATCATCCCCAAGCAAATGGTCAGGTAGAGGTCACTAATAGGGAGTTGGAATCCATTCTTACCAAGACCATTGCACTTCATAAGAAGGATTGGGCCACACAACTTCCTAAAGCTCTTTGGGCTTATAGGACTACAATGAGCTTTACTCCATTTTAGCTTGTCTATGGTTAGGCAATTCTAATACCTATAGAATTTGAACACAAAAAATTATGGACAACTCTTAACCTTGGTATGTATCTCACTGTAGAACAACAGGAATGAATTCTAAGTTTGAATGGACTTGATGAATGGTGCACGTAATGGCATGACAAGTATATTAAGGATAAAGTCTTTTTTTTGGGTGATTGGGCACTTCTCTTCAACTCCCAATATCAACATCATCCTAGGAAGTTTCAAAGGTGATGGTTAGTTGCATATGAGATTGTAGTTGTGTTTATGTTGTTATTTAATGGTCACAAGTTAAAATTGTATCACAAACCTCAAATTAAGGAAGAGTTCCTGCAACAGTTTTCATCTGTTGCTGGTGATATATTTCCTGCAACAACTGTGAATGAGCTTTTTTCTCATTTTCATTCCTCACTTTGAAATGTTCTCCTCACTTCCATAATAAAATCTTTCTTCATGAAAGTTCTTTCTCTATAATAAAATTCCATTTCATTTCTTGTCTTTCATCCATCCATTTTCATAATTCTACATTCATGGGTACCAATAGCTACTGTCCTCAGCACATATTCATGTTAGTACAGTTTCTGAGGTATTTACTCCTAAATTAGTTTTTCCACTTTTTAGCTATGCCCCATCACATGTCCAAGTTGTTGGGAATGAATGCTTGGCAGTCATTCTATAGCAGTTGTTGTTGCATTCATGACTGTGATTGTCATTAATGTCAACATAGTGACCTTCTGGAGACTTGCAAAGAAGCAGATAGTGTTTGGATTATAGCATGTGTTATATTGAAGTTGGAGAAATGTGATGTTGAGGATATACTCTTTGATATGTAATATGTTTATGGTTAAGAGTGTAGATAGTAATTCATCTATTCATGGAAGTTATGAGCATTTTGGTGGAACCAGCATTCAAGCAGTGTTCCTGAGTAGCGGTTTGTGGAAATCGGATGATATCTCCTAATCAAGATGGAATCTAGTTTTGCACAGTTAAATGGAAGTTGGAGACACATTGATAGTGACATGGATGATAGTACAAACTTTAAGGTCACACGAGTGGAGAATTATTGTATTTGGAAGCTGACAGTTTTGTGTAATTTTGATGTAGCGTGTGGAAACTTTTATTTTGTAAATGTGTGCTGACTCAATTGTAATTACTTGAGTGTGGTATAAAAGAAGGAATGTTTTTTCTTTTTCTAATGTGGTTTATTATGGTTGAATTCAAATGTATGCATGAAGTGAATAAAAGAGCCAATGAAGTTATGAAAGCGAAATTGTGAAGGAAGACATGTGAAGTACATAGATCTATAATTGAGATCTGGTGTAGCAGTGAATGCGGTTTGGCACAGTGAAAGGAGGTAAAATATTTGATATTATTCCATTGAATAATCTTATGGTTAGTTGGACAATGTGTTCAGTGATCTTGCCATTGAAGCTGTTTGGGCAGTGGGGCCTTCTGTCTTCCATAACTCCTAACATGTTTAGAATCTTTTAATAGGGATTCAAAATCTCCTAACAGGGATTCATATGTACTGAATATATTTCATAAGAATCCTAATAGAGTCCATCCTTCAACAAGGAATATTCATATTAGTGCATCTTTTGTGGGCATCATTCCCACCGGGGTTTACTCTTTGATCAAGAGGTTCCTTAGTCAACATATCTTGTGTTATTATGTTATTGTGTATGAATATCTTTCTATGGTTGGTAATTATATTGCTCACATGATTAAATGTTGTTGAAGTTGATAAAATTTTTAATTATCTGATAACTGATTCACCCCCCCTCTTAGTTATCTTGATGAAAATGAAGCTAAAATTTGATGAAAATTTGACGAAAATGCAGAAAATTAAGGACAAAACAATAATACTCTACCCCATGGTGGGCACAAAAAATGTACACACTCAAATGGTGCACTTCTCTAAGTCATTATATCTAAGGGAATCCATGAATGGGATACCTTAGAAAGAAACCTAGAGCTCTCTATGTATGGAGTTGCAAGATTATTTAAAAGTTTCTCTCAGCTAGAGCTATTAAGCTAATGACCTTACTAGTCAACCACACAATGAGAGATTCAAATGAAGACAAGGGAAAGAATGCCGATATCCCCAAGAATCAAAATAAAAATGCAAATGAAAGCTAGATTAAGATGAATATGAAAGCTAGAAATGATAGATGCAACCTAAGCTATGGAAATGAAAGTACAAGCTATGCTATGAAAAGGAAAGTACAAGTATTACCAAGCCTTCCTAGTTAAACTAGATGAAGTAATCTAAAGAATAAAGGAAACTAAGCTAAATATGAAGCTATGAATGCCATGACAAATGAAACTAGAATGCAAGAAATGAAACTAGAATAACATGTAGATGCAAAAGCCAAGAATGCTCCAAATTTTCAAAAGCTCCAAAGTGACCTAGAAAATTTGCAGCATAACATTAGTATTAAAAAATGCATATAAAAATGAGGAAGAGAGCTCTTCTTTTATAAGAAATGAGAATCAACAGATGATGGAGATTAAGAGGAAAAAGTCTTAATCAAGGGTGGAGCATAAAAGAGGAGCAATCCATGTGCACAAATATCCTCTAAGAGAAAATAAGAGTTGACTTTTGTGTCCATATAAGAAAAAAGTGTTTTTCTTCTTTTTACAAAATAAGAATAGTACTTTATTTGTGCAACTTATGATAAGAGGAAAAGTGGGGGCTTTTTATTTAATAAAAGGGGAGGAAATATTCCTTTTAAATAAATAAAAACTTAGGATAAAATGGTTAGACCAAGGCAAATAATCAAAAATGATAAAAAGGATTTGATCAAGGAATTTGATATGATTGATAAAATGCTGATTTTTGAAAATATTGATTCAGGGATTTGATAAATTACTAAATGGGGGCCCAAAGTCTAGGCAACCATTTTAGGGTGCATACATTTTCCTCTCTTTAACTAATGTGTGATCATTATAGGAACACATGTGGTCAAAGAAGAATTGAAATGTGAGATCGATTTGGGATCAAAAAACAATCCAAACGTGTGAACATTCTAGGAACACACCAGGACAAAAATAAACCAGCTAAAAGACAAGACCAACACCATTGATGTTAAGTGATAGTCAAGTCTAAAAATCAAAAGAAAAGATCAACACCATTTTTTTTAAGTGATAATCAAGTCTTAAAATAAGAGATAAGAATCAAAAGACAAGGCCAACACCATTTTTGTTAAGTGATAATCAAGTCTCAAAATAAAAATCTCAAGTTGAGCTAAATGATAAAGCTGAATCAAAGATTAAAGTTGATAGGTACTATCCCCTCAAAATCAAAATCAAAATCAAGTATAGGAGAAGTATCAAATTGATAAAATTGATCAAAGCACTTAGAGATCATGATCGAAGATGAAAAGATAATAGGATAACCATCACTCAGTGAAGACATGCCCCAGTTTGATTGAGAAAGATATAGGATAAAGATGAAATCAAACCTCATAGAGATGAAATGAGTGAAAATGAATGAAAGACTAGAAGCTTTGAAAGAGATGGGGATGAAGAAATGAAGGTGCCCCAACAAAGATCGAAGAATCAGGCCTTAAACGGTCATCCAACTAGGCAAAAGAGGGAAAATTTTGAAATGCAATTATGACTATCAATATGAACTCAAATTTTGATTTTGAGTCCAAAAATAGATCCAGGACATCTAAATTAGCTAGGGGTGCGATTTTCACGCAATTTCAAGGTGTTTTGAAAATTAGGTCAAAAAGTCAAAATGCTATATAAGGGATGAAAAGGTCATTTTCAAAATCATTTGTCTTTTAGTGATTTGAGAATTTTGAGAGCTTAGAGAGGGAAAATGGCCTAGCAAGTAGTAGTTCTAGTTCACAGCCATTGATTTGAGCACTCCCGATTGCACAACCGGCCTCCACAGTATGGTGCCCTAGTATGTTTTCAGAAAAACTTGCCTGTTTTTGAGTCATTATGAGCATTTAATGCATATTAAAACATGTTTTAAAAATTTTCAAATTTTCAAATTTTAGACTTAGGCAAAAAGTTGCGTGATACTTTACAAGTATCACCCCCTTTGAGAGTATCTATCACATGATACTTCATAGGTCCATATAGTATCATGTGGGTATGTAAGCCAGTATCACATGATAATTGGTGAACTATCGCATGATCCTATGCAAAGTATCACCTAAGAAGATATTATCACACTGTTATTAAAGAAAGTATCGCGTGATAATTTAGCAAAAAATATTATCACCCAGTGTAAAATTTTAACATATTTTAGTGTTTTTAAGCAAAATGACATGGGTCTAGACAATGTTTGCATTCTTAAGATATTTTGTACTAATTTTTAGACATCCATCATGATATGTGCTAACATCTAGCTTGGGTTAATGGTTTATAGGTGGTCTTTCTAGTGTTACACATTAGAGCACTGAAGGTGATGGGGTTATGATTTGTTTGAGATCTTGATGATCCGGGCAAGGTAGATCTGAGGGCTATGGGTTTCAGGTACTTGCTACAGTTACCCTACATTAGAGCTGATCATGGGTTGTTGACTACGCTTGCTGAGAGATGACATAGCAAGCACAACACCTTCCATCTACCTATTGGAGAGGCATCAATCACCCTAGAGGATGTCTATTGGATTCTCCAAGTGCCTAGCCATGGTGATTGTGTAAGTATAATCATGTTTATAGATAGTCATAAATGTGAAGTTTCTATATAATAGAAACTGACATGATTGTTTGATGACATACATATACTATGATCAAGATGCTACTAAGGGATGGAAGGCCATCTAGGGCATGTTCCAGGATGTCACCATTATAGATAGACATGTCAGCTAGGACTGATTGATGGATGATTTTGGTAGGGACTTCCCAGTACCTTGTATTATTGCATCTATTATCGCACAAGCCCTTATCACTAATAGGAGTCAGAAGGGTTTTCTACTGGGATGGGGTAGAATGTTAGTGGATCTAGTAGCACACCCATGTTGGATGGCATGGGGCGTGGCCATACTAGCAGACATGTACCACAAGTTACATGAGATCATCTGCTATGACAGTAGGACATGGGAATGTGGTGCTATCTTAGCATAGGTTTGGGCATGGGAGCACATCATTGTGGTGTGCCCCCGTGTACAATCAAGGGAGAGGAGACATCCCTTTATCTATAGATATGTAGGATTCTTGTCACAACCTCACAGCAGAGATGTGACTTACTACAAAAGGATACTAGATGAGCTAACTTCATTCCAGTGGAGGCCATATAGGGCTGTTGAGGTATGGACAGATGCAGAGGATGAGCTGAGTTATATGCTATGTAGCCAGCCACTGGTAGCTTAGCATACAAAGATCATGGAGAGGTTTGTTATCACTCAAGTATGGTGGCAGTTCAGGCACTAGCAGTGAGTATCTATTGAGACCATGACTTATGCATGGGTCAGAGATGAGGAGGGTCATGGGTGGTTGCCGATGCTAGAGTACCAGTAGGTAGTATAGGATACAACTAAAATCTAGAGAGAGCCCTGGGACTATCTCCCAAACATGGTGGATGTAGGGGCTGATGTAGCCTATAGAGAAGAGTGGCAGAGGGTTCCATTCCCTCAATTCATAGTTCCAGATGTACATCCAATAGCTTAAGGGGATGATGATGATGATGGTAGGGATGGAGGAGATGGAAAAGGGAGAGGGAGAGGGAGAGTGAGGGAGACAAGGGAGGGCTCTCAATCAGGTGGCCAAAAATAGTCATGGGGATAGAGCTCTACAAATGAGAGTAAGGATGTGGTGAGACCAGCTCACTGAGAGGTAGAGACTAGGTAGGATCAGCCTATAGGAGGAGAGGACATGAGAGCTAGGATAGAAGATCTAGAGATAGAGACTCAGTAGCTTAGGATTACGATAGCTATTAGAGAGCAGTAGCTGACGGATCTGAGGGTAGAGAGAGATCAACAACTATCTAATCTTAGGGCAGAGATAGGACACTGAGAGAGGGTAGCATAGGTGGATGAACTAGAGATCCAATGGGAGGTAGTGAGAGCTGTGTACTATCATGGGCTTTATCTATAGGCTATTCTAGAGGGTCAAAGAGCACCGTCATACTCTCAAAGGGTAGAGATGTTGGATATGGTACCAGACAGGGCAGCAGCAGCACCAGCTCCTCCACCAGCTCCACATGATGGTGCTAGTGAGTCCTAGGTCTAGGGCTTAGGCTTTAGATGTTTTGGACATATCTTGAGACTTTGATCTAGATTTTGGGATCTCATTTTGTATATTGTACTATGACATTTATATATGAGATTACTGGATTTGTGATAGATCTTGTGTGTTTGTCTCACTTGTGATGGATGTTTTAGATTTGATATTGTCTTGTCATATTGCTCAAAATGTATGTTTATATGCTCATGTATACTCTCTCTCATAGATGTATGTTTAATTCTCATATGTATGATATAGACTCACATATCTGAAAATGATCTTTTTAGGATATAGATATGATGATAAGATTAACCCCATGTGATGATAGGAATAGGACATGATGTGAAAGACAAGGAGTGAAAGACATGATTGAGAAAAGAAAAGGTGAGCATAGTTGACCGACTAGTCCATGATAGATAAAAGGAGACCTCTCTCCATATGCAAGGTGCAAAACTAATCAAACATGAACCTAGAAATGCAAGCTACTATGAAAGTGGTTGACTTGCAAGGTCACAACACCAATAGACATCTAATAATCATCATCGATCTTTATTGGTACCATCATAAGATCATACAATACTCACTAGTATGACTATGGGTATATGAATATGAGCTTTATCAGATAGAATGTGGGAATCACACCTAGGCACCAAAGACATGTAGGTCAAGATGACTAGTGCAGTGAGATTACCTAAGTTTTCTATAGTGAGATTATGCTAGCATCAGGATATAAGAAGGTCAAGATGGCTATAAGCATGCACTCATGTAAACAGTCAAGGATAATACCTTGTAGATCCCATTGTCAAGTGGAACAAGCATAAATGCTAATGACAGTGAGGACCAACAGAATATACCCACAAGTAAAAAAAAGCAATAAAACATGTCCTTATACCCTCATTCTTCTAGCTATGCATCATTGAAAACTATCATAGGGAGAGAACACTCATCAAAGAAATCATCATA
This sequence comes from Chamaecyparis obtusa, assembly GCA_027943335.1. Taxonomy (NCBI): domain Eukaryota; kingdom Viridiplantae; phylum Streptophyta; class Pinopsida; order Cupressales; family Cupressaceae; genus Chamaecyparis; species Chamaecyparis obtusa. Next base: position 951,644 of record BSBK01006176.1, on the reverse strand, counting down.
GTCAGCACACAAAGAAATAAAGTCAAACAAGTCTCAGTGAATCAAGTGTTTAAGTGCGTGTGTGTAGGTCATAGAATCAATCTTTGAGTATCACATTTGCTAGTGGAAATATCATATCATGCTAAATTGTAGTGTAGGACAATTGATAAGTGTTGAGAAACACTTGACGCTAGGGTAGTGTTGAAAAACATTATTCGGGGTGGTGTTGAAAAACATCATTTGCAAGATGTCCTAAAGACCAATGCATCCTAAAGGACCAAAGCTAACACAATTATGCCCCCTAGACAAAGACAAAGACCAATTCCAAACCAAGGCAACAAGGTCAAGGCATGATGGAAAAAGGCTAAGTGTCAAGGACACATGCAAAAAGACAAAGGTGCAAAGGCCTCAAGTAGCACCCATTTCCAGGTTTTCACTACTTGGAGATTTTTTTATTATTTCAAGTTTTTTGTATTTTTGCTACCAAGGTGTCTATTTCTAGGTCTTCACCAAGGCACTTTTTCTATTTTTTTTGAATTTCGTTTCATTTTTTTCATTTTTTGTATTTTTTTCAGGACTTTTTATGCTTTTTAGGATTTTTTCAGCATCATTTATGAATTTTTTTGGAATTTTTTTAGGATCAATAAATATTTACAAAGGATGCCCCTAGACAAAATAGGCATCATGGATAGAAATTCTTGAGATGCAACACATTGATAGGATCAGGGAGCTACTCTCCCTTTTCATCAGATAATAAGTAAGCACTTGTACCAAAAGTAGCAGTAATAATGTATGGTCCAAGCCAATTAGGTTCAACCTTCCCTTTTTGTTCTCTATTTTGTTGGTTCTTAGGTTTTTCTCACAAAACAAGATCCCCCACTTGAAATTGTCTAGGGTGAACCTTCTTGTTGAACACTTTAGACATATGCTTTTGGTAAAATCTCATGTGATCAAAATATGCTTTATGCTTTTCATTTAGAAGTTCTAGTTCCTATAACCTCATGGCACGGTAGTCTTCATCTGTCACTAAACCTTTGAGAGAGAGTCTAACTGAAGGGATCTCTACCTCTAAAGGTAACACTACTTCAGCACCATAAGTGAGGGCAAAAGGTGTAGCCCCTATTGAAGTATGAATACTCATTCTGTAGGCCCACAAGGCTAGATTTATTTGTAGGTGCTAGTCTCTACCATTCTTGTGTACTATTCTATGGAGGATTTTGAGAATGGTTTTATTTGAAGCCTCTACTTGCCCATTTCCTTGTGGGAAGTAAATGGAGGACCAATGCTATTTAATCTTAAATATCTTGCAGAGATTTTTAAGGTCCTTGTTTTTAAACTAACCCCCATTGTTAGTGATTATCTTAGAAGGCACTCCATACCAACAAATGATATGGTTCAAAATAAACAAAGAAACTATCTTGCCTGAGGTAACAGAAAGTATATAGTTCAAAATAAACAAAGAAACTATCTTGCCTGAGGAAAAAGAAAGTGGGATAGCTTCTACCCATTTGGTAAAATAATCAGTAGTAATAATAATGAATTTGTGTCCACCTGAGGAGTTGGGATGAATCTTCCCAACAAGGTCAAAGGCCCAGCACTGAAATGGCCAATGAGAAATAAAAGGAATAAACTCCCTACCTGGAGCATGAATCAAGTTTCCATGTTTCTGACACTTTTCACAAGATTTATCAAAAGCTACTACATCTATCTGTATGGTAGGCCAATAATACCCCGCCCTAAGAAATTGTCGGTCCATGGCAAGACCATTAGAATGTCCTCCACAAATGCCCTCGTGAATGTCAACTAACACTTGGTTGGACTCATCCTTTTCTAAACACCTAATAAGTGTCCCAGCTAAACCCCTCCTATATAGATCACCAGAGATAAGGGTATGGTGAGAGGAATTATGAAGAAGGTTTCTTCTTTCAGAATGATTGAAGGTTTTGAGAATAATGCCATCACAGAGATATGAGTGAATGGCACCATAGTGGGATGACTCATGGCTAACCAAGGTAAAAATGACATGGCTTTTTGAGGAATCAAAAATAGGGTAACGTAGCTCTTCCACTAGGAATTCATATCTAGACTCATGCTATTCTATCTGAAGAAGTGAAGCCAATGTAGCCATAGCATCAGCTTCTTTGTTCTTTTCTCTAGGGATTTGTTGAAATGTAACAAAGGTGAAGTATCATCACAATGAATCAACCATTTTCTTATAGGGTACTCATTTTTCATCCTTTGTTTGATATTCTTCATTAACTTGGTTGATAATCAATTGTGAATCCCTGTAAATGTGCAGCTCTGTAATTCCCCATTCTATGGCCATTTTCAATCCATTTGTCAAGGCTTCATATTCAGCAATGTTGTTTGTGCATGGGAATAATAACTTATAGGACTTAGGAATAGTATATCCATGAGGAGAGACAAAGAACACTCTAGCTCCTAAACCATTGTGCATGAAAGAGCCATCAAAGAACATCTTCCATGTTCTTGTAGTCATATACATGATGTTCTCATCTAGAAATTCAATTTGAATGGGCATACTATCTTGAATGGGAAAATCAACTAGTTGATCAGTGATAGCTTTTCCTTTTATGGCTTTACGCTCAACATAATTGATGTCAAATTTTGAAAGAATCATCATACATTTAGCAAGTCTACCCATGAGAGAAGCCTTGCTGAGAAAATATTTAAGAGGGTCAATTTTGGCTATAAGGTGTATTGTATGTGCAAGCATGTAATGTTGCAACTTTTGGGAAGCAAACACTACCGCAAGGCAAGATTTTTCAATACTAGTGTAGTTGACCTCATATGAAACAAGTGTTCAGTTGATGTAATATATGGCTCTTTCTTTTCTAGTATCATCAAGTTGAGCCAATAATGCCCCCAGGGAAGATTCTGTTGCTGAAACATACAATATGAGTAGTTTTCCTTGCATAGGAGGCATTAAGATTGGAGGATTGGCCAAGTATTGTTTAATTTGATCCATGCTTTTCTGACAATCCTCGTTCTAGACACATTTAACCCCTTTATGCAAATTCTTATTAAAGAGTTGAGATCTATCAGCTAGTTGTGAAATAAACCTCCTTATAGACTAAAGGCATCCTTCAAGACTCCTCATTTGACTGATGTTTGTGGGAGGAAGCATATCCATTATTGCTTGAACCTTTTCTAGGTCCACCTCTATTCCTTTAGCTGAAATGATAAATCCTAAGAGTTTTCCAAAGGTAACTCCAAATGTACACTTTTTTGGATTTAACCTGAGTTGAAACTATTCCAGACGATCTAGAATTACTTCCAAATCAGCAAGATGTGTATCCCTTTTCTTGGATTTTTCCAAGGTGTCATCCACATAGTCTTCCATGTTCTTATGCATCATGTCATGGGAAATAGTAGTCATAGCTCTTTGATATGTAGCTCTAGCATTTTTTAATCCAAATGCAATGATATTCTAGCAATAGGTTCCCCATGCATAAGTGAACGCAGTTTTCTCTTGGTCTTCAGGAGCTATTTTGATTTGATTATACCCAGAAAAGCCATCCATTAAAGAATAGATCTCATAGCCCGTGGTCATGCCCACTATCATGTCTATGTTTGGAAGTGGAAAATCATCCTTTGGGTATGCTTTATTAAGATCTCTAAAATCTATGCAAACACAAATGGACTTGTCATGTTTTGAAACTGGTACAATATTGGATATCCATTTGGCATAATCAATGGCTCTTATAAATCCTGCACTGAGGAGCTTCTCTAATTTATCTTTGACAAGGAGAGCTATGTGAGGATGCATTTTCCTCAATTTTTGTTTTACTAGTTTGATTCCTAGAGCTATGGACAAATGATGCATAATGAGACTAGTGTCCAATCTTGGCATGTCAAAGTAAGTCCAAGAAAAATTAATTTTCTTTCTTTGTAGGAACTTGGTATATGCCTCTTTTTCTTGTGTTGACAATGATTGAGCCAAGTGAACTATTTTTGGAGCTTCTTCTATATTCAGATTAACTGGTTGTATGGGCTCAATAAGCACTAATGACCTGTCTTGAAAATAACTAGGAAGATGATCAAGTACCCCATCCTTAGGTGCCTCAGAGAGGTTTTCACCTTCAGATACATCCTTTATTTTTACTTTTTTGGGTTTTGACACTGCCACATAGTGGTTTTTGCCATTAGAACCATGATTTTTTTTTCTTTCCTTTTCATTTTGTGACTAAGGTACTTGATATCTGGATCTGTCATGCTTGTAGTTGGTTCACTGGTGGAAGAGACTATAGGTTCAAGGGCATTTAGGTAGCACACTATTTCATAGTCATTTTGAAAAGTTAGGAGCTGAGGCTCTTGATAGTGCTAAGACCAATCAATTAAGTGAGGATTGGCAAGGGGTAGGTCAATGACTGGTTCAATATTGTGTATTCAAATGGTATCATCTCTAGTGATTGCAAAGTTGGGATCCATCAAGTATCCCTCTAAGGTATCCAAATCAGGACTTATCCTCCTAAGTGAAGCATCATCCACTAAAGCGACTTGTGGATTCTAATCCTCTAGTCCTACACTAGACTTGTTAGCTACCTCAGATTGGGAACTATATGTATGGACAACAACAATGTCCATATCAACTGTAGAACAATCAGAAAGAGTCTCCCACTCATACTCATGTGAGTCTGTATCTGAATCCCAATTGGGATGCTTACACCAGCCATATTTTTTAGGCCTTGATGTAGAAGCTTTGATGTCACCAAGGGTAACACTCTCTTGAATTCCATTTGTGTACTAAGTTTCTTGAATGGGATCCTCAACATGATCTTCAATAGTGGATTGTTCTTGTTCTAGGCTTGAAATTGTTGGATTGTCAATTGTAGTATCTAAATCTCCCCAAAGGAGATTGGTGGAAGGGACCCAATCTTCACACCTATCTTATTGATTTTGCAAATTGGGTGTGTATTCATCATCACTATCCATCACAACTGGGATAGGGGTAACTTTCTTATTCTAACTTTCAAAACCTAGGCCAACTATTGTCTTAGATCTATGGGCAAAGAGAGCATGATTAAGTGGTTCAACCTTAGCATCCAATCTATGACTAAGAAGACCATGACTTGGGTAACCCATATTTTTGACCAAAGTATATCCTCTCCCATAAGCCTTAGAAGATGGGGAGAAATTTTCATTGTGTTTGTATTTTTCCTTTGTAAATCCAATCTCTAATAGCTACTTCTTCTTTCTCATCCTGTATGGGCATTGAGGACTCTACAAACATGTCAAACAGAGTCCTTGCTAAAAATGAGGGATGCATCTCTTGTGAAGGTTTACCATAGCACCTAGGTGATATTGGCAGCTTTGTGAAGGAGTCAATGTGATAACCCCCCATACCAAAGTCTATGGTTTTGAACTTATTCTAACATTGTGCCAAAGCTGCATCAAAATTTTCTACTTCCCGATTAAGAGGAACATGGATCGCTGCTAAAATTGTATTAATAGATAATGTGCTATCCCTGGGTATACAAACTTCTACTCCATTATAGGGGAGCTTGACACATTGGTGGTAGGTGGATGACACTACTTGCATGTCATGGATCCACAGTCTACCAAGTAGAATATTATAGGCTAAAGGACCAGCATCAACAATTTGGATCAAAATGTCCTTTTCAATGGGGCCAATCCTGACAAGAAGGATGACCAAGCCATTGGAGCTTCTCTCTACCTCATCATAGGCTTTGATGGTTATTTTCTTGTGAGCATCAATAACTTTCTTTGAGTAACCCAGTATTTTCAACAAACTCAAGGAACAAATATTGATCCTAGCACCCCCATCAATCAACACATGCCTAACACGGGTCTTGTGAATCATGACTTCAATGTGAAGGGAAAGATTATGTAGATGGCTCAAGGCTTTGTCATTTTCTTCTAAGAATGTGAGGTAGTGTGGGATGGTAAGGTGATTTACCATGTTTTGAAATTGACCAATGTCTATGTTGTTAGGGACATTGGCTATATGCAAAGCATCTTCAAGGACATGCTTATGTCTTGGAGACAACTCTAGGAGCTCAAAAATTGAGATCTGAGCTACTATTCTTTGTAACTAATCAACAATATTGTAGCTGATTGCTAGATTAACTATTGACTTGGTGGTGACATTCTTGGATATCACTTGCTTTGGTTTGCTAGAATAGTTAGAATTAGAACCTCTAATGATCATAAGACCTTGACCTTGGCTTTTGGTGACAGAATTAAGAGCTTGGGATGACCTTTGAGAGTAAGGACCTCTAAGAACCACCACATGATCCTTATCAAATATAGGAGAGTCCACATCATGACCATAAGAATCTTTGGTTCACATCGTGTCAACATTTTCATCCACAGCTTCAAGCATATTGATAACATTCTCTGTAGATGTATAGGTGTAGTTGATTGCATCCTTTCCATCTTTGGGTTTAGAGGTTTCCCCCTTATCATATTTAGGCAAAGGTTCCCTAAATGCTTTTTGATTTTCATTGGTTTTCAATCCATCAATCTCAAGTTTTCCATTTTCAATAATATCTTGAATGAGATGTTTAAGTTTCTAGTAGTTTTCTATGTCATGTCCAATGCCATTATGAAATATGCAGTAAGCCTTTTCAATTCCACCAATATGGCTTAATGTCAGGTATGTGAAATTTTGTTGGATCTTGTGGTTGTGCAAGATTGTTATCAATAAGCATTTCAAAAACATCCTCATAAGAGTCCCCAAGCTTAGAGAACTATCACTTCTCCTTTTTATATCTTTCTTGATATCTTTATTTATTCTCTTTTTGGTTAGAGGATGTATTAAGCTTCATAGCTTGAACTACACTAGGTAAATGAAGAACACCTTGATCCTTTGGTTGGTTAGAGTCAACAACTCCATCATTGACTACTTATTTATTCTTGTTCTAGTGCAAGTTCTTTCCTTTGTCCTTATGATTATTGTTATTATTTTGACTATTGTTGATATTATTTTGTTTAGTCAAAATACCTTGCTCTTTTAAGACATCCTCTATTTTGCATGCAGTTTCGACCATGGTGTCAAATGAATCAAAGACCATCTTCTGAACCTCATACCACATCTTAGGTATTAAATTTCTCACAATGATATCAATTCTCTCATGTTCAGAAATTGTCCTAGAATACTGGGAGCACAATTGTCTCCACCTTTGTAAAAATGTAACAAAGGATTCCCCTTGATTCTATTTCAAATTACAAAAATCGAGCATAGTGACTAATCTTGATAAGTTGTAGGCAAAATGTTGCACAAATCTGTGGACCAGTTCTTTAAAAGTTTTGACGGGAGGGGTTATGTTGGTAAACCACTCCATAGCTTGACCTTTTAGACTCTTTGGGAATAATCTCATCAGATAGGAATCTTCATGGTGAAATTCAAAACTCATGGTATAAAACTGACGCACATGATCACGTGGGTCACCATTACCACCATATTTTTTATATTGGGGAAATTCAATTTTCCTAGGAAAATCCTTCATTCTCATAGTCCTATCAAAAGGATTAGGACAAATAGAGTCAAGGTTGAAGGACATTTTGGGAGCCATCATTTTCTCCATCATCTTCTTGATTTTCTTAATCTCCTCTTCTTGTGAGGGACTCTGTTTCTTTTTTTTCCTATCCACATCAAAGTTATAAGGCACCCTTGCACCCTTGTTTATTAAGCTCTCTAGGAACTTATCTTTATCTTTCTCAAAATATTTCTCCACATATTGTTGGAAAAGTGGTTCTTGTTGTATTCTCATAAAGTCTTGAGCTTCATAATTTGCACTACTTCCTCCATGTTGAGAGCCATGATGAGCCCATTGGGAGGGTTGTCTTGAGTTCCTAGGAGACATATGTCTCCTATAGTGAGCATGTTGTAAACTCCTTCCTCTAGGACTAGGAGATCTTGATGGTGACCTTGAATATTTTTTGCTTTGTGGGGTTCTCGGGGGAGTAGATGGTGGGGATTTGGTCCCACTGTTGGTACCCCTATTGTTGAATTGTGCATTAAGTTGTTGGGCTAGGAGCCTATCTTGTTCTTCTTGTGCGGCCCTTCTCTCTATGTCCAACAAAGCTCGTTGTTCCTCCTCTAGGAGCCTAAACTTTTCTTCTTTTGTAGCTTGTTCATTCAAGTAGGCTTTTTTTTCTCGCTCAATTCTTTTTAGCCTCTCACTTGTATATCTTGAGGTTTTTTTTAGTGGAGAGTCTGGCCTTGAATGATTGAACAAGTTAGTTGCATTCACATGAGCATCATAAGATTGGTTGTTTTGGTCTTCATGTTGTGACCACGCATCTTTATGAGCTTGTGCATAGTGTCTTTTATCTTGTTGATGAGCATCCAAATATCTTGAGTTAATAGGAGGTGATTTAGGTCGATTGTCATCATCAAACAACATGTTACCCCTAAGTCTTTTGAAAATATCATCAAGATTTGTATCCATTGCTTCTCTTTGTCTCCTAGTCAAAGTATAGCTCATGTCCATATTTCATTGAGACGATGGTAAAGAAGTACTCAACTGACTAAGGCTGCTCTTAGGCTCAAACCAAACTTCTGAAGCACTCCTAGGAGATTGATCAAAAATGGGTTCCTTCCCATTTCACTTTTGACAAGTTTGGACTAAAGGAAATTGTTCAAAAACTACTTGAGGTTGTTTTACTTGACCCACTTAGTATCTTGTTGTAATCGGCATGAAAGAAAGGACCCTTAGTGAGAAGATAGCCTTATGAATCACTAATTTTCAAACTAGGATAGTGAAAATATTCAATTGTCAAAAAGAGAAATTATGAAATAGAAAGCTGGAAAAAGGTATAAATCAACACTACCACAATGGTGCATAGCAAAAGGATTCCAATATCCTAGCACATATGGATCAGGAGGATGATTTAACCAAAATGTATTGAAATTGAATTTATACAAAAATGGATTTTGGACAAAAGAGTACTCAAACTCTCCAAGTGTGCAATCAAAGAATCTAAAGGTGAGTCTTGTCAACAAGGATGATTCCTAACTTACTAATGGAAATCAAAATCTTTGGCGAAGTCAAAGGTCACTAACTCAAGATGTCTAGAACCAAAAACCTAAGGTACAAACAAGCTTTCAGTTGTAGGGTATGAAACTTACTAAAATTTGGTCAACTAAGAGAGGGCTGAAAATTGCATAAATTAAGCAGATAGCAAAAAGATTCTAGGTGATAGTTTCTAGGCTAACAGGGTGACAGTTTCAGACTAGACAATACTTTACCTTAAGTAGAGTGATAATTTCCGGGCAGCCCGGGTGATACTTTCTAGGCAAGCAGGGCGATAGTCTTCCAGTGGTGAACTATCACATGATATTTTCTAGGACAGGGAGCGATACTATTCCAGTGTCGCACAATTCTTTGACCAATGAGTGTCAAAATCTCAGTTTTTAAGGCAATTTGGTCAAAATCTCAATTTGAAGGTTGGTTTTTTTTATTTCAATCATAGTAACAGTAGTTAATAGATAGGTTTTTAAATATTAGGGGATCAAACATGTCTTCAAACATTTGAAACAAGGGAAAAAGAAACCTTGCCAAGACAAGCAATTGTGATATCAAAATTGAAAAAAAATCCTATAAACACTATCAAGATGTTGAATATGCAAGAACGTTTACATGGATATATCACAATGAGAACACTTCAAGCACTTTCTAGCCTAAAAAGACAATGGCTCACTACTTAACAACTTGGCCCACACTTGATACTCCATTGCCTCACACAAAGTGGTTGCCCACAATATATATTGGCTTTGTCATGGAAGTGTCAAAGACACAACCAAAGGAACATAGATGGTGATTAATCTTGGGGTGATCTAGGTTATTCCACTTGGATCAATCTTTGCACCAAGAAGCTAAGTGGAAAAATAGGGTGGCCTCTATCTATGGTTCTTAGTAAGGGCTTCCATTCATAGTACCCCTCTTGCTCCCCAAAGGGACTCCTTACCTTGCCGCAAGTAATGGACCTCACGGCCACAAGAGTACCTTAAGCATTCTTGCTCAACACTTTCCTCATTGTCACAATTCCACAAGTACTCACATCAAGCGAAGACAAGCACAATGTCTACCAAGGTTTTGTGTCCTTGATAGCCTTGAGTTTATAGTGGGTTGGAATAGTCGGAAAAAGGCTTGTCCCCACTTGGGTCATTCCTCTTGATTGCTCAAGAGTAGGCCCACTAAAGGATTCTAAGAACTAAACAAAAAGTGGATCAACTTATGAGGTTCAAGGATTTTGTTTCACCACAAGGGTGAAGAACATACTCCCCTATCTCAAATTTTTCTCCCAAACACACCAAGCAAATGTTCAATTACCCTCTTGCTTTCAAAATCCAAAGATGGGTCAAGATTTTTTGGTTCACCACAAGGGTGAAGAGCATACTTCTCCTACCACCAAAGAATTCCTATAACAAGATACTATGTTCCTATGAAATGAAACAACTAGTAATTGGCACACTTGAAATGAAATAAACAACAAGCACTTGATTGGGTTTTTATTCTTTGGGCAGCCCTACAAAAACCATTACTAGCCCTTGTGCATTTGAAGCTTTGACATGCATTCTTTTAAGAAAATGATCAAGTAATGAGAACACCTACAAGCACAAATTTTTAGCCCCACAAGGTTAGCAAAATCAAAATTCAAATAAAATCTGCAAATTAAATCTATCTAACAATAGCAAACTAAATTAGCAAGATAACTAGATCAAAATTTGGCAAGAAAGAACCAAAAAACAACTCACTGCCGAGTATAGGCGACAGTACAGTGACCAAAACTATCGTGCAATACTTTACAGTGTACTGGGGTGATAATATATTTCTGGGTGATACTTCACTATATTGATAGGTGACAATATGTTTCAAATAGGGCGATAAAATGTCTCAAAGGGAGTGATAGTTTAACTAGTAAAGTATCACACCACCATACATGAACTATCACGCGATACTAGAAAACTATTGTGCAATAATCTAAGACTGAAAAACTCAAGAGCTGAAAATGAAGCTAAAATTTGATGGAAATGTAGAAAATTAAGGACAAAACAATAATGCTCTGCCCCATGGTGGGTGCCAAAAATGTACACACTCAAATGGTGCACTTCTATAAGTCATTATATCCAAGGGAATCCATGAATGGGATACCTTAGAAAGTGACCTAAAGCTCTCTATGTATGGAGTTGCAAGATTATTTAAAATTTTCTCTCAGCTAGAGCTATTAAGCTAATGACCTTGCTAGTCAACCACACAATGAGATATTCAAATGAAGACAAGGGCAAGAATGCCAATATCCCCAAGAATCAAAATGAAAATTCAAATGCAAGCTAGATTAAGATGAATATGCAAGCTAGAAATGAGAGATGCAACCTAAGCTATGGAAATAAAAGTAAAATCTATGCTATGAAAAGGAAAGTACAATTATTACCAAGCCTTCCTAGTTAAACTAGATGAAGTAATCTAAAGCATAAAGGAAACTAAGCTAAATATGAAGCTATGAATGCCATGACAAATGAAACTAGAATGCAAGAAATGAAACTAGAATAACATGTAGATGCAAAAGCTAAGAATTCTCCAAAACTTCAAAAGCTCCAAAGTGACCTAGAAAACCTGGAGCATAACATTAGTATTAAAAAATGCATATCAAAGTGAGGAAGAGAGCTCTTCTTTTATAGGAAATGAGAATCAACAGATGATGGAGATTAAGAGGCAAAAATCTTAATCAAGGGTGGAGCATAAAAGAGGAGAAATCCATCTGCACAAATATCCTCCAATGAGAAAATAAGAGTTGACTTTTGTGTCCATATAAGACAAAAAGTGCTTTTCTTCTTTTTACAAAATAAGAATAGTACTTTATTTGTGCAACTTAGGATAAGAGGAAAAGTGGGGGCTTTTTATTTAATAAAAGGGGAGGAAATATTCCTTTTAAATAAATAAAGACTTAGGATAAAATGGTTAGCCCAAGGCAAATAATTGAAAATGATAAAAAGGATTTGATCAAGGAATTTGATATGATTCATAAAATGCTGATTTTTGAAAATATTGATTTAGGGATTTGATAAATTGCTGAGTGGGGGCCCAAAGTCTAGTCAACCATTTTAGGGTGCATACAGTAAGAAGTTCACATCTATAGAGAAGTTGGAGATTGTTCATATAGACTTGAGCAGTCTTACCAGGACTAGAGGATTCTATGGAGAAAGGTATTTTATGATTTTTGTTGATGATTTTACAAGAATGGTGTGGATTGCATTTCTTAAAGAAAAATATGAAGCATTTATAAGTTTACGATCATTAAAAAAAAAGTTGAGAATGAATCTAGAATGAAGATTAAATTTTTGAGATCTGATAGAGGTGATGAGTTTACTTCTAGAGAGTTTAACACCTTTTGTGAAGTGAATGGTATTAAGAGATAGTTTTCAACCCCTAGAACACTTGAACAAAATGGTATTGCAGAAAGAAGAAACAGATTAGTGATTGAAGCATCAAGAGCTATGTTATTTGAGATTGCTTTGGTGAAGATATTCTAGAAAGAAGTAGTGAATACAGTAGTATATACAATGAACAGAGTATAAATTAGAGTAGACGTAGACAAGACACCCTATGAATTATGATTTGGACATGCATCCTCAGTTAAGTATTTTAGAATTTTTGGAAGCTAATGTTATATAAAGAGAGATGATGATATTGGAAAGTTTGATCCTAGAAGTGATGAAGGTATTTTTCTTGGATATTCTTTGAAGAGAAAAGCATGTAGATGTTACAATAAGAGAACTATAACTATTTTTGAGAGCGCAAATGTTAAAGTTGATGAAAAGTTCAAAATTTAGGAAAGAATGCTTGATTATCAATCTAATGGAGAAGCTCATCCTAAGCCTAACATTGAAACTACTAAGTTATTCTATGAGACTGACAGTGAATTGTTGAATGAGAGTCATGCTGAAGAAACCAAAGAGGAATCTAGAGAAGAATCTATAGTTGAAGCAAGATCTGAGACTATGACACCAAATAGGTATTTATCAAGACATCATCCTATTGAACAAGTTATTGGAAGTTTGGATAGAGGAGTTCTGACTTGGAATAAGGTACATTTATGTTTGATTTCTCAAATTGAACCTAAATCTACTAATGAATCTTGTGGAGATGAACATTGGATTAATGTTATGAGAAAAGAACTAGATCAGATTGAAAAGAACAAGACATGGGAATTGGTCCCTAGACCTAAAGACAAGAATGTGATTGGAACTAAATGGGTATTCAAAAAAAAGATGAATGAACAAGGAGAAGTAGTAAGAAAGAAAGAAAGATTGGTATGTAAGGGATACTCACAACAAGAAGGAATTAACTATGAAGAAAATTTTGCACCTGTAGAAAGAATTGAAGTAGTAAGAATGTTTTTAGCCTATGCAGCTTTTAAGAAATTCAAAGTATATCAGATGGATGTGAAGTCCACATTTCTGAATGGGGAATTGGAAGAAGTCTAAATTGAGTAGCCTAAAGGTTTTCCTTTGAATCAAGAAGGAGACATGGTATGTAAATTGAAGAAAACATTATATGGACTAAAGCAAGCACCTAGAACTTGGTATGCAAGACTGGATAAGTATTTGTTGAAATTGGGATTTACTAAAAGAATAGCTGATAGCAATCTGTACACAAAAGAAATTGAAAATGGTTTGTTGATTATAGTTATTTTTGTTGATGACATTATTTTTGGAGGAGAAGATGAGGCTAGTGACAAATTTGCTGATGAAATGAAGACAAAATTTGAAATGAGCATGATTGGTGCGATGAAATACTTTTTGGGATTACAGATAACACAGAAAAATGATGGTATTTTTGTAAGTCAAAAAAAGTACTTGAATGATTTGTTGAAAAGATTTGGAATGGAGAACTATAAACTAGTTGGAACACCTATGGTTATAGGACATAAACTATCTAGCACAGATGAGACACCGACAGTTGAACAAAAAAAATACAGATCTATGATTGGAGGATTTTATTACTTGACACATACAAGACCTGATATAGCACATTCAGTTGGAATTGTGGCAAGATTTCAAGTTGAACCTAGATAATCACATTATACAGCAGTAAAGAGGATACTGAGATATTTAAGAGGCACAATGGACTATGGATTGTGGTATGAAAAATATGATGATTTTACCCTATGTGCATATACATATGCTAATTGGGAAGGCAATGTTGATGATAAGAAAAGCACCAGTGGTGGAGCATTTTTTCTTGGAGGAAGATTGGTTTCTTGGCTAAGAAAGAAACAAAATTGTATTTCACAGAGCACGGTAAAAGCAGAGTATGTAGCAACAACAAACAATTGTAACTAGATAATTTGGATGAAGCAAATGCTGAATGATATTGGAATTAAGTTTGATGAGCCTATTGTCATACATTGTGACAACACTAGCACAGTTAGTATGTCTAAGAACCTTGTATTACATTCTAAGACAAAGCATATAGAGATCAAGTATCATGTGGTAAGAGAGAAAGTTGCTGCGAAAGAAGTCAAACTGGAGTTCATAAGCACAAAGGAACAGTTAGCAGACATATTTACAAAGCCTTTGCCTAAGGATACATTTGAGTATCTAAGAGGTATGCTTGGGGTTATGCCCTAGCCTACTTTTCATTAATGATGTAGTTGGTTTCATCCATCCAGTGATATATAAGATTAATCTTTCTTCTGGATTGGATGTTGGTACTTCCTCTATGGGGGAGTATGTGTATCTGAGCTGAGTCATGAGGACTCTTGTGAATGTATTTTCTGAATAGTGTCTTTTGACATTGGATTTGTTGACATAATGATGAAATTTTTGTCATTGATGTCAATGGGGGAGAAGTGTACATGAAAAACCTTTTGTGCCATCTGTTGGAGAGAACTGAATAGGAAAACAAAGAAAGATTTAATTGATGAAGAGGATTTGAAAATGTTTGTTAGAGCAACAGTGTTGCAATATTAGATTTTTTGGAACATTGGATGTTTTTCTTCTATGTTTCCATCAATGCCAAATGGGGGAGATTTTTAGGAATGAATGCTTGGTAATCATTCCGTAGCATTTTTTGTTGCATTCATGACTATGATTGTCATTGATGTCAACACAGTGACCTTTTGGAGACTTGTAGAGAAGCAGACAGTGTTTGGATTAGCGCACATGTTATATCGTAGTTGGAGCTATGAAATGTTGAGGATATACTCTTTGATATGTAATATGTTTATGGTTAAGAGCATAGATAGTAATTCATTTATTCATGGAAGTTATGAGCATTTGGGTGGAAGCAGTATTCAGGCAATGTTCCTAAGTAGCGGTTTGTGGAAATCGGATGATATCTCCTAATCGGGATGGAATCTAGTTTTGAGTAGTTAAAGGGAAGTTGGAGACAAATTGATAGTGACATAAATGATAGTGCAAACTTTGAGGTCACATGAGTGGAGAATTATTGTATTTGGAAGCTGATAGTTTTGTGTAATTTTGATGTAGTGTGTGGAAACTTTTATTTTGTAATTATGTGCCGACTCAATTGTAATTACTTGAGTGTGGTATAAAAGAAGGAATGTTTTTCCTTGTTTTAATGTGGTTGATTATGGTTGAATACAAATGTATGCTTGAAGTGAAGAAAAGATCCAATGAAGTTGTGAAAGTGAAATTGTGAAGGAAGATATGCAAAGTACAAAGATCTGTAATTGAGATTTGGTGTAGCAGTGAGTGCGGTTTGGCACAGTGAAAGGAGGTAACATATTTGATATTATTCTGTTGAATAATCTTAAGGTCAATTGGATAGTGTGTTCAATGATCTTTCGATTGAAGTTTTTTGGGCAGTGGGTCCTTCTATCTTCCATAACTCCTAACAGGGTTAGAATCTTTTAACAGGGATTCAAAATCTCCTAACAAAGATTCATATGTACTGAATGTATTTCATAAGACTCCTAACAAAATCTATCTTTTCACAAGTAATATTCATATTAGTGCATCTTTTGTGGGCATCATACCCACTGGGGTTTACTCTTTGATCAAGAGGCTCCCTAGTCAACATATCTTGTGTTATTGTGTATGAATATCTTTCTATGGTTGGTAATTATATTGCTTACATGGTTAAATGTTGTTGAATTGATAAAAGTTATAATTATCTGATAACTGACTCACCCACCCCCCCTGCCCCCCTCTTAGTTATCTTTGTGGACTTTACTTTCTAACACAAGTGTGGGACCACTTTCCTAATTAAGTTGGGGGGGGGGGGGGGGGGGGGGAAGTTATATATTATTTTTTTTGTCTTAAATGTTCATAAAATCTTTATGTTTTATTCTTTTGTCTTGTTTATACTTTACACTTCTTGCCATGATTTGACAATCTTTAAGAGTTGTGTGCTATGATTCTATTTCACGCATATCAAGCGAAGGTGGAAAGTACGTGCTAAGTATGAAGTCTATGATTTTGCAATTATGAGTAGTTAATGTGTGAGATATTCTTGATTTGTACTCATGTTTGCAATAGAGTTCATTCCTAAAAATGCAAGACCTTTCTATATTCAAAACCTTCCTATAACTAGCCAATTCAAAACTCCTTGTCCAGGCCTTGTTCTTGACTGTTTAAGTTTCTTGCAACTTCATTTTGAGTAAATTGACAACCTAAAGATGGGAGGTGACCTTATTCATAGGGAACCAACAGTGCATAATATCTTGCTAGATTATCAAGCCTGGGGGCCATATTTTCAAGCAAGGGGATGGCTTGATTACATCCTAAAGCTAACCAGATGGGACAAAGAAGTTACGTTGCAATTTCTAAGCTCATTGGAAGATGGAGTGGCCATAGTCAAGGTCTTAAGGGTGCCATTTTTGTAGGTAGTGGTGGTATATGTTATGGGGTTGTCGCAATAAGGGGAGGAATTTGTGGAAATTCTTGATCCAACAATGTCCAGAGCTCAGTTTACCCTACATTCAGACCCACCTATGGAAATTGACTAGAAGAAAGGTACATTTAGAATGTCTCTTCCAAGGCCATTTAGGCAATGTGCAATTTATGTCATCAAGTATTTCACTTCTGAAGGACGATAATAATACTTGCATTCCATTCATTTCAAAATTTTAAGCTATCTACAAGATGAAAATAGGCCTATAAACGTTCCTAGCTTCATGTTTAACATCTTGAAGAAGCAAGCTACTCTGGTATAGAAGGGTAAATGTAATTTTGTCTCACACCATTATTTGGTCAAATTAATAGATGAAAGAGCCTTAAAGGAGCAATTAGAATTATCTTGTTAAGAATTTCTATTGCAAGGGTTTAAAGAACCAACTCCAGAGCCTATTGGGTGAAAGGTTGGGCAGAGAGTTCAAACTGACAAAGGGTTTCAAAAAATTATTGTCAAACTCAGACCAGGCACTTCTTCCAAGAAAAATTCTAGGGTTAGGACTCCTGAGGATTCCTCTCACTCCTCTGCTTCAAAATGAGTCCAGAATGAGGAAGCAGAGGATACTTCAGCTAAGAAGTTAGATCTTGTGTCAAAAAGGGTTTCCCAAATGAATAGAGGAAAGAAAAATAGTCCTAGTTCTAGTCAACAGGAAAAAGAACATTCCCCTATAGCCGCAAGCATGTCAAGGAAGAGGAAACTTTTTGAGAAAAAGGAAGAAACTACACTGAGGAGAAGTAACAAAAAGAAGCAAAATGAGATTGTGGATATAACACTTGAAGGGTTAAATGTTGAACCTAAGATCTTTGAGAAAAAGGAAGAAGAACCCAAGAATATGCAATAGGAAACATTTGAGAAGCCTCCTAAAGTTAAGCAAGAGGGGGTTCTTGTGAAGCAAGCAAATAAAGAATGCATCATCATTGATGATGACTCCAGCTTTGAGGATCAGGCTTATGTATTCTGAAGAAGTGGTTCCTCCTCTAAGGGTCCTTAGATAAATGATAGTTACAGTGACTTAGGAAATGAAGAAATGTCTGAGGGATTTTACATGATGGGAGAAGAAGAACTAGGATTATCTCCTATTGCAAAAGAGTACAGTTTGTATGAAGAGAACCCTAAAATTGATATGGATCTTGTTAATAAAGTGGTAGATCAGGTTTTAAGTGAGGGATTGGATGCATTGGCCTCTGTTGCAAAATAGTGTTGTAATTCTAAGAGAGCTCTAGTGGTATGGATAGATCCCATGGAAGAGATATGTTGCAAAAATGGTAAGCCTCCTATTCCTCATCTAGTGGAAAATTCTAGTCTCAATTCTATGTCAGAAAAGTCTAGTTTTGTGTCTTTATTATCAGTCATTTTTCAATTATCCAAGAAATTAGTTTTAGAGAGGGAACAATGGAAACAATAGAGGAAAGAGTTAAATAGGATTATAGATGAGTATTTCCATGAGACTCTTGAGAAGGAAGAAAAGTTAGAGCAATTACAATAAAAAATCACTAAAGTGACAACCCTTATTCCTGAATTAATGAGCTATAGGTTCCCATGTCCTGTTTATGCCCTATTCCTAAAAGAGAAACTATTGAACTATCACATGACTTACATTATGAAAGATAGATCCCCATTGTTACAAGAGCCTCTTTAGTTTTCCCAGGCCTTTAATAATTCTCCTGCAGCCATAAAGAATTTACTGTGTGAATTCTTTCTCCATAATCTATCAGTGCCAAATAGAACTTGGAACCATTTACTTTATGTAGGAGATATATAGCTAAGAGCTCTTATGTCTAGGATACAGAATAAAATCAGTCAGAAATCATAGGCCAAGGTCTATAGAGAATTAGAGGAGGAAATTCCTCTGTACCTAAGGCTAGAAATTAAGGATCCTAGGACAAGTTATTTTGATTGGTTACGAATTACCCCATCAGATGTGGGAAGAAAGATCATTTACCCACTTCATGATGAAGCATTTGATGAATATGAGTAGCTAGTTAATTTTGAATTGACTAAAGCCATGAATTCCATTCAATGGCATTGGATTAATTTACCCAGAGAACTAAGGAACAAGGAACCACATTTTCCTTTGAACTTTGACATGGAAAATAGGTGTGCACCTTGGTATATCTCCTTAGGAAGGGTAAGACAAAACTTCTAGATTCCTCTCACATTCCAGCAAGGTTTTCTCATCTCACCCTTGTTATCCAATTTAGAGGGTATAGACAATTATGATAAGCAGGAGGAAGTGGATAGATGGGACAAGCACAGGGAAACCAAGGGATTCTTCTGGAACTTTGCAAAATGAGGTAGTGGATAGAAGATAGCTGTCAATTATAGGATGTTTGTCAAACTTAAGAATTTCATGTTTTCTATGAGACAAGCAAAAAGTTAAGCTAGGGGGCAATGATGAGCCCAATTTATGGATTGTTTCATTTATGATTTTCTAGTTTGGACTTAAGTATCTCATGGGTTTTCATAAACAATATTTAGACTTTCTATGCTCCTAATTTATGCCTATGTGTGTATTTGGTACTTTTAAGACTAAAGAAATATGCTGAATATATATATAGATTAAGTGGATATTATAATGAAATTTTCTATTTCTTTCCTCTCTGCATTAATAGGTAGTGTTCTTGTAGCCATGTTATGAGGATACGCTAAAATAGGAAAACTCATTATGGATCTTTATCTTGGATTTTTGTTGTGAGTTTGGTGCGCTAACCTCTTGTGAGGAAGGATTAAGTCAACCAGTAATGAAGACTCATCATTGAAGTGGCTTCATTAAGTTGAGCAACCCTTTTCAAATTTCATCATGGTTCCACTACTTAGTGGTTGTTGTTGAAGACAAACTCAATTTAGTTACCAGATGTTTAGGAGGATATCAAGTGCTTGAGCATTCTTATATTCTTGTGAATTTAATATGGCTTATTCCTGCATAAATGATGTTGTCACTTTTATAACTAAAATTTTTTATCCCGATGTAATGGATGATCCTAGTTCTTAGGTGTTTTTTTTGTCAAGTTGTTTTTAAATAAACTCAAATTTTTTATTTGTGAGTTAGTTAGATGTTTAAGGAATCTATTTTGTGATCCATTAAAGAAGTGAATACACTTTGATAGTCTATCTTCTACCTATGTTGATGTTTCATGAATGAATAGATGATATCTTCATATTTCTATCTCTGAGTTTTAAATTCATTCACTCTTCTATGGGGGCCCACACAGAAGGTGAACTATGTTCATCCTTAAGTAGGATCTAGTCTTAAGTTTCTTTGAAGTTGTTTAGCACTCTTGCTCCTACAACCACTACAAGCAGAACCACCGACTATTTCCTATGGCATAGGTTTACTATTGAAGCATTGTTAGATTATTGTTGAAGCATTTCCTTAAGTTCTAAGTTAAGCTATTGTTTCAATTCCTAGGATAGATTTCTTGCAGAAATTCCTTTGTTTTAAGTAATGATGGCTTTTGAGATGAGCTAGAAAATATACGCTAGAGCATATACTTTGCAGTCACCATTTCAATTTTACGCTCCTAGATTGATGAATCTAAATGAAGCTCAACATGATATTCTAAGTAAACATTTGATGCTATTAGCCATAGAATCATTGTGAAAGGATGTCCAATCCTTGAGATTACTAAGGTATTATTCTAACCAACCAATACCTATAACAAACTTAGTTCACTGATAGAAATCTCATACTTAATACATTTTTAAAAAAAACCCTATTCCCCTAAATATCATTGAATATATTTTATTATCTTGAATACTTCAAATTAGAGTTTGATTTAAGGGACTATTTAGATATTTCAAAAAAAAAAAAATGTCCCTCAAAATTTACTTATTTTCTTAGTTTGTAGATGAATTCCCTAGCATCCGACACATGGGCTTCCATTGATGGTGCATCATCTTCCTTCTTTTTCCATATCTTCTTCATATCTTCTCTAACTTGATCTTTATTTATGATTGTTTTTCCTCTAGTGTCATTGGTGGTAGTGTACTAATATCTTCATAAATAGGTGGTATGACTAAACTTTGAGAAAATATAGCATGGTAGTGCAAATGGTTTTCATAGTTCAACTTTTTCTTCATGATTTTCCTTTCTACATTCTGATGTACAATGCCCAAATTTTCTACAATTAAAGCATGTAACATAATTGTTTGTTTCTCTTTTCTGATAATAAACTAATTTTCTTATTGTCGGTATCTTACCTCTCCATTCTTCAACTTATGTCCATAGTAATTACATTTGTAGCAATACCCATTGAATATTTTCCCATATGTTCTACTAATGGTTTTAGATCTACTCTCAGCATCTCTATGACCAAAATTGTTGCAATTATAGTAGTAAACATTAAAGAATGTACTTTTAGGAATATTCACTTTTTTTCTTCTACATACATTAGCTATATGACCATATTTTACACAATTATAGCAGGTGGGCTTTTAAGATTTCTTACCTTGTGTATCACTGGATCCTTTAGAAGTTTGTTATCCAAATTTTGATGATTCTTAAATATTCATTTTGTTGTTACCAATATACCCCAGATGACTAGTATCACTTGGTTTTCTTTGACTTTTCAATTGTTCATCATTTTTCATCATGTTTTGTTCAACTTTTGTTAGTCTATCATTGTATTCTTTTTCAATTTTTAGATTGTACCTTAGTTGTTTATTTTCTTCCATTTGCCTCTTATTTTCTACTTCCATTCATTGAATTTTGTCACTAATATCTCTTATCATGTCCTTGTTAGAAATAGGGAATACTGAGAGGGGGGGTGAAGCAGTATTCTACAAACTTTAACTTTTGCCCAATTATGGATATAACATATTATCTTAATGCATACATAACATAGTAAACTAAAGAACATGCATAGCAGTAAAACAAATGAACTCATAACACATTATTTATTCTCGAGGAAACCCTGGCTAAGGGAAAACCACGATGGGGATGGTACCCAAAAAGATCCACTAATCAAAGGTATCATGTTAATGATGTTGACCCTGTTAGTAGCATATTACATGCATATAGTGTCTTAGTCATGATTAAGGGACTTTAGGCCTTGTTAGAAGCCTCAACTCTGCTAAGATTTGGTAGTAAAAAATATGATTACTAGATGAGCCCACTGTTGGTTGTCCTTTTGGTTTCAACTTGCAGGTTTACACTATGATTGACAATTTAATGTCACTGACTCTATCACCACTCCAAAGTCTGCAAGTAAAAGGGCCAATTAACAAGGGTCAAAGAGATCCTCCTACACTTTGAGCCAAGATGCTTAGGTGGTTGTACCCTTGATTCACTTCTTGAAAGGAATCACTAACTAATAGACATATATACCCCTTACTAATTGATTAAACATTTTATCATTTATATGTGTGTGTATGATTGATGATGATGGACTGCTTCCAAAGAATAGATTAGTGCCTTAAACTAGGGAAAAGAGTCACTTGATAACATATATCAACTAAAACCTTAACTCAAATACACATGAACTCAGAGTAAGTGCTTTTCCTATCACTCCCCTCACTTCCAAACCTGATCATCAAATTCCAATCCAATAATGAACCCACTGAAATCACCCTAAAGGCTTTAATCCCAACTTTGTTAGGAACTCCAAGCTGATCTCACAATACCTTTTGTTTAGCATATGCTAATTCACCTTATGACACTAACATATATGAGTTCACAATCAAAATAAGAAGATAATCATCAATTTGAGACAGGAATTCAAGTGTATTCTCATTAACTTTCAAAATCAATACATTACCAAAATGACAAATTCTAGGAACAAAACACAAAATCCAAGCTCTCCTTGCTCAGTATAATACCATAAAAAACTAGGGACCAAAAAGAAAGTTTTGGAACCCCTACCAAATAAAAAATCCTATAATATATACCCCCCCTAGTCATCTTGAAATCCCAAAATAGAATGCAAAAAGCTACAGATGACTAGGGTTAGGGTTTCACCCACCAGACCAACTAGAAACAGTGGCAAATTTATTGCAGGGTAAGAAACCCAGGTAACCAGGAGAAAGAAGATCCTAGAGTGATCCAAAATCATGACAATTTCACTAAGGTACTAAGAACCATGAAAATGCCAAATTTGTCAACCTGTTTGGCCACCTGCAACATGCCTCAAGTACAAAGAACACAGTACAGACCCCTAAAAATGATCATGGAACACCCTAGACCACATTGCAATAGTTGGAAAAACCAATTCTACTAGAGCCGGCCACTTGATCAATAAATTTTAGTCCTTTCTATCATGGAAAACCCTCTAAGAAATTTGAATTTGAATTACAATGGTTACCCCGACAAGGTTTAAAATGCAACCGTCGATTCTATTCATTTCCCAATAGATCGGGTGGCTTACATTTAATCTCACAATAGTCATGAACCCCTTTGAAAAGTCTTCAGCCCAGTTAGCATACCACAGCCAATAAAAATCATGCATGTTAGCTCCATGTAGTAGACAGGACCCACAAAGTATAAGCCTTTAATCGAACAATTTCTGCATGATCACATGGCCTGAAAAGATTCCATGCGATCACATGACACCCGTAGATCCTACATCTGTGAGCCCCTTTGAAAGATTCAGGCCCACTGACACATCCTATTCACCTCTCTAATCAACCAATGAAAACACCACATGTCAACACCACCTGTCAGAGGACCCACCCTCGTTAGCCATCTGAGAAAAAGTAAAATCAATGACTGGTGCAAGATCTCATGGCTCTAAAAAAACTCATGAGAACTTACGCCAACCATAGATCCTCCCCAGATGTTAGAACCCTCTGACAAGCCAAAAACTCAGGTCCCACTGACACGTCTGAATCAACAAGCCCCTCAACCAATCAAAAGAAAGCCATGTCATTAAATTTGACATAGGTCACACTGTTCTTTATCCTTCATGAGCTATTCTAATAGCCTCCACCTGTATATGGTCACAACCAATGAAAAAGCACCACAGTGGCATGACATGGCATAGGACCCACTGAAGACTCACTACCTAGAAGATCAGATGACAGGCACATGATCACAAGGGGAAATAATATTCCTTGAGATCATGCACCAGCTGTAGATGAGAAAGGGAACAATAGACTAGGCCCGCTAGGACATATGGCACATGGTCACGAATTCGCATGTTAGAACCCTCTAACATCACATAGTCTTGCAAATAAGTGACAACCACAAGTTTTAAAGCTTTGAACATTTGGAAAAATTAATAGTGCAGGGACTTAGGACTTAGGAAAAATTAAAACCCACCAGGCGCTAGACATAGGGAAATATGGAGCACATGGGTTTTTAGGAACTTAAGTGACCCAAAAAAGGTAATGCTAAAATAGAATAGGGCCAGGATAAAACAAAGGGTTTTTCATGCAACAGCTAGTTTTTTAAAATTTGGAACTAGGACTTGAGGCCAGAGACCTAAAAACAACTGCAAAGACCAGAAGAAAAAGCTAGAGCCATGAAATTTTTTGTAGATGCTAACAGTGGCTCTGTCTGGGGATGTATGCCTCTTGTAGGCATAGCAAGAATCTAGAATCACTAGTTAAAGTAGACCATTCCACTAGAAAAAATTGACAACAGAGAGCAACAAGACCAAAACCCTACAGACTAGGACAAACTAGACAAGGGCAAGAAACTATACAAAATTTATAGAATGTATAGACCTAACTACTATTCATGGAAATAAAATACCTTCAATTGAAGTATCTCTTCAAGAATTGTCCATGAATTGGCAATTCCTGAATATCACCATTTAACTCTTTCACAATGTAAGAATCTTGGCCCCATTTTTCATGAATTTGATATGGCCCTAGCCAGATGGGATCAAAATTTCCATGTTTTCCCTTATCCTCTAGTCTGACATTTGAAATTAACACCAAATTACTAGGCTCAAACCTCCTTTCAACAGTCTTCTTGTCATACAAATTCTTAACCTGCAACTATAATTTGGCATTTCTTGCAACTGATTCTCTTTTGGTTTCATCTAGCCTAATGAGGTCCTCAATTCTCAACTGCATCTCATCATCTATATCATCATCATATAATTGCACAAATTTATACATTTCTAGCAGATTATTTTGAGGCATTCTTGCATGTATTCCATATACTAGATCAAATGGTGCACAACCAATTGCCTTCTTTATAGTCACCCTATCAGCCCATAGAGCTAATGGTAGTTTTGAATTCCATGCCCTCTTATTCTTTTCAAGAATCCTCTTTAGGATCTTAATGAAACTCTTATTAGTAGATTTTGCCTGTCCATTTCCTTGTGGATGATAAGGTAATGAATTTGACCTCTGAATTCCTAGAACTCTACAGAATTCCTTGTATTCAGTAGACCTGAAGCACATTGCATTGTCACTTACTATTCTCTCAGGGCACCCAAACCTTGTAACAATATTATTCAATAGAAAATCAATTACCACCTTACTAGTTGCATTTCTTGTAGGTATAGCCTCTACCCACTTTGTAAAGTAATCAGTGGCAACTACGATCCATGAGTGTCCTCCACTTGACTTGTTTGGTATTTCCCCTATGAAATCAATTCCCCATTGTTGGAAAGGAGCTTTTACTTCTACTGGCCTTAATGGCATGTTGCTTGAAAATTTAAGCTTACTGGAGAACCTTTGACAAGTGTCACACCTCCTTACCAACTGTTCTGCATCCTTGAAGATTGTGGGCCACCAGAATCCCACTCTCAAGATTTTATGAGTAGTTGTTTTACCCATATAATGCCCACCACAAACTCCCTCATGCAACTCTTTTAACAACTTGTTAGCCTGATCTTCATCAACACACTTCAAAAGTATGCAATCTAAATTCTTTCTATACAATTTAAATTTCACAATTACATACTTGATGGCCTATAATTTTAATGTCCTCTTCTTATTGTCATCCATGTCTGCTGGATATGTCATATTTCTCAAGTAATAGATGATATCTTGATACCAGATACAATCATCCATGTCACATGTATAATAAATTTCAGCTTGATTTATCTAATTTGCATCAAGATTGGATTGAGCCATCAGTTTTCCCAATCCTTGTCCTCTAGCCAATTTAGTAATTTGGATATCAATGTTGAATTCTTGGATCCTATTGATCCATCTGCATCTTCTCCCAGACACCTCTTGTTGTGAGAAAATTATCTTTGACTATTGCACTTGGCACAAAAGAAATAACAATTGCTCCCATCAAATAACATATAAATGCCTTCATAGCCTTGACCAAAGCATAGGCTTGTTTTTCATTGATATCATACTTTAATTCAGCAGCCTGCAAAGATTTACTGAAAAATGCAATAGGCTGCTCATAACCTTCCTTATTTTTTTGCAACAACACTGTAGCAATAGTATGAAAAGATGCAAAAGAGAAGATATGCATTGGGATACTATAATCAGGTGCCTTAAGCATAGGTGCATCTTTAATAGCCTGCTTGATATTCTTGAAAGCTTCATTAGGCTCACCTTCCCATGTAATAGCAGATCCTTTCTTCAACATCTTAGATATAGGTCTAGTGACCTCAGCAAAGTTTGTTACAAATCTTCTCAAGAAGTTTACCTGACCAAAGAAGGACTGAATTCCTTTAACATTTTTTGGTCTCTGAATCTTATCAATGGCTGCCACCCTTTCAGGATCAATTCTAACTCCTTGCTTGCCAACCAAGTGGCCAAGAAACTTACCCTTGGTGACACCAAATGCACATTTCCTTGGGTTTAATGAAATTCCATATTCCAAGGCTCTTACAAATATTTTCTCTAAATGAGTACAATGGTCTTCTTCCTTCTTGGAATAGGTAGTTAAATCATCTTGATAAACAACAAGGAAATCATTTATAAAATCTGAAAAGGCAACATCCATAGCCCTCTGAAAAGTTGCACCAGCATTTGTGAGACCAAAAGGCATTCTCACATAGACATATGTCCCCCAAGGTGTAGTAAAATTTGTCTTAAACTATTTTGACTCTTTGACAATTACCTGATTGTAACTAGAGAAACCCTCCATCATGGACATCAATTCTGATCTGGTTACTCTCTGCAACATAGCTTCCATATTGGGTAGATAATAGTTATCTTTTAATGAGCTAATGTTCAAATTCCTGAAGTCCATAGAAAGTCTGATGTCACCATTCTTCTTTCTAACAGGGACAAGATTTGACACCCAAGAAGAATGCCTAATAGGCTTGATAATGCTAGCATCTCTTAACCTCATCAATTCTTCTTGCATCTTGGGTGCCAAAGTGGGATTGATAGGCCTTTATTTTTTCTAGAAAGCTTTAGCATCTTCTCTCAAAGGAATGATATGCTGAAACAAGTCTTCTCTATAAACCTTTAGGTCATCATATGACCATGCAAAAACATGCCTAAATTTTCTCAATAACTCAATCAAAGATTTTCTCACATTGTGAGACATGTCCCTACTAATGTATACCCTCTTAGGTGCCTCATGTGTTCCAAGATTTATCTCTTCTAGATCAGCATGATCTTCTCTTTTGATATTCTTTTGAACTCTATCCTGGTTATCAAGGACAGTCTCAAGAACAACAAGCCCCTTGGGCACCTTGTTAGTTCTAAGTTGAATAACTTCATTGCCAAAGACAACCTCCTTTCCTTCTACTAACTCAACAAAGGTTGAACAGTCAAATTCCTAACCATGATACTGATCTTCACAACTCATAAACTTCAAGATATCATTATCATCATCAAAAACCTACCAATTTTTAATATTGTTTGGTATACTACGCCTAGTTTGAATTTCAACTTTAGAGATACTAGTAAATGTAATATCATTGGGATTGATTGCTATATTGGCTAACAAGTCAACCATCTTATTGTTACTCCTATCCTTCCACTCAATATTGAAAGCATCAAAATGTTCAATCAAATCCCAAACTGCATTCCTATATAGTTTTAACCTTTTGTTCTTCGAAGCATATACTGACCTAGCTTGGGACACCACCAACTCAGAATCACCAAAAACACTTAAGCACTTAATACCATGTTTTTGTGCCAACCTCATTCCTAACAACAGTGCCTCATATTCTGCTATATTGTTGGTACAAAAGAAATTCAATGTGAAAGAAAATTTGTAGGTGTTTCCATTAGGAGAAATAAGTAAAATACCTACTCCTGCTCCATCCTTGCAATTTGCACCATCAAAGTACACTACCCACAAATCACCCTTCATAGAATTAACACTTACCTCATCAGAGATAGGTGACAAAATAGGTTCCTTCTCAAGTATAGGGATCTCTTCCCTAAAAGCATTAATATCAGTATCCACAAAACATGTAGTTTCATTATCAATACTTCTCTCAATCATGTGGCATACTCTTGGTTCTCACTCAATCTTGACAAACTGATCATCAATCTTGAAAGTGGCATAGGATAGATCACACTATAAACTTCCACCCATGGTAGCACTCCACCTGCTAGACAACAACATCTCATAATGAGGAGGGATGTCCACCACCAAACACTCATTGTTAACTCTTTCTCTGGATATGCTGCCAGCCTATATGGCATTGCATTGGTAGTCCCAATAACTGGTACCTCCCTCTGATCCATTACACATCTACCTTGAACTGTATCAACTTCAAGGTCCAATTTTTCCATAATCTTAAAAGGAATAACAGCATTAGAGGCACCACTATCAATCACACAAATTTCCTAGTTTCATTCCATTCGCAAGGACACTTAAAAAGAATGGATCAATATTTCCAAGGCTAGCATTCATAGAACTATCCAAATATATAGGAGGAATTTGAGATACAATTCCCTGAGTAGCAACACCTTTCAAAGCTTTATCCTGAGATCCATTACATGCAACATCATTGTTATGAATATTATGTACCCATGCAATAGCTCTGTCTTTGTGTTCAGGGATCCTCAAAAATTTTGACAATGGAAGCTTAACTACAATTTGGGACAATACAAATAACATATCAACAAGAGCAGAGGAAATAATATCAATCTGCACTGCTTTAGTATCTCTTTGTTTGTTTGATACATTAGGTGTATTGACCGCCCTCATTTTTTCATTCTTGGCCATTGTGTTAATTGGCTTCTCAATCTCACTAGAAAATCTTTCAACTCCAACTCCCTTAGGCTCACAATTCTTACCTTTTACATTCTTGAATTTCATCATGTGATCACCTTTTGATTTGTTCTCATTAGGCTCTCCAGAGTTGGTACTCTTTATAAACATTCCTGTAGCTTTCCCATTTGTATCCCTTGCCACCATGCCCCTAGTTTGCACTTGGTCAATCATTTATGTAGTAATCCTATCCATCTCTTCTCTAGAAGGTCTTCTTAAACTTATTGGCTCAAAAGAAGAGTTCATGTTACATGTCTTCTTATCAATGTCTTCACTATTAGAAAAAACCTCTTGATGAAAAAGGGCCTAATTGTGTCTCTTCACATTTACATCTCCTTCTTCATCAAAATCAAAATCATCTTCATATCCTAGATATGAAGTATCCATGTTGCATTCAACATCTGTAATACCCAAAAAATGGGCTATAAGTTCATTAATCTCCTACATCTTCAATTCAAACAAAATCGACATCAAAGTCCTAACCTAAGGCACATCTAAACATCATCGAATCATAATTGATTATCTTAAATTCTGCATCAGGGAATATTCCTAGTAATATTCCTAATCATCATAATTATCTTTAATTTAATGATTATTTGGCAATAAATCACATTTATCCTAAAATTTGATTAATTGAATATTTTGCATATTTAATTAATTAGATTTAATATTTGCCACTTAATTGTTTAATTAAATTTGATTCTATCTATTATTAATTATATTATTTAATTTTGACAATAAATCCAATATCTTATGAATAATTGATTAAATTCTTATTTAATTAATTAAAGCAAGTTGTCATTATTTAATAATATAGTTTTTAATAAAAGTTTGATAAAATAGTTAATTAACCCATAAATTAATTATTTTATTTCAAAAAATAGTTAAGTTGGAAATAAATCACTTTATTATTAAATTAATTCATAAATAAAACATGCACAATCATAAAAGCAGACAACTATCAATTATCAATTAAAGTTAAACTCTATTTTGAGTTAAAACTTAGCTTTTGCATGTTTTTGTGAGTTAATTATCCTTTATTTAAAAATAACTCAAAAATCAACCTGAGTTATTTGAGTGATTTATGGCTTTTTTCCCATGCACCTCCAAAGCCCTAGATTTCTATAAAAACAAGGCTCAACTCTTCATAAATCATCTCGCAAATTGCAAACTTACTCTACAGGAATCATAGCATATCAGATTTGGAGAATTGTGATTGGAAGACTCAAAGCTTATTACGAATCAACATTGTTGTGAGATCAATTTCAAATTCATAGCTTTCATATCATTGTCAGATAGATCAATTCATAGCATAACAATTTTTACATATTATAGATTCATATCAAGTTTTTATCATTATTATTGCATAGAAAATACCAAAAAAAAAGATTAATTGCATTAAATTTCATATCCATCTTTTGCATTCAAATCCTTTGTTTAGGTGTCGTCTAGGTCACTGATCTCGATAACAATCTGAGAACATTAATCTCACACCTACTAGAAGGCAGTAAATCGCTTGGTTAGATAGCTTTCAATTTTGCATGATTTTGATTATAGCTAACCTCTAATGTTTTACTAAAGTTTTGTGTTTACAAATCAAGTACAATTTTCACATACACATTTCTAGCACCCACCGTGGGGCAACCCACCTTTACATACTAGTTTTGATTTTTTTTGGGGAGCTAAAACCCTAAAGTTTCAAAGATTTAATTTTATCTCTCAAATGGCTTAGAGTTTTTCTCTAAAAAAAATTTTGCAGGTTGGAAATATATCAGAGAAGCTACAGTAAATAATTTAGAATTTTTTGAGATTTTTTGAATTTTTAATAAATTTTTCTTGAAATTCTAGAAAAAATTAATATCTGACACAAATGATCATATTTTTTTTAAATTTTTATAATTTTGGAAATATCTTTAAATTATAAAGGGGGTCCATTCTTTGTATTTTAAATTTGGATGCAATATAATAGCTCAAATATTCAATTTACAAAAACTGGTCTGTTTTGATAAAAATAGGTCTCTAGGGCACAAATGAAGAGATTTTTCTAAAATTTTTACATTTTTGGAAATCTCTCTATTTTTTAGTAGGGTTCTTTATTCTGAATTTCTATTTTTGTGGCCAAAATCATATCAAAAAAATTAGATCTTGTTGACTAGGTCAAATGCAGTGCAAAAAAATTAAAATTTTGTGATGGGTATGCACTTATTTTTCATATGATTCAATGCATGATATGAGCTGTCATTTGGATTAATTTCTAGTTATTATTGCTCCTAACAATTGATTTTTAGATCTAATCCTAGGGTTTTCATAAGTTGAATATACCTTGCATATCTTGTTTGCTTGTTGGCTTGTTGGAGAGTTCGTAGCTTGCTTGCATAGTAAAGCTCAACAAAAATTGCTAAAAATCAGATAAAATCTACTAAGTGCATTGCAAGGATCCCAGGTATTCTCCTTCATCTAATAACATTTCAATTTGGACTTAAAATAAATCTCTCATGTGTCTGGCTTGTGTGCATCTTTTCATGCTTTTGACCTATTTCTACACACTTGCATAATTGATACTAGGTTGTGACCCCTTAAGGATTCATTAAGTAGTCTCAGATACTTGTGATTGATTTTGATTTCTATCTTGGGTTATTGGATTCGCTAATCCACCGGCCCCTCATTCCACCCCGTGGTTGCAATCTTAGTGCCACATTAAAGGGGAGGGGTCAACAGGACAGAAGCGTTAAGTGTTCCACTTGGCAACCCATTTGTGCTTTTAGGAACTCACTTATTTTCTAAGTTAGGGACTCATTTTCAGCTTGTGTGAGGTGTTAAGTGTTTCACCTTGTGGACTCATCTCATATTTGCTTTAAGTGTTAAGTGTTCCTCATTCTGCTTTTTGGATACTTTTGGTAGATTTGCTTGTGGAAACATACATCTGTGCTCACATAGTAATTAGGCCCTATGAACACTATTCATGATTCTTGAGAGATTGGATTCCCAGTGAAATCCTTCTTAATGACAGAATCCTTGTAGGTAGGGAGGATACTTAGTGCATTTCACATTCAACTTGGTTAGTGTGTCTTCTCTTATTGATCGATACATTCTCTCCCAGGAGAGGTTGATAGATCACGTGGGGTAGACATCACGAGCTTTAGTGAATCAAAATTGGTTAGTGTGTCTTCCCTTATTGATTGATACATTCTCTCTCTGGAGGGGTTGATAGATCATGTGGGGTTGATATCATAGACCTTTGTGAGACAAACTTTGTCTTAGCGTGTCAGATTTATCTGTCTGCTTTGTTTGGGTTAAAAGTGAAGAGGTATCAAAACCTTGGATCTGGAGCCAAGTCCCCTTGTGGTATACTATTGTGAGTCACCTTTAGAGAGGGTTAACTATAGTGGACAATCCCTTCATAGGGTAAACTATGTTGACGAAACCTCAAGCGGTAATAGCCATTTTTGCCATGGTAGTGACAGCCGCTATATAAATGTCCTTGTGGAAGAAATCTCCATAGGTATGGTTCATTATTGAGTTGTCAGATCTCCCTAGCAGCTCTTGAAGATTAAGTTCTTGGACTGTGTCAAAACCCTGGTGCGCCAGGATTGGAGTTCACCCCTTTGGATCATAAAAGTTGCACAGTCAAACCATTACTAAAAACCCTAGTGAGGCCAAATTTTCATTTTATAGGGTATATGTGCATTATTGCAAAACATTTTTGGAACATACACAATTAGCGCTTCTAAGGATTAGAATGAATAAGTCACTTGATTGTTCATGCACAAGGTTTCTTTTACCCTTGTTCATTATTTTCAGACATGCTTGAAATCACTTGCTTGCTATTTTGTGTGCTTGTTTATCTATCTGGTTATTGAAAATGAACAAATCTATTACAATCCTCAAATCTAGACATTGAAATTTGCAAACAATCCAAAATTGAAAACTCAAAATTTGCAAAATCTGAAGTAAAATCCTTTCTGGAGTCAAAAATCATTTTAGGAAGTCAAAAGTCATACAAGTTTTTCCAAGTGTCACTTCATTACAACCCATCTATCGTATGATTGAGTACCTAGTGTCGTACGAGTTTCCATGCCAACAAATTCTCAAAGTCAAAATCTTGCAACTATCGTACGATTTTTTCAACTGTCATTTCATTGCTACCCAACTGTCGTACGAGTTTTGCAACTATCGTTTCATAGCATACCCACTTTCGTACGAGTCTGCAGAGTGTCATTTGTGAAATTTTTTGAAAGTTGTCAAAAAAATTATCAGAATTGCCAAATACTTCATCTTTTACAACCTATTTCCAGAATCTGTCATACAAATCACTATGTCAGGAATAGAGAAATAGCTATTGAGAAGCAGTACACATGTCTCAAAGAATCAGTACACAAGAGGAAGAAGCTCTAATCACCACTATGATGAAGCAGTTGCAAGCTATGCAAGTCCAGCTTGACAAACTTGAGAAAGAAAAGGAACCTAAAGAGTTCTGCATGGAAACTCTATGCTCTTTTCCATTTGATAAAGACTTGTACATGTCACCATGCCCTCAGACAAAATGTGAGCAATGTGACAACCCTTATGATACCTCTTCCATAGAGAGTGACACATCAAGCTTTGGAGACTATGATGACTATGATGATAGACAATGTAATGATACCTATGACACCTCTACTCCTAAGAGTCCTCCTCATCGTGTGTTCCTACTTACTACAAATGGGCCATCACATTGGATAGATCATGATGGTGATCCATATGATTCTGATTTTGAAAGAGATTTTCATGGATTTTGTGGACAATACCTTGATTATGATCCATCTACTACTACTGAGGACTATAAAATACATCATGCTAGCTTGAAACGTCAATACTACAAGGATCTCTCCTCTAAGGACTCTCCTACTGAAAATAAAAAATTATCTTGTCAAGCAAGATCATGTTAATGTTGGACCTTTGTCTTGTGATGGTTCCCTTCCATCCCCTACTTCCTCCAATAACTGTACATTTCCTAAAGCTTCTGAGTCTTTCAGATCTTTCATAGAACCTTCATCTGACACAAGCCCTGATACTTTTCATATAGTTCCCTATAGTTATCCTCCAGGGCTACCTCTTAAAGATACTCAAGCTAACCTTCACTTGGCTACAAATACTTTTAATAATGCTAAACCTGAAAATCCTAAGCCTTTATATGCTATAATGCCTACTCTAACTAGTCCTCCACCATCTCCACAACAGTCTTCCATACAATCTCAACATGCTTCCTTGTCCTTAGAAGTGGCTCCATGTCAAGAGAACTCCAGAAATGATGAAGAAAAGAACCTAAAAAAAGATCAAGATCAAGAAACCTCCATTTCATCCACTCCTTTTCACGATGTCTCTTATCTGCCTCAGGATTCTTTTGATCCTACACACCCTTTTTCATGCATTCTACCATGTCGTAAGTCTTCTCCTAAGAAAGATCAAGTTACTACTTACACCGTTGAGCTTATTGACAATCAAAATAACCTTACTACACTTGGGCTTTCCAAAGATGATACTTCCATTAAGGTTGGTAAAAATGGTGTTGTTACTTCCAATGTTAAGCCTATTGAAAATCCAGAGAAAAATTATGAGATTATGCTATCCAAAGATCATTGTCAAGATCAAAGTCTTCCATCTTCTTATTCTACCACTCCATGTTCACTTCCACTTTCTACTCTTCCTAAGTCTTTGCAAGCTTTAAACAATCTTATCAAAGAAGGTGCTCATATTCAAGATGTACTTGATTCTATTGAAATTCTAATGCTCACTCTAAAGATGCTGATATTATTGGTTATCATATAGATGCTGATGAACTTATTGATTATCCTTTTGTATCTTCCACTTCCATCCTGGGACCTCTTCCACCATTACAAAGGGCTTCACATCTTCCTTCCATCTTGGGTCCTTATGTTCCTTCACTTTCCCCTCCTAACTCTCCTAATTCACCATCCATCTTGGGTCCTTACATCCCTCCATCTCCCATCTTTCCTCAAGATCAACATAGATGCATACCCTTGAATCCTTTTCATCTACCCACCCATTTAAACCAGTCATATCCTCCTTCTTCCACAAGTCCCAAGTCCTTTGGAAGTAACTTGAATGTTCAATACAAAAAAAAGAAGCAATGCAAGAATCCATAAAAAAAAGAAGATCACCATGTCTCCTATAATAGACATGGAAACATAAAGTCAAAAGAGATATCTAACAAAAAAACTACAAGACAAGTATGGGTTCCAAAATCCATCATTGAAGATATTCTCTCTAGATCATCAAAAGAAAATAAAAAGCCTATGGCTATATGGATTCCAAAGTCTCTCTTGAAACAGTCTGGTGTTGAGCGAAAAGTGAAGTTGACATTCAAGCTTCCAAAGGCTTCCAGTTCATCTTCTTCCAAAAGCATTCTTCCATTCCATGCACCTAAACCACAACCTCTGCTATCCATTCACCATATTCATTCACATATTCCTTCATTCACATTTCCTCCATCCTCTCGCCACCCTTCAAGGTGTGTGTTGACGTTGATCTTGCCTTCCTTTCCACCTACCCTTTCACAATCCTTCCATTCATTATCCTTCTACCTTCTATCATTTTTCCTCATTTGCCTATTCCTCCTATCTTCCAACCTCACTCACTTTACATAAAACCTTATCCTCCATTTCTCTCTTCCATCTCCCTTTCCTTATCAACATCTTTGAGCATATCATTTTGAATCTTTTACATATCATGGTTTATCCTTTCAAGGAGCATTATCTAAAAAGCTTGCCTTCTTCTAAAAGAGAAATAAAAAAAATAAAAATTGAAAATGTGCCTTGGTGAAAACCTGGAAATAGGCACCTTGGTACAAAAGTAAAGAGAAATAAATTCATCCTATGGTGAAAACCACTCCCTTGTGGCACCTTGGCTAAGTACCATGATGAAAACCTGGCAATTAGGGATCATGCATAGTTCTTCTACATAATTCATCCATTTCATCTTCTCTCTTTGATCTTGACAATGTTGATCTATACACGAACATTTGGCTATCTTGTGAGCTATCTTACGATGATCTTGCTTTCATTCCTTCCATGTTTAGCCTTCATATCCATCTTCCTCCATTCATTTTCACCTATCGCTATCCTTTTCCCCTTTGGTCTTGATCTAAAAAAAAAAAAGGAAAGAAAGAGTAAAACAAAATGCTATGAAGCCTCTTGACATGTCTACTCCTTTGGACTGCATCCTATCCTACTCTGGCATTACACTTTTGTGACTTATCCTATGCTAGCCTTTCATTGCTTGTCCAAATGTGCTTTACATGACATTTTTTTTTCCCTAGCTTGGGTATTCTTGAGGATTTCTTCCCTTCATTCTCCTTCATTCTCTTGTCTTCATCTCTTCCACCAGCTTGCCAATCCTTCTTATTCTCCACCTTGCTAGACATTGGGACTACATGATATGATCTTACTTGGGAGTTTGCAATGGAAAAAGATGCTATCAAGTATAACAAGTATCAGAACTAGTATCAGAACAAATATTAGAACCAGTATCAGAATGAGTATCAGAACAAGTATCAGAACCAGTATCAAAACAATTATCAGAATCAGTATCAGAACAAGTATCAGAACCAGTATCAAAATAATTATCAGAATCAATATCATAATCAATATTAGAATGAGTGTTAGAACAAGTATCAGAACACCTACAGGGGCTACACCTTTCACTTTAGTTTATGAGTCTGAAGTGGTACTGCCTATTGAGGTTGAAATCCCATCACTCAGAATCAGAATGCATGGTCTAGTA
This sequence comes from Chamaecyparis obtusa, assembly GCA_027943335.1. Classification (NCBI taxonomy): domain Eukaryota; kingdom Viridiplantae; phylum Streptophyta; class Pinopsida; order Cupressales; family Cupressaceae; genus Chamaecyparis; species Chamaecyparis obtusa. Next base: position 914,879 of record BSBK01006176.1, on the reverse strand, counting down.
ACTGATGATGACTACAGAGTGTCTAGATTACAAGAACTAGAACTACTAGATGAGCGCAGACAAGCAGCGTATGATCATCTCAGAGTATATCAGAAGAGAATGTCTAGAGGCTACAACAAAAAAGTCAGACACAGAGAATTTCAAGTTGGTGATCTAGTCTTGAGAGAAAATCCTAAAAATCAATCCCATCAAGAACGCAAGGGGAAGTTCGAACCCAACTGGCTGGGTCCCTTTGTCATCACTACTACTTTTGGCTCTGGTGCTTATCAACTCTCAATGACTGAAGGAGAACAGCTCTAAGAATCAATCAATGTTCTCCATTTGAAGAAATTCTAGGCCTAAGGCATTCAGTCTATGGTAAAATGTCCTGAAAAAATCTTAAAAAATAAAAAAAAGTCCTAAAAAAATGAACATCTTGGTGAAAACCTAGCAATAGGCACCTTGATGATTCACAAAAAAATCAAAAAATTCAAAAAATTCAAAAAAATTGAAAAAAAAATGAAAAATACAAAAAAAATGAAAAAATGAAAAAGTGCTTTGGTGAAAACCTGGAAATAGGCGCCTTGGTAGCAAAAATAGAATCTCTGCCAAGATGGTAAAAACTCGACAAACGGGTGCCACTTGTTCAAAATGCTCCATCTATCAACACAATCTTGGTCTTTCCCAGCTTTTGGTCTTGCCTTAGTTTGTACATATCTCCTGGTTTGTTTCAACATTTTCTATTTTCAATAAGTCAGTTTGTACACCAATCTGCTCAAGCGTCTATATCCTATCAATGCTTAACACTTAGGGGAAATCAATGTTATATCCTATGGTTTCCAGTATATCTTAGACATATCATATCCAGTCAAAGTCCTTTGAAGCTTCATGTGAGTCAGTCAGTCAGTCTTGTCTCTAGAAAGGATTTTGCATCTACAACAAGGCAATCAAACATCAAACTGAAAATTGAAAACAATCTATGTTTTTTACATGCCTTTATCTCCTTGTATGCTTACCATTTTGCATTGAGATTTTTGCATATTGTGTCTCTTTGAGCTCTTCGATGATGTCCTTTATAGGATTTAGAGAGTGATGACTGGGGGCATAATCTTTTCTTTATCTTCTGCTTGTATGTGAAAATATAACAATTTTGGAAATTTTGGATTAAAATGGTGTCCAACTATAAGAGCCTCTATCTTAAATTGGATGGCCATGTGTACCTCAACCATTGATACCTAGAAAATTCAAGGAAGTTTCATCTAACTATTATCTTTTTGAGTGAGTTCTTGCTCCTACTGTGAAACGCGATCTTGCCTAAGGATGTGAACGATAAAGGGTCACTATGGGTAATTCACATTGGATTTAAAATGATCTCTTGACTATTTGATGTGTTTGCCATGCAAGGTGTATTCAGGTCATCATGACATTTATGTTTTGATGATAATACAAATTGCTATATCAAAATGCAAGGAGTATTCTGGTCATCACAACATTTATGTTTTGATGCTTATACAAATTGCTATATCAAAATGGACATGATATTCAGGTCATCCTGGCGCTTGTGCCTTGATGCTTATATCTAATTCGACATTCTGAAAACAAAATCAATATTCATATATCCATGGTTGCTGACCAGTGGGTGTTGTATTGGTTCTTGAACGTTACAAATCAATATTCATATGTCTATGGTTTCATGGCTAGTGGGCATTGTATTGATTTATCTGGTTACCTAAAAGTTCAATGATGATAACAAATCGACACATGATCAGTGACTAGGTCCTAGGTCTTAGGTTGCATTTCATTTTGCATGTTTCTTTGTATTTTGCATGTTTGCATGATCTCACAATGATTAAATGATCTTCAATGCTTAAATGATTCTTCAAATCGCCTCTTCAAATCTAATAAGAGCTGAATCATACATGAAGGTTTTTCCAATGAAATAGCAAGTAGAATCCTTTTTCGGGATCAAAATCAAAATCTGAGATCATTCATATTATTAACTACTTGCATATTCAACCTTCAATCATCACAGAAATCTAGAATTCAACTTAACTGATTATCTAACATCAAGCTATCAAAATTTCAAACTTTTAACCATGGTCAACTCATGGTCAAACCTAGTCAAACTTGGTCATTTGGACCTCCAAACGATGCAGAATGCATTCTCAAACATGTATAACCACTTCTCAAATCAATTTACATGCTTCTGAACTATCAACGCTGACTTTTCTTGTTAGATTTCAATTTTAATCCCAAAGGGGCCATGGTATTGCACATCATTCAAAGTCTGTAATCTAGATTTGGAATCATATCTTCCTCAATAATCAAAACAACAACCATGTCTGGTTACTAATTCATCAAAAGACCTCATCGCTCAGGGAAAATCTATCATCACTTAGGGCATATCAGATTCATCAAGATCCATATCAATCTGGTATTCTCCTAATCTTGTAAACTGTATCAGTTTTTGCAACCATTGGATCATAGTGTTCTTTCCTTGGTTCTTCGGCAATTGAAAGATTTGGATGTGATACCTGCTAGTTCTGTTAAGACAATTGAGTCTAGAACCGGTCACTCACTTCTTTCCAATCCTAAGGTTTGGAATCATGCATTTTGACACTCTTTCGCAATCATAGGTTCATTTGCTGTTATAGTGAAGATTATCTTTGGTCATTCAGGACCTATTATCTTCATATCAAATCAATATCAATCAGCTTCTGTCTCATATCAATTATCAATTTTGAATCAATTTCATATCTCTATCAAACATAGACTGTCTTTGAACCATTGCGCTTCACACAACAATTCAAAGAGGGGCAAAATGTAATACCCCAAAAATGGGCTATAAGTTCATTAATCTCCTACATCTTCAATTCGAACAAAATTGACATCAAAGTCCTAACCTAAGGCACATCTAAACATCATCGAATCATAATTGATTATCTTAAATTCTGCATCGGGGAATATTCCTAGTAATATTCCTAATCATCATAATTATCTTTAATTTAATGATTATTTGGCAATAAATCACATTTATCCTAAAATTTGATTAATTGAATATTTTGCATATTTAATTAATTAGATTTAATATTTGCCACTTAATTGTTTAATTAAATTTAATTCTATCTATTATTAATTATATTATTTAATTTTGACAATAAATCCAATATCCTATGAATAATTGATTAAATTCTTATTTAATTAATTAAAGCAAGTTGTCATTATTTAATAATATAGTTTTTAATAAAAGTTTGATAAAATAGTTAATTAACCCATAAATTAATTATTTTATTTCAAAAAGCAGTTAAGTTAGAAATAAATCATTTTATTATTAAATTAATTCATAAATAAAACATGCACAATCATAAAATCAAACAACTATCAATTATCAATTAAAGCTAAACTCTATTTTGAGTTAAAACTTAGCTTTTGCATGTTTTTGTGAGTTAATTATCCTTTATTTAAAAATAACTCAAAAATCAACCTGAGTTATTTGAGTGATTTATGGCTTTTTTGCCATGCACCTCCAAAGCCCTGGATTTCTATAAAAACAAGGCTCAACTCTTCATAAATCATCTTGCAAATTGCAAACTTACTCTATAGGAATCATATCATATCAGATTTGAAAAATTGCAATTGGAAGGCTCAAAGCTTATTGTGAATCAACATTGTTGTGAGATCAATTTCAAATTCATAGCTTTCATAACATTGTCAGATAGATCAATTCATAACATATCAGTTTTTACATATTATAGATTCATATCAAGTTTTTATCATTATTATTGCATAGAAAATACCAAAAAAAAAGATTAATTGCATTCAATTTCATATCCATCTTTTGCATTCAAATCCTTTGTTTAGGTTTCATCTAGGTCATTGATCTCGATAACAATTTGAGAACATTAATCTCGCACCTACTAGAAGGCAGTAAATCTCTTGGTTAGATAGCTTTCAATTTTGCATGATTTTGATTATAGCTAACCTCTAATGTTTTACTAAAGTGTTGTGTTTACAGATCAAGTACAATTTTCACACACACAACATCATCTTGATCTTCTTGATCTATCTCCTCATTGCCACAATCTTGATTTGTAGCCATAGAATGTGCAACCACACAATGCTCTGCAGAATGAGGGGACTGGCATGCAACACACCAAGGTATGTCCTCCATGACATTTATTGAAGCCTTTTGTAAAGGATCAGGGACAACTCTATCATTATTACCTCTTGCAGCAGGGACACTAGGCTTGCCATCCTTCCATTGGGTGTTGTAGGGATAATTCTACAATCTATTCTGCTTATTGAAATTTTTGTTGAACTGAGGCTTTTCATTGGTAGGAGCACTGGTGTTCCTATTTCCAGGTGCCTTCAAATCTTTCAATGCATTGAGCACCTTATCCAATTTATCTTCTTCTTGCCTCCTAGTTCCAACATTCCTATCATTTTCTTTTTTGTATTTCTTGTCTCCAAACAACTTAGGGTCATCTCTTTTTCCACCTAAATTCCCTAATATTTTCATATTGTTTTCATTGTTGACAGCAATCCTAAAAGCATCCCTCAGGTTTCTTGGTTCTTTGTCCCTCAACAAGTGTCCCATCTTTCCATCAAATGAATTAAAGTATGTGGTCAAATAGACATTGTCATCTAACCACATAACTTGAAACAACTTATGCATACCCTTTTGAAATATCATATTAAATTCAACTGCAGACTCATTTTGATTTTTCCTTATGGTATTGAATTCATTCAGCATGAAACTAGCATTAGGCCTATCACCGTACTGCTCTTTAAAACATCTCTCAAAAGAATCCCAAGTATTAATACATTTATCAGGAAGTCTCTTAAACCAATCTCTAGCATCCTCCACCAAAGATTGAACAAATAATTTCATGACTACATCCTCATGCTCAACCTCATAATCATTAAGCATATCAACAAATAACCTAAGATGTTCCTCACAACTAATAGCATTGTTACCTACAATCTTAGGTACCTTATCTCTTATATCATTTGGAAAAACATTTGGGTAGCCAAGTATTCCATCAAAACTAATTTGCCTATAGCCTTCTAATTACATAGGTCTTCTTTGAAAACTTGAACTAGTGTTAACCCTAGGATCAACATTTGCATTTACATTTCCATCTACTTGTGCATTTGACTGTTGTCTAGGATCAGCACCTATCCTAGAAAATGAAGAAGGAATTGAACTAGTAGTAGCATTACTAAGTGGAAGAGTAGTAGTCATAGATGACATACCTAGTTCATTAGTAGATGGACCAAGAGCATTTGTAGATGAAGCCTTCAAGAACTAGATCTTTCTTCTCTTTTTTGCAATGGAAGCTTCAATTTTAGCCTTTTCTAATTCTCTTGCAAGGTTCTCATCTTCTTTTCTTCTTCTTTATATCTCTGTGTCCTTATTTGAATTGGGTGGTGGGACCCCTAGTATTGTTAATGATTTGCTTTTTTGATGTCCCACCATTCTTTGCTTTCCTTTCTCACTAGTGGAAATAGTAGGCCTAGTGATCTCATGCCCATCTTTATCTTTAGGGAGGGAAGCATAACTTTGAACCTGCCTAACCACAAGGCCCACCTTATCAAATTCATGATCTTGCAGTAAGCACTCCTACTCACTCCTCAAAGCATCAAGATCACCAAAGACATCGCGTTGCAAAGCTTTAGGAGTAGAAGCAAGCATCTTGTTTCTCTCCTTCATTTCATTAATCTTTCTAAGGAGAGATTATCTTTCTATTAGAGCATTCACCTTTTTAACTTCTCTCTCCTTTTTTAACCTCTTATGTATGGCATCCTACTCTAACATTTGTATCCTTAGAGCATTTAAATCATCTGGGTCTATCATAATGTCATCAGAACCTGATGACACATCCATATCAATGAGACTTTGATATGGGAAATGGACTTGCCTCAGTCTCATGGGTTCCCTTCTAAAATTATCCTCATCAAGATCTAAATCAATCTCAAAACCCATCTCTCTAGCTTGTTCATCCTGACCTGCAAGCAATGAACCCTTGTCCTGAAATACAGCCTCCGGGGTATCATAAAATTTATCTTCAGAGTGACCACCATCAGATCTAAAAACTCTGTCTTGTGAACCTTCCTCACTTGAGGAAACACGTGGTGCTCTACCTCTGGTATTTCTTTGTTCTCTAATGGGAGCACTAGTAGACTCACCATTTCTTCTGATCCAACTTCTTTTCTCCTGTCTAGGCAATTGTTCCAAGGTAACCTCCAGATTCTTCTTGACAAAGGACCTAGTATTCCTTCTCTTGTCCATGATTTGTAGTCTATAACACTGGTTCTAATCTTTTTGAGTCACCACCCACCAAAGTGGGAAATATTTTAACTGAATACAATAGGAAAACAAGAGTGCACTTTGAAAAATTTTATCTCTAGACTCTCCCCAGTAGAGTCACCATTTTGTTTGTTGTCCTTTTGGTTTTAACTTGTAGGTTTACACTATGATTGACAATTTAATGTCACTGACTCTATCACCACTCCAAAGTCTACAAGTAAAAGGGCCAATTAACAAGGATCAAAGAGATCCTCCTACACTTTGAGTCAAGATGCTTAGGCGGGTGTACCCTTGATTCACTTCTTGAAAGGAATCACTAACTAATAGACATTTATACCCCTTACTAATTGATTAAATATTTTATCATTTATATGTGTATGTATGATTGATGATGATGGACTACTTCCAAAGAATAGATAAGTGCCTTAACCTAGGGCAAAGAGTCACTTGATAACATATATCAACTAAAAACTTAAATCAAATACACATGAACTTAGAGTAAGTTCTTTGCCTATTGCTCCCCTAACTCCCAAACTTGATCATAAAATTCCAATCCAATAATGAACCCATTGAAATCACCCTAAAGGCTTTAATCCCAATTTTGTTAGGAACTCCAAGCTGATCTAAAAATACTCTTTGTTTACCATATGCTAATTCACCTTATGAAATTAACATATATGAGTTCACAATCAAAATAAGAAGATAATCATCAATTTGAGATAGGAATTCAAGTGTATTCTCATTAACTTTTAGAATCAATACATTACCAAAATGACAAATGCTAGGAACAAAATATAAAATCCAAGCTCTCCTTGCTCAGTATAATACCATCAACAACCAAGGACCAAAAATAAAGTTTTGGAATCCCTACCAAATAAAAAATCCTCCAATATATACCCCCCCTAGTCATCTTGAAATCCCAAATTAGGATGCAACAAGCTACAAATGACTAGGGCTAGGGTTTCACCCACCAAACCAACTAGAAACGGTCACAAATTTATTACAGGGGAAGAAACCTAGGCAACCAGGAGAAAGAAGATCCCGGAGTGATCCACAATCATGAAAATTTCACTAAGAAGGTAATGAGAGCCACAAAAATGCCAAATTTGTCAACTTATTCGGCCACCTGCAACACACCTCAAGCATAAAGAACATAGTACAGACCCCTGTAAATGATCATGGAACACCCTGGACCACACTACAATAGTTGGCAAAACTAATTCTACCAGATCCGGCCACTTGATCAATAAATTTTAGTCCTTTCTATCATGAAAAACCCTCTAAGAAATTTGAATTTGATTTACAACGGTTACCCCGACAAGGTTGAAAATGTGACTGTCAATTTTGTTCATTTCCCGGTAGATCAAGCAACTTACATTTAATCTCACAATAGTCCTGAACCCCTTTGAAAATTCTTCAACCTAGTCAGCATTCCCTAGCCAATAAAAATCATGCATGTCAGTTCCACGTAGCAGACAGGACCCACAAAGTATAAGCCTTTAATCGAACAACTGCCGCATGATCACATGGCTTGAAAAGATTCCATGCGATCACACGACACCCATAGATCCTGTATCTATTAGCCCCTTTTAAATATTTGGGCCCACTAACACATCCTAGTCACCTCTCTAATCAACCAATGAAAACACTACATGTCAGCACCACCTGTTAGAGGACCCACCCTCGTCAGCTATCTGAGAAAAAGTAAAATCAAGGGCTGGCGCAAGATCTCATAGCTCTAACAAAACTCATGAGAACTTACGCCAACTGTAGATCCTCTGTAAATGTTAGAACCCTCTGACAAGCTAGAAACTCAGGTCCCACTGACACGTCTGAATTAGCAAGCCCCTCAACCAATCATAAGAAAGCCACGTCATTAAATCTGACATAGGTCCCACTACTCTTTATCCTTCGTGAGCTATTCTGGCAACCTCCACCTATATACTATCATAACCAATGAAAAAGCACCATGGTGGTATGACATGACATAGGACCCACTGAAGACTCACTACTTGGAAGATCAGATGAAGGGCACATGATCGCGAGGGGAATGAATATTCCTTGCGATCACGCACCAGCCGTAGATGAGAAAGGGAACAATAGACCAAGCCCACTGGGATAGATGGCACACGGTCATGAATTCACATGTCAAAATTCTTTGACATCACACAGTCTTCTAAACAAGCGACAGCCACAAGTTTTAAAGCTTTGAACATTTGGAAAAATTAACAGTGCGGGGACTTAGGACTTAGGAAAAATTAAAACCCGCCAGGCGCTAGACTTAGGGAAATATTGAGCATGTGGGTTTTTAGGAACTTAAGTGACCCAAAAAAAGTAATGCTAAAATAGAATAGGGCCAGGGTAAAACAAATGGTTTTTCATGCAATGGCTAGTTTTTTAAAATTTGGAACTAGGACTTGAGGCCAGAGACCTAAAAACAACTGCAGAGACCAGAAGAAAAAGCTAGAGCCATGAAATTTTTTGTAGATGCTAACACCCACTACCAAATAACAAAATAAGTCAAGGCACATAACCTTATACTACTTGCAACTTCACATCAATATCTCTTCGGTTTCTTTTTCACTATCACTATTGCACTATATTTTTTATTCATTACATCATTACATCTTTATACAAGTTATTAGGGCTAATAACTCTTACAGTCAGCTTGTCATAAGAATTATACAAAATGTATCTTTATGCAAGGGTTAAAATATAGGATTTCATTCCTTTATATTGTTAAGATGTTATTTTGGTAAACAAAATAATCCCTTAACTCTTTACCAATTCTGTCTTCATATTCTGTCTTGTCGGCTAGACACTGTCTTCAGTAAAACTGTCATAACTTTTTCCATACATGTCAAACTGACTTGCACTCTTAGGTGAGTCTTCTATAGTCACCATAGTATCTATGTTCAAGTGTGCAAACATAGAAATTACTCCAATCAACATCGATAATCAAAACTATCTCCGAGTACACTGGAACAAACACTGTTTCATACTTAGACAATTTTGCATTGTGTTATGTCATACTTGCTCTCTGTCCTGTGTGATCTTCATGTAGATCATATTTTTCCATAATGACAATGTCTAAATATCTAACATAGCCAAATTTAAAACAATCTCCCCCTTTGTCATTGGTGGCAACATATGAGAAAATTGGCTCAATCATAAGACTTAAAAATCTCAAAATTATGGCCATAACAAAAAATATGTATATACTATCCTTATAATTCCATATATCTTATCTATATACTATACCCCCCCTTAGAATATACATCCTTATCATATTTATCAATTTTCTTCTATATATCTCTCCTCCTTTGACAACAATGACAAAAAAGGTAAGGAGGGTGTCAAAACTATGTTTAGACAAAAATATTATACTTAGATTCAATATTGCAAAGCCGGTAGGCTTGCAAAATAATTTGCAAAGTTTATCTTCATGGTCTCTATCTCTTTCTCCCATGCCTTCTTAATGGAATCTATAACACTAAGTAGTGTGCACAATCCATAAGATGCAATTTCATAGGCTTGGATGTTTGCAAAACTGAACTTCTGAAAAGATGTCTTGGTGAAAGATATTCTTCCAGTTGTCCTTCAACAATGCTTAACTTAATTGAAATGTGCTCTCTTAGAAGAGTGAATATTTTCAGCTTCCTATCCTTGCCATCATGTAAAATCCTTATTTCATCATAAATTTTGCAAATTTTCTTCTCAATGACAAGTATCTTCACATTGGGGCTGGAGAGAAGATTTACCTCTATTTGAATTTCTGCTTCTTTGATCTTAATCTTCTGAGTTTCTTTTGATACAAGGTTCTCAAATTTTATACACTGAATGTACAAACTTTTACCTCTATTCAAGTTCCTTCTCAAGTCTTTTTTAGAAATATCAAGGTTGTTGATATCATTCCTGATATTCTGACTTATGTCCAGAAGTAGTTTGGCCTCATAGGCTTCTTTTGCCTTCACCTTAGCTATATTTGATAAGTTGGTAAACTCATCATCAAATGTATTCATTACTTTCTTTTCTCTTTCAAGTGGGTCTTCCTCTATAATCTGTGTAGTCACAATGCTTTGTAACTTCTCACTTAACTCCTTTAGGGATCCTTCAAGGCTTTTTACCTTCTTATTTAGAGATGTGATCAATTCCATCTAATCATCATCATCTACTTCTTCCAAGCTTTCAAAGATAGATCCAATTTGAGTTTTCTTACCAGTCTCAAGTGTTAGACTGATTTCTTCTTGACTTGGGGCTACTAATTGCTTCTTTGTCTCCATTTCTTCTTCAATTCTTGTGTCTCTCTATTCTTCTCCTCTAGCACTGTCCTGCTCTTCAAAATTTGAATTGTCAAAAATGTTCTCAAGGTTCTTAAAAATATTATCATCACTATCTAAAGTGATTTTGGTTCCTTCCACATTCATTGTCTCATCTTCAAAGCTAATAGCTAGTGGAGAGGGAATTTTTAGTTGTTCTACTTCCTTTGCTTTCTCTTTTGGTTCCATTGCATCTGATTGTTTTCCAACACTAGATGTCATCACTTTAACTATTTCTTGTTCTATTTCCTTGTTGATTTCATCATACTTACCTCCCATAATTAGAATTGTTCTTTTCTTTCTTCTCAAATGGGTGTTCAGATCTTTCATGATCTGCTTGAAGTGTTCTTTATCTTTCACATTACATAGCTTCCTAACAAGATTTTCTCTGATTTAGATGTCTTCTTATGTTTCTCTTTTCTTCATGTTTACTAACTTTTTATACAAATCATCAGGTATCTTGCCCTGAATTGTGTCAAACTTCTTCTCAGTCAATATCATATGTCTCACAACTACATTTTCAAGGTTCAATCTATCTGAATAGTTGTAGAGATCATAGTACATGTTCATCTTTGAAAAGTCTCCATCTTGTATGATCTATTCATTCACTTTTTTTGTCTTTGGTTTCTATTTTTTCTTCTTTACTCGGGTCTCTTCATCATCTTTTATTTCTCCAATCTTCCTTTGTACTGGTGGCACTAAAGTTTTCTATCTTTTTCCCAATCCAGTAGCAATTTCTTTCACTCTTTTACTAGGTGTAGAAGAGGATGATCTAGTGGAATTTTTGGCTTCTTGATGTTTCCCAACTTCTTCCACTTCCACTTTGATCTGAATGCCTACTTGTTGTACTACAACTGATGAAAGAGGTGGGATAGATAAAACTTCCTTTTGTCCTATGTCTCTGATTACTATTGTAGTCTACTTAACTACCAAAAATTCATGTTCTGACATTCCTGTGTCCTTCAAAATCATCTTTATTATACTTTCTACTCTCTTCTTAGACTATTTTTCTTCTAAGATAGTCTTTCTAGAGTTGAAGTTATCTTTAAAGGTTCCAAATCTATTGTTGTTAATGTGCAACTTGCCTTTAAGCAATTTTCTCACATACTCTTTTGTCTCCATTTCAGAAATTTCATAGCCAAGAGGGTCTATGAATTCTAGTCTAGGTTCACTGCTTCAATGAATGTAAAGTTAGTATCAACCATAAAGCATATCTCATTTTTATATTTCTCAACTAAAGACTAAGGGATCCTTGATCTTCTTGTCATCAAATTCTGAAATGTTTTAATTACCAACACTACACTCTCATTGACCTTGTCAATAAGATGTCTCATGTATACTTTGTTAATCCTTTCCATTGTAGTTTTACCATAATTCCAATCATCACCAATAGTGTAAGGAAATCTTCTTAACAAATGGAAAAACATATAAGTGATCAATGATGAGAATCTAAATTGAGAGTACTTAGTCATCTTTACCTTCTCCAAATTCTCAAAAAACTAAATTCTCAAAATTTCACACATGTCGACTTGAAATTTATTTATACACATTAAATAGACTACATGTATCATTCCTACTGCCATGTCATCTTCTCTTGAATTTGCACAAAACTTAGCTGTAAGGATCTTTCACAAATACCTAACATCATCTTGTTGTATCTTGTTAATCACTATACCTCTGCCATTGTAAGATGAATTAGTGTTGTCTATTACTATTTTTCTCATGTTCTTCTCATTCAAAGATATGACTCTAGTTTTAGATAAACCAGTTACCTCATGAATTAGGCCAGCTATGATATCTATCACTCTGTCATCTAACCAAAACTTCCCATTGTGAATTATGCTTAAGATTATCTTGGTACATTCTTCATCATCAAACTCATATTGTAAAGAATACTTAATGATCTCATTATCTTTCAAATGTTCAAACCCTACTTTCAATGACATATCTTGATTGTAAATCTTTTCATATTATTTAGTAAAGTCACTATCACTGAGGGTTTCAAACTTGCATCCCAAATAACTTCTATCATTTTCTAAGTGTAAAACTTCATCTTGTACGGATGATAAAGCTAACTTAGAGTCTTCCTCCAAGGGTTCTACTGGTTCCCTTTTGATTTTAGGTCTATTCTTATCCCCTACATTATGAATCAATGAAACATCCATGACTTTTGAAAATTCCTTAACCGATTTAGAGATCTGCTAAGTAAAATACCTCGATTTTGCAATTTAGGACTAGCGTCAATTTGACATAAAAATCCTTCACCAAATCCTTGCAAAACACTTAAAATCACTACTCTTTGATCTCCTTAGCACTTGTGTTCACCTTAATGATCAACTAATACCAATCATAACCTTTTAACCTTTCAATCTCACATAAATCTGACATTGCATTCAATTCCTTTGCTGCTTATTTCTGAAAAGTTGTTCCTGCTTACTTGCTTAACTTAAAAATTCTTGTGATCTTGCATAACATAATATTATCTTATGCACTCTTAACCATAGCATCAATACATCATATACTACCTTTCATTCATTGCACAAGACTTAATTCATCCTATACTAACTTCTATACTATCCTAAGTTCCTATTCTACTGTAATTTTCATGAATTAAGTACTTTGAGATGGGTTAGGTAGAGATTCACTCTTACCATTTGATACTTCACCTTTCTAATTACCTTTAGTGCTGAATGTGTCTCCTTGATCTGTGCCTTTAACAAACTTCACTTCTTCTGAATTACTACAGCATTATTTTTTACTGTTACTTACATTTTCATTTCTCCTTGCATGACTTCTAGGGTTAGGGTTAGGATGAGGAATCCTATCATTCATTCTGCAAAACCTTTTTGTATGTCCAATCATGTTACATATCTAAAAAACTATTCTATTGTTTCCATATCTTGGTCCAAACTGATTGATTTATGATTTTCAATTTCTAGCAATGTGTCCAACTTTGTTGCATCTATAACGTACTACTCCATTTCTTCTGTTCATATCTTTAGTAGGCCTCTTATCTGGATGGTTAGTATTTCTAAACATTCTACTACCATTATTATTCTCAATAAATTTAGGTTTTCTACATTCCATAGCTCTATGTCCAAAACCATGACAATTATAACAATAACTGTTAAGAGATTTAAATTTCTTACCTATGCAATCTTTCTTCATATGACCAAAAGTATTACACGAAAAGAATCTACCTTTAAATTCTCTGTGTACCTTTAGATGACTCCTCTTTCTTAGGTGGTTCTTATTCTTTAGGTGTATCTTTAGATTTGTCAACTTCATTAGATTTATTTTCATCTATGTTTTTACACATTTTCAAATTTAGTTCCTTGCTTTCTTCATTTACTTTAGATGAGTTGAATCCAAGACCAGTTTTATCATAGAATGGTTTTTGATAAGACATTTGTTCATCAATCTTCTCACTAGTTTAATATAGTCTTTTAATTTTCTACTTAGATTGAGTAAGTTCACCTTTCACAATTGTATTGTATTTCTCAAGTTCAGCATACTGCAAATTGACTTTCTCAAGTTTCGATGTCACTTTACCAAGTTTAGATTCTAGATCTTCATTGTCAAGCTTTAGGTTTTCATTTTCAGATTTTAGACTTGCTTCATTCTTACTATTTCCATCTTTCAGACTTAACTTCTGATTTGCTATCTTCAATTCATGTTTAAGGATCTCATTTTCTTTTTCCAAGTTGTCATCACAATCTTCAATTTGAATTGTAGATTCCTTTTCTGATTTCAGATCTTCAACCTTGTTTTTCAGTTTCTCAATGAGGTTCCTTCCATCATCATATTTTCCTTTCAGAGTATCTCTTTCTTTAGAAAGCATATTAATCTGTTCAAGAGCTTCTTCAATATTTTTTGTAGCTTATCCATATCCATAGAGATCTTACTCAAGCTGCTAGGCTTTCCTTGAATGATTCTTTTCGAGTAACTAAGCTCTGATAGCAATTGTTAGAAATAGGGAATACTGAGAGGGGGGGGGGGGGGGTGGTGGGGTGTGAATTAGTATTCTACAAAATTTTACTTTTGCCAAATTATGGATATAACAGATTATCTTAATGCATGCATAACATAGTAAATTAAAGAACATGCATAGCAATAAAACAAATGAACTCATAACACATTATTTTTTCTCACAGAAACCCTGGCCAAGGGAAAACCCCAATGGGCATGGTACCCACAAAGATCCACTAATAAAAGGTATCCTATTAAGGATGTTGATGCTGTTAGGAGCCTATTACATGCATATAGTGTCTCAATCTTGTTTAGGGGACTTTGGGCCTTGTTAGAAGCCTCAACCCTGCTAAGAGTTGGTAGTACAAAATATGATTACTAGATGAGCCCACTTCCCAAACAAGTAATGTAAAATAGTTACAGATTACAAAATAAGTCAAGGTACATAACCTTATACTACTTTCAAATTCACATCAATATCTCTTCACTTTCTATTTCGCAATCGCTATTGCACTATATTATTTATTCATTACATCATTACATCTTTATACAAGTTATTAAGGCTAATAACTCTTATAGTCGGCTTGTCATAAGCATTATACAAAAAGTATCTTTAGTCAAGGGTTAACATCTAGGATGTCATCCCTTTATATTGTTAAGACATTATTTTGGTAAATAAAATAATCCCTTAACTCTTTACCAATTCTATCTTCATATTATGTCCTGTCGGCTAGACACTGTCTTTAGTAAAATTGTCATAACTTCTTCCGTACATGCCAAACTAACTTGCACTCTTAGGTGAGCCTTCTATAGTCACCATAGTATCTATTTTCAAGTTTTCAAGCATTGAACTTACTCCAATCAACATCTCTAATCAAAACAATCTCCAAGTACACTAGAAAAAACACTGTTTCATACATAGACAATTTTGCCTTGCGCTCTGTCATACTTGCTCCCTATCCTGTGTGATCTTCATGTAGATCATATGTTGCCACAATGAAAAAATCTAAGTATCTAACTTAGAAAAATTGCCAACAGTCATTTCTTTATCATACTTCTTCTAGTTGCACTTGCAGGAGTATGTCTTTATTTTTTATTATTTCTTCAAAATTTCTCTTCTCAGTTTCTAGAATCTCTTTGACACTTTTGATAGTCCTGATTATTTATAGTAATTCTTTCATTCTCAATGCTTGAATTTCATGTTACTTTTTCATTTGACTGATTTTCTCAATTGATTCATTGTTGTTTTCCAATAGATATTTTATAGCTACATCAGCTTCCTCAAAATTGATACTATCTTCTGATAGTCTATCGAGATCATCAAGGCTCATCTGTAGTCTTTTTGGTAGTTCCTTTTGTTTTTCAAATGATTCTCTTAGCTTATTATTTAAATCTTATATTTTTTCAATACAACCTTATAGGGCTTCCTCCAATTCTCTTTTATACATGTAACTTCTCATTATTCTAGATCTACTTTTAAGCTATTAAAATTTCCTCTAGTGAACCAATGTTTTGATACCAATTATTGGAAATTATTAGGTAAGGTACTAAGAGGGGGGTGAAACATGTTAGAGTAATTGTAATCACCTAAAAATGGTCAAGACTAAATCAAGTGAGCAACTAAGGCAAAATCAAAGCAATAATTGCAATCAAGCCAAAATCCAATAATAATTAAAAATCAAAAGCCATTAAATCAATTTAAATCAAATAAATCAAGACAAATCAATTGATTGTGGAATTAATATAATTTATAGTTCAATTCAAATCAAATCAACCTATTTAAGGGATAAAAATGGCTAAACAAATCATTTAAATTCAATTATTTAATTCTTAATTTCCCTCACCCACCACATGGGAGGAAAATGCCTCAACCAATGAGAATTAATGATTGGAAGCACATGGATCAAGCTCAAAATGAATCTCAATCACACATAAGGTGAGAGCATCTTGAACACTCATTTTGTGTCTTTGTCCCAAGATTTGAGGAAAATCCATTTAAATTGTCCCTAAAGGTGGAACCATGGAATTAACCTTAATCCAACCATGATCAACTCAACTCCACCCCTTATGCTTGCCAAAGTCTATAAAAGGAAGACCAAGATTAGGAGAAAAACAATCCACACTTCTAGGAATTACATCAAACCTGTTGAATTTTTGAGTTAAAAAGGTATTTCATCTTAATTTGAGCAAAGTTTTGAGTTAAAATAGGCTTAAATTGTTAATCATTTAGCTTTATTCTCATTTTAAGGATATCACTAATGGAGGCTTTCTGAGAGCTTACTATTAGCATACTTAAATAGAGAGCCATATAGTGCTCATTAGTTGTATTTGTATTTAAATAGCTCAGTAATTGTGGTATTTAGTCTATTTTATTTATTTATTGCTAAACTAATGCTACGAAGGTACTTTCAATAGTACATAAAATGGCACCCACCATGGGGCATTAGGCCTCATTCATTTAAAATTCAGAAAAATTGCTAGATTTTAATATTTTTCTTGTTTTCTTCTCTATTTTTAAGGTAAAGTTGCGCATCTGAGACTTTTTGTTGTCTGTACAAGCATTCTTGTTGTGCATTTGAGACCTAAAGTTGCACATCCAAGATAAAGTGTTGCGTCTTTGCACGAAGAAGTTGCACATTCAATATTTCTTTTATTATGTCTATCATTCTCTCTCTGCATTTACCCTGACCTCAAAGTGCATTCAATCCATCTTGCAGTGCATTCAATATTTTCTTTATGTGCATTTTCTTAATTAGCTAGCACATTTAATTTCTATAGTTATGCATCTGAATTATTTTGTTGTGCATTCTAGCATTTAAATAGTGCATTTAAATATTTCTCTTGCGTGTTTGACTTTTTTAAAAATTTGACAGATCTAACAGTCTGGGATAAATTTCCTGTGTTTTTCTGATGAAAGGTCATAAAAAGTGAAAAAACCAGAGAGAAGAAATAACAGAGGATAAAGCTTTAGCAAGGAGGATCAAAAAGGAGAGTATAGCACATATCAATCACATTTTGGAGGATTCCAAGAAAGAAGGTAAGGAATAGAAACACTATTTACAAGTTTTTAATGTGTATAAATCAAATTTTGTTTTCTTAAATTGGATTTATATGCCTTAATCATTTTTAGTAAAATTTGAAAACTAAGGCTTAGAATCTATTTTTGCTTGTTTCTCTATATTTTTCTTGGTTGTTTTGACTAACTATTTTGAAGAAGAGGAAAAGGAGCTGGAACAATATCTGCCAGGTGAGCTAAAAACATGAAAATCCTCATTAAAAATGCCCCTAGCCTTAGCTAGCTTTGAAATAAGGTAAGCCGTCAAACTTTGGTCAATTTTTACATAAACTTTAGCATTTTCACTTCTAAATCTAGTAATTATAACAACCTATTATTGGTTGAGGAATTTGATACTAGGTCTATGCTCTTCACTTTTTAAGTGAATCAAAATGCCAAAACTATCAAATTCCTTGATTACAAGGAACACTATGAAATAATCAAGCATTAAAATAAAAAAACCCTTGTTTGTGGTGGAAAGTAGAAATACTTGATTCCCATTAGTTAGAGGGTTCTATGAATTAAACATTGTTAATTGTGCTTGGGAGTACAAGAATAGTAGGTATATTCTCTTTACCTTTCGGTGTATCAAATTTCCAAACCTATCTCTTCATTCCATTTATTCATTTAAAAATGAACATGCTAGCACTTTAATGGGCTCGTCTCCTGAGATTTGCCTTAATGAGGCTGGTGAGAGGGAAAACCCAAAGTGGGATACGATTGCCTTTGTCATAATAATCTAACCCACTACAAAACAAAATGCATTAATCCTTAATGGGGTGTATGAAAAAAGGATATTAATTATCGAACTTCTAGGAGTAGTCCTTGGGATTGTGCAAAACTCTGACATACAGATGGTGGGAAGCCCCTTATTTTTGGGGGATGAAACTTGATATCTCTTTTGAGAAGAATATTGACTAAATACCTTCTTAATCTAGAAAATACTACTGTGTAAAGTCATGGTTACAAACCAATTTGACAACTAGGTAGATTGCTTCAAGTTACTTTTTGTGAAAAACCTGTGATAATGTTCGAATATTTCAAACACTTTGTGTGTAGAGGGTTAAAAAGAACAAGTGTAATTTTGGTTTCTTTGTTTGAAGATACATATAAAAAGTGAGAAAAAACCATTTGAAAAATAATCTTACATATTTTAATATCTTCATAAAAGGAACAATCACATGAAGACAACATATGACAAAGAGCAAGTATGACAGAGCATAGAGAAAATTGTCTAAGTATGTGCATTATTTTTCTAGTGTAACCCATGATAGTTTTGATTGGCAACATTGATTGAAGTAAGTTCAGTGCTTGCCCACTTTTAACATAGATACTATGATGCATATTGAAGACTCACATGAGAGTGCAATTCTATATGACATGTATGGAAGAAGTTATTGCAGTATTACCAAAGAGAGTGTTAAAGCCGATAGGACATAAAAGAAGATAGAATTGGTAAAGAGTTAAGGGATTATTTTGTTTATCAAAATAATGTCTTAATAAGATAAAGGGATGACATCCTAGATGTTAACCCTTGGGTAAATATATATTTTGTGTAGAGCTTTATGTTTTGTAAAACCAACTATAAGAGTTATTAGTCCTAATAACTTGTATAAATGTAAGGCATATGGAATACAAAGAAGTGTAATGATATAGATGATATAGCGAACATATATGTGAAAGATATTGATGCGAAGTTGTCAAAGACAAGAAAGAAAGAATAAGGTTATGTACCTTTCCCTATTTTGTAATCATTAATCATTGTACATTACTTGTTTTGGCAGTGGGCTCATCCTGTAATCATTTGTAATCAGTACTACCAAATCTTAGCAGGGTTGAGGCTTCTAACAAGGCCTATAGTCCCTTAATCAGGACTAAGACACTATATATATGTAACAGGCTCCAAATAGGGTCAACATCCTTAATATGATACTTTTGATTAGTGGATCTTTATGGGTACCATCCCCACTGAGGTTTTCCCTTGGCTAGGGTTTCCTCGAGAACAAATAATGTGTTATGAGTTCTTTTGTTTTATTGCTATGCATGTTATTTAGTTTACTATGTTATGCATGTATTAAGATAATATGTTGCATCCATAATTGGAAAAAGGTAAAAGTTTGCAGAATACTGATTCACCCCCCCCCCTTAGTATTCTCTATTTCTAACAATTGGTATCAGAGCTTAGTTACTCAAAAATGAATCATTTAGAAAAAATCTAGCAGCTTGAGTAAGATCTCTATGGATATGGATCAACTATAGAAGAATCTTGAAGAATCTCTTGAATAGATTGATATGCTTACTAAAGAAAGAGATACTCTAAAAGGAAAATATGATGATGCAAAGAATCTTATTGAAAAGCTGAAGAATAAGCTAGAGGAACTGAAATTAGAAAAAGAATCTACAATTCAAATTGAAGATTATGATGATAACCTTGAAAAAGAAAATGAGATCCTTAAACATGAATTGAATATAGTAAATCTAAGCTTGAGTTTGAAAGATGGAAATAGAAAGAATGAAACAAATCTGAAATCAGAGAATGAAAATCTGAAATCTGAGAAAGAAGATTTGAAATCTAAACTTTGTAAAGTGACATCTGAACTTGAAAAGTACAATACTACAATGAAAGGTGAATTGACTCAATCAAAGCAACAACTTGAGAAACTATATTCTACTAGTGAGAAGATTGATGAACAAATGTCTTATCAAAAGCCATTCTATGATAAAAATGGTCTTGGATTTAACTCATCTAAGATAAGTGAAGAGAATGAAGAACTAGATCTGAAAGTTTTTGAAAACATAGAAGAAAATAAATTTGATGAAGCTAACAAATATGAAGATATGCCTAAAGAAGAAGAACCACCTAAACAAGAAGAATCACCTAAAAGTATGTAAAGAGAATTTAAAGGTAGATGTTTTGCATGTAATACTTTTGGTCATATGAAGAAAGATTGTACAAGTAAGCAATTTAAACCTCTTAATGGTTATTGTTATAATTTTCATGGTTTAAGACATAAAGATATTGAATGTAGGAAACCTAAATTTAATGAGAATAATAATAGTAGTAGAATGTATAGATATACTAACCATGCATCTTAGAGACCTGCTGAAGATATGAACAGAATAAATTCAATGGTATGTTATAGATGCAACAAGGTTGGACACATTGCTAGGAATTGCAAATCAAAAATCAACCAAACTATATTGAGATATGGAAACAATGGAGCAGCTTCTTAGATATGTAACAAATTTGGTCGTACAGCAAGGTTTTGCAGAATGAACAACATGAGAAACCCTAATCCTAGAAGTCATGCAAGGAGAAATGAGAATGAAAGAAATAGTCAAGGAGGTTGTTGTAGTAATTTAGAAGAAGTGAAGTTTACCAAAGCTATAGATCAAGGAGACATATTCAACATTGAAGGTTATCAGAAAGGTGAAGTATCTAATGGTAAGAGTGAATATCTACCTAGCCCATCTCAAAGTACTTAATTCATAAAAAATGCAGTCGAATAGGAACTTAGGATAGTGTAGAAGTTAGTATAGGATGAATTGAATCTTGTACAATTAATGTAAGGTATAATATGATGTAATGATGCTATGGTTAAGAGTGCATAAGATAATATGATGTTATATGAGATCACAAGAAGTTTTAAGTTTTGCAAGTAAGCAGGAATCATTTTTTCAAAAGAAGTGACAAAAGAATTAAATGAGATGTTTGAATCTTGTGAGATTGAAAGGTTAAAAGGTTATGATTGGTATTATTTGATCATTAAAGTGAATACAAGTGTGAATAATATCAAGAAGTGGTGATTGAGAGTAGTTTGCAAGGACTTGGTGAATGAATTTCATGTCAGATCTACGCAAAGTCCTAAATCATAGAAATAAGGTATTTCACTAAGAAAATCTATCAATCGATTAGAGAATTTGTAGAAGTCATGGATGTTTCATTGGCTCACAATATAAGAGATAAAATCAGACCTAAGACTAAAAGGGAACCATTAGAACCTTTGGAAGAAGACACTAAATTAGCATTGTCATTCGTACCAGACAAAGTCTTACATTTAGAGAATGTTAGAAGTTATTTGGGATGTAAACTTGAAACACTAAATGATAATGATTTTAATAAAGAGTATGAGAAGCTTTACAATCAGGATATGTCATTGAAAGTAGGGTTTGAACTTTTGAAGAATAATGAAATCATAAAGTATTCACTACAATATGAATTTGATGATGAAGAATGCACTAAGATAATTCTGAGAAGAATTCATAATGGAAAGTTTTGGTTAGATGATAGAGTGATAGACATCCCAACTGACCTAATTCATCATCTAAATCTGGAGTCATGCCCTTTAATGAAAATAATGTGAAGAAAACTGTATTGGACAATACTAAATCATCTTACAATGGTAGAGGTATAGTGATTAGCAAGATACAATAGGATGATGTTAGGTATTTATGCAAGATCCTAACAACTAAATTTTGTGCTAATTCAAGAGAAGATGACATGGTAGCTAGAATGATTCATGCAGCCTATTTGATGTGTGTTGATAAAGTGAAAGTAGATATGTGTGAGATTTTAAGAATTCAATTGTTTGAGAATCTAGAAAAGATCAAGAAGACTAAGAATTCCCAGTTTAGGTTCTCATCATTGATCACATATATGTTTTTCCATTTTTTGAGAAGATTCCCTTACACTATTAGTGAAAATTGGAATGATTTAAGACAACAATGGAAATAATCAACAAAGTATACATGAGACACCTTATAGACAAAGTCAATGAGAGTTCAGTTTTAGTGATTAAAACATTTAAGAACTTGATGAAGAATAGATCAAGAATCCCTGAGTCAATAGTTGAAAAGTATAAGAATGAGATATGCTTTATGGTTGATACTAACTTTACCTACATTGAAGTAGTTGAACCTAGAGTAGAATTCATAGACACTCTTGGCTATGAGATTTCTAAAGTTGAAGAAGAAGGATATGTGAATAGATTGCTTAAGAGCAAGTTAGATGTACATAGCAATAGATTTGGGACTTTTGAGGAGAACTTCAACTCTGCAAAGTTTATTCAGGAAGAGAAAAAATCAAAGAAGAGTGGAAAGTACAATTAAGAAAATTTTGAAGGACATAGGGATGACAAAACAAGAATTTTTTATTGCAAAGAATACAATAACTATTAAAGACATAGGAAAAAATGAATTTTTGTCTGTTCCACCCCTGTCGGCAGTTGAGACTGGAAATTTGTAGCATGTGGTTAAAATAGAGAAAGAGGAACAATAATCAAGGAAGTCTACAAGATCATCTTCAACTCCACTGAGAAAAAGAGTAAAGGAACTAGCTACTAGACCAGTCAAAAGACAAAAGACAATAGTTTCCCTAGTACAGAGGAAAATAGTAGAGATAAAAGATGATGAAGATATTCAAGTGAAAAAGAAATGGAAACCAATGATTGAGAAGGTAAATGAACAAATCATTAATGATGGAGATTTCTCTAAGATGAACAAGTATTATGACCTCTACAACTATCCAGAGAGATTGAATTTGGAGAATGTAGTTGTAAGACATATGATTCTAGCTAATAAGAAGTTTGACACAATCCAAGGATAGATTCCTGATGATCTATTTGAGAAGCTAGTCAATAGGAAAAAGAGAGCAACTGAAGAAGATAACAAAATCAGAAAAAATTTTGTGAGGAAACTATGTGAAGTTAGAAATGAAGATCATTTTAAAGAAATAATGAAAGAACCTAGTACCCATATGAGAACAAAAAGAAGAACCATTCAAATAATGGGAGGTAACTATGATGAGATAAACAAGGAAACTGAACAAGCAATAGTAAAAGTAATGACAACAAGTGTAGCAGTAGAAAAAGCTAAGGAAGCTGAGCATCAGAAGAGTCCCTCTCCACCACCAAATAACATTGAAGATGAATCAATGCATGTGGAAGGAACTAAGATTACATTGGATAGTGATGAAAATCCATTTAGCAGCCTTGAGGACATTGTTGACAATTCAACACTAGAAGAACATGATAGATCTATTAAAGAAGGAAAGAAAGAAACAAGGAAAAAAGGAGAAAAGAAAATAGAAATTCAAGCAAGTTCACAGATTCAAGGTTAGAAAGAAGCACCTAGCAAAGAGAAAATCAGTCCCACACCTGAGATTGCAGCAAAGAAACCATATATGGAATCAATTTTTGACAAATTTGGGAAATAATTTGATGATGATGATCAAATGGAGTTGATCAAATCCCTAAACAAGATCATTGGAAAGAAAAAGAAGGTAAAAATCCCTGAAGGATCATTGCTAGAAATAATAGAGAAGTTACAAAGTGTTGTGACTAACCAAATGGCAAAAGCAGACCCATTGGAAAGAGCTAGAGAAGTTATGAAAGCATTTGATAATGAGTTCACTAACCTATCAGATTAAGCTATAGTGAAGGCTCAGGTAGCCTATGAGGCCAAAATATTTCTTGATATAAGTTAGAATATCATAAATGATATTAGCAATCTAGATGTTTGTATAAAAGACCTTAGAAGGAATTTGGAGAAAGATAAAACTTTGTACATTCAATGTACAAAATCTGAAAATCATGTTTCAGAAGTGGTTGAGAAGATTAAGGCTAAAGAGGTAGAAATTCAATCAGAGGTAAACCTATTAGCCAACCCTAATGTAAAAATATTTGATGTTGAGAAAATAATCAGTAGAATATATGATGAAATAAGGATTCTCAATGATGAAAAGGATAAGAAATTGAGAATATTTGCTCTTCTTAGAGAGCACATTTTAGTAAAGATTGGCATAGTTGAAGGACAATTGGAAGAATGTCTTTTATCCAAGACATACTATGAGAAGTTCAACTTTAAAAACCTTCATGAATGTGAGATCACATCTTATGGTCTATTTGCACTGATCAGTGTTTCAGACATAGTAAAGAAGGCATGGGAGAAGGAGATAGAGAACATTAAAGTGAATTTTGCAGATTGTGTTGCAAGCCTACCGGCTCTACAATTCTGAATCAAGGTAACCATTTTTGGAATCATAGATTTTGGCACTTTTTTGTCATTTTGTTAAAGGGGGAGTGATATGATAGCACAAAATTGATATATGTAAAGGAATTACATTCCTAGGGGGAGTATAGCATATAGATAAGATATATGGAGTTATAAGGAAAGAGAAGATATATTTTGTTTGTTATGGCCACAATTTTGAGTTTTGAGTTTTGACACTTAGCCAATTTTCTCATATGTTTCCACCAATGACAAAGGGGGAGATTGTTGGAAATTTTTCTAAGCTTAGATATCTAGATGTTTTCATTTTGGAAATATATGATCTACATGAAGACTGCATATGACAGAGAGCAAGTATGACAGAGTGGAGAGCAAAATTGTGTAAGTATGTGTAGTATTTTCCCAGTGTAACCCAAGATAGTTTTTATTGGCGACATCAATTGAAGTAAGTTTAGTGCTTGTGCACTTGAAAATAGATACTATGATGCATATTGAAGACTCACCTGAGAGCGTAAGTCTGTACGGCATGTACGGAAGAAATTATTGCAGTATTACCAAAGATAGTGTTAAAGCCAACATGATAGAGAAGAAGATAGAATTGGTAAAGTGTTAAGGGATTATTTTGTTTATCAAAATAATGTCTTAATAATATAAAGGGACAAAATCCTAGATGTTAACCCTTGAGTAAAAATGTATTTTGTGTAAAGCTTTATGTTTTGTAAAGCCAACTGTAAGAGTTATTAGTCCTAATAACTTGTATAAATATAAGGCATATGGAATGCGAAGAAGTGTAATGATATAGATGATATAGTGAACATATATCTGAAAGATATTGATGCAAAGTTGTGAAAGACAAGAAAGAAAGCATAAGGTTATGTACCTTTCCCTATTTTGTAATCAGTAATCATTGTACATTACTTGTTTGGGCAGTGGGCTCATCTTGTAATCATTTGTAATCAGTACTACCCACTCTTAGTAGGGTTGAGGCTTCTAACAAGGCCTATAGTCCCTTAATGAGGACTAAGACATTATATATGTGTAATAGGCTCCTAACAAGGTCAACATCCTTAAGAAGATACTTTTGATTAGTGGATCTTTGTGAGTACCATCCCCACTGGGGTTTTCCCTTGGCCATGGTTTCCTCGAGAACAAATAACGTGTTATGAGTTCTTTTGCTTTATTGCTATGCATGTTATTTAGTTTAATATGTTATGCATGTATTAAGATAATCTATTATATCCATAATTGGGTGAAAGTAAAAGTTTGCAAAATACTGATTCAGCCACCCCCCCGCTCTTAGTATTCCCTATTTCTAACAAATTATCCTTATAATAAGAAAACACTAGAATATCCCAAGAGGTCCCCAAATTTTTATTTCAAACTCCTTTTCATGAAACTCTAGAATAAGTGGATAGTCTTCCAAACCTATTTGAAGAAAGAGTCAATCCAATGGATCGAAACATAGTATTTTATGACTATCTTCATGGGGGGCACAATGAGGAACAAGTAGAAACAAACCAAGGGCCAAAAGAGATAAATAAAGAAAGAGCCAATAGGGTGGCCCAAGATCTTGAATTCCTTGAGATTATGGAGAAACTTTAAGATAGAAATAAGGAAAGATATTTCCTTAACTTAGCCCAATCAGGGGTAAAAATTCCTCATGAATATGAAATTGAAACATTTAAAAGAGATGAGGAAGAGGATAATCCTTTAGGTGCTATTAATAAACAACTCAAGATGTTTCAAGCACAAATTTTTACAATGAAGAAAGCAGTCGAACCAAAGCCCTTTTCCATTAAGGCTTTATGCCCATTTCTATTTGGTAAGAGTTTGTTAATGGCGTCCTTCCCTCTTAACGTGGTCTTCCCTAAATATGATAAATACATGGGTAAATCAGACCGATAAGACCATTTAAGAGAATTTTGTGCCCTAAGTATAGAATTCATGCATGATACTACCTATTTAATGAGGCTATTTCCAAGAAGCCTAGGAGACCAAGCTATGTAGTGGTTTTCCAAATTTCCACAAGGAATTAAAACATTGGAAGAATTAGCCTCAAAATTCATGACTCATTATTCCTATAACATAAAGCATGAAATAAACCTACTCAATCTATGTGATACAAAATAAAGAGATGGTGAATCTTTTCTAGGGTTTCTCCAAAGATGGAGGATGGTTTTCATACGATACCCATGAAGTATACCCGAGAAAGAAAAGATGGAGATATTTATGAATAACCTAAATATGGAGATTAACTATAGACTTCAACTTCAATTTACCCCTACATTTGAAAAGATTATAAA
This sequence comes from Chamaecyparis obtusa, assembly GCA_027943335.1. Taxonomy (NCBI): domain Eukaryota; kingdom Viridiplantae; phylum Streptophyta; class Pinopsida; order Cupressales; family Cupressaceae; genus Chamaecyparis; species Chamaecyparis obtusa. The sequence continues at coordinate 887,936 of BSBK01006176.1, read as the reverse complement.
AAATGGGATAAAATTTATAGAAGTGTTGGTAAAAAGAGGCCAGATTAAACTATTCAAAGACAAAAAAGGATACACCAAAACTAATAACAACAATAACTTAAATAATTATAATAATAATAATAAAGGAGCCAACAATCATAATGATAAAACAAGGTTATTTTTTAAAAACACCAATAAGAATCTTGTGAATGATGGAGTTGTGGAAGCACACAACTTAAAGGCTACTCCTTTTAATTTATCAAGTGGGTCATATCAAACATATAATGTTAATCAAATGACCAAGGCTCCTTTTAACAATAAAAATAATCACAACAACAACAACACCAACAAAAGCCCTTTCAATAATTCAAATGTCACAAAACTAAACATTTCTTTCTCGCATTCCAAAGGAGGAAATTCACATTCCTAGGTGAACCTTTAGGAAATGCATTCAAAACTCTTATGGCCAACAAAATCATTGTTCTACCCAAATCAAGGCCATATAAACCTCAAGTTAAACCATCATGGTGGAATGACTCTCATCATTTTGAATATGATCATAATAAAGGACATAAGACTAAAAAGTGTATGAAGTTAAAACACCTAGTCCAAGACTTAATTGATGATGGAACCATAAAGGTAGAAGGACCTCAAAATAATGAGGATCAAACAACTTTCAAGAACCCTTTGCTAAATTAAAAAAAGGGGGAAAAATCAAATGTGAATCACAATAACAAGAGGGGTAATGAAAAGGTAATTTTTTCTCACACTTAAGACAACACCATAAACTCTTTAAGTGGTTGTGAAAATATGATAAGTTTGATTGTGGTGAAAGAAAAACAAAAGGAGGCAACATCTAATGCTGTGACTAGAGGGAAAGCATAAAAAATTACTCTATCATGGGGTGCCCCTAGAATCAATCTACCTAATCAAACATCACCTTAATCAAAACAATACAATTCAGTGGACCAACTCCAATGAACCCATACCCAAATTTATATCTTAGAGTTGCTCAAACTTTCACCCACTCACAAGGAGATTTTGGAAAAATCCTTTGTTGAAACAAATGTGTCTTTGAATTTGGATGCGGACAAGTTTAAAAATATGGTAGGTCACCTTGTTGCACCCCATTTTTAATCCTTCTCTAAGAAGGATTATATGTCCTTGAATCATCCATAAAAAATTCCATTACATATTGAGGTATTGATCCATAAACATAGGGTTAAGAGGGTCCTCATTGATGGGAGAGTCAGCCTAAACATATGTACCTCAAACCTTGTTAAAGTATTAGGGTATTCAGAGGAAGCTATTAACCCCAAGAAGAAAATAACAATTGAAGCTTATGATGATGAAGAAAGGGAATCCAAATGATGTAGGGACATCCAAGGTTGAGGCAGGGGCATTCTATGTCCTTGGTGAAACTACATAGGTGTTTGTATTTTGGCCATTCTTTTTGCTCGATTACAGCCTTGACCGATGGCCTTGATCATTAAAGGAAGCTCGGTCAATGAAGGAACTCAATAGTCACTGATGCTTGGTGAAAGTGTTACTCGGTCATGCCTACGATGCTCGGTTGACATTGGTGCTCGGCGATGCTCGACGTGCTTGGTTAATTCACTGATGCTCAATAGTTCTGGCTTACCAACTAGAGTTCTGTGTGATTTGTTGGGCTGACTTGGTGAATTTATTATTTGTATCCTTTTTGGGATTCTCCTAAGTAGATCTGGAGACCGACATGCAGAATTAAATGTTTGTATACAATTTATAAGCTGACTTGTATTCCATTTAATATTTGTTAGGAAGAGTTCAAGGTTTCATCTTGCTAACTTGTGGCTAATGATTAGTATTTAAGGGGTGCTAGGGTAGATGTTTAGGGACATGACTAGGATGACAGTGAATCTTGAAAGCTAAATTTGACAAAGTGGTGGAAAAGATCTTGCATGATCTTGCAGATTAGATTTCTATCTGATAGTTTGTGATAACAGAGCTAGTGGTTTGCACACTTGGGAAAAAGGAGATTTCTTGGAGGCTTTTGAGCTCAAGTTTAGATCTACCTTAGGGTTTTCATTAGCTTCTAATTGTCTTCAGAGCTGAACTAGCTAGTGATTGTATTGGATTTGGTTGTAGATCTTGCAAAATTGTTTTTGTTTGTAATTGGCCCTAACTCGGAAGGCCTTACAGTTGGGCATGTTAATGAAAATTACTTGAAACAATTGTTGATTTTTTTGTTGTTTTGAGTTTTTTTCTATGTAATTATAAAGCTTCTTGGCCTAAACTATCCTTAATTGGATCCTTTAAGCCTTGGTCTACGTCACCAAAGGAATAATAGTACTTCCCATTTGAGTAGGTCCAATGAAAAAAGAAACCATTTGTCAAGTCCTAGATCTTAAATTGACCTACAACATCCTACTAGGAAGGCCATGGATCCATGAAATGCAAGAGGTACCCTTGACATATCGCTCATGCTTAAAATTTATGTATATGGGGCAAGAGGTCAAGGTGAGTGGAGATTTGAATCCATTCCAATATTGTAATAATATTAAACCAACGAATGATTCATTAGTCCCCCATAATGCAGAAGGCTTTGCATCCATAAGAATTTAACAATGACAAATCTCAAAGGATATTCCATCCTTAAAAGGAAAAGAGAAGATAGAGGAGGAAGACATTGTTGTTGTTGGAAATCATCAAATTCCCACTAATTTAACTACATCAACTAAGGGAAAGGAGAAAGTTAGTGAGGAAAGTGATCATGAAGAAAAAGAAGACCAAGCCAAATCCATTCAAATACACACCAAGGATGCACATTATCAAAAAATGGATAGCATGATTAAGAGTTTTGAGAAAAAATACATAATCAAACAAAATGGTGTGGGTGAATACTATTTATCTATGATGGATCTACCATTACCTCCAAACTCCCATGGAAAACCATCTAGCATACATACACCCCATAAATAAAATGATTTATTTGTAAGGGCTAGTACTTCTTCATCTATGGATGAAGAAGAAAATGAAATTATGAAATGGCTATATAAAGATGATCAGTCAAGTGCCCATGAAAAAATTATTCAAAATATTAGTATTCCTACTCTTCACTATGAAAAAGGTTTCCAAATAATGCAGAGAATGGGATATAAAGGATAAGGGCCTTTAGGCACAAGAAATGAAGGGTTAATTGATCCAATTGAAATGTCTTGGAGGGATAGAAAGGAGAAAACTATATTGGGCTATCTTGAACAAGGATACATTCAAAAGAGACACCCCATGATATATGACCAAATTCTACAATTAGGTTCAAAAAGTGATGAAGATTCTAACAATTGGGAATGAGATTCATTATCAAGTGAATCATGCCAAGATAAGGAGGTGGATTTAATTCACACTATAATCCTAGCAAAGAAAAAGAACAAGCTTAAGGCTCAAATTATAATCAAGAATCTAGTTCTAATCAAGAGGTTATAGAAAATGTGCCAAATCAAGAAGCTGAAGACACTCAATGGGTAGGAGAGACTTATGTTCCATCATGGATACCTACTATAGAAGAATCTAACACTAGGTTTAACCCAAGAGATTTTTACCCATTAGAGACCTGAGAGGATTTAAGTGAGGAGGATTTTGACCCGAGTTCTCTAGAACACCTAGAAGAGGAACATGCTATAGATTTAAGTGATACAATGTTCAAACCTTCCAATGAGGTCATATCCTTAAATCCTATTGAGCCAAATAGAAAAATTGATCCCTTAGCCCTTGTCTATCTAGAACTCATCGAATGAGATTCCATCAGACCTACTATCCTTCCCACATTCTTGAATGAAAAATCAGTGTCCCTATACCTAAATGTAGTTGAACCTTCTTCTACCATTGAATATCATGAAAAAATGATGAAGGGATGTATCTAATCTCTTAGGTCAGATATGAATGAAAAAAAATTTGAAATAATTTAATGTTAAAAACCACATTGTGGCAGCATTAGATCAAAAAGAGAAAGAAATAAACAATGTTTCTGATGGTGAAAACCCAATAGAGGCACCTAAAGAAGAGAGGTTGGATAATTTTCCCAAACACTATGAGGAAATATCACCTATTTTGATAGAGCCAACAAAGAAAGTCAACATTGGGTCAAAATCAAAACCAAGGATCAAACACTTAGCAACATCTTCATCAAGTGATGAAAAAGAGGATTTCATAAAATTCTTCAAGGAAAGACAAATAAATTTTGCATGATGATATGATGATATGCCAGGACTAAATCCAAACTTGATAATGCATCATTTTAACATTAAAGAAGGACTCAGACCAATTAAACAAAAATTGAGGAAAATGCACCCCCACATAGCACTTCTTGTCAAAGTGGAATTGGAAAAGTTACTAAAAGTGGGATTCATTAGAGACATCGACTATGCTGAATGGATATAAAAAATTGTGCCTATTTCAAAAGAAGACAAGTCTATTAGAATTTTCATGAACTTTAGAGATCTCAATCTCGCATGTTTGAAAGATGATTTTCTATTACTAAGAATAGACACAATAGTAGATTTAATAGCGGGTCACTCAATGTTCCTGATCATGGATGGATTTAGTGGCTACAATCAGAATAAAATAGCACCTAAAGATCAAGATAAAATGCCATTCACATGAACATGGGGAACATTTTTCTTGAATGTTATGCCCTTTGGTCTAAAAAATGTAGGAACAACATATCAATGAGCCATGACTACTATAGTTCACTATATGATGCATAAATTCCTAGAGGATTACATGGATGACATAATTGCAAAATCCCAATCAAGGGAAGAACATCTACCTATCCTATAAAAGATATTCATAAGGTTAGAGCAATTCAAAGTAAGACTCAATCCCAAGAAATGTGCATTTGGGGTACAATTAGGAAAATTTCTAGGGTACACAGTTTTAGCTAAAGGAATATAGATAGACCCTGCAAAAGTTAAAGAAATAATGGAAATGGGGGAACCTTAAAATATAAGCCAAATGAGATCACTCCAAGGGAGAATCCATTCAATCAAAAGGTTCATCTCACAACTAGCGGAGAAATGTCATTCTTTTACTCAACTCCTTCACAAGGACATAGTATTTAGATGGGATGAGAAGTGTGAAGAAGCATTCACATTACTTAAAAATTACCAAATGAATCCACCTACTTTGATTCCACCAATAAGAGAAAAGCCCTTGATTTTGTATATTTCAGCGATAGAACATGCTTTAGGGGCACTCTTGGCTCAGGAGAATGAAAATGGAAAAGAAAAAGCCATCTATTCAATAAGAAGAAACTTGGTAAAATATGAGTTGAATTACACATTTATAGAGAGCATGTTTAGCAGTGGCTTTTTCTTCCCAAAAACTATGACATTATTGTTGGAAATTGAATTGAAACAATTCTTGTATTGTCATTGATGTCAAACCTTAATTGGTAAGATTGTTGCTACTTAGGAAAGTACTATATCTATTTGAGTGTTGCTAAGGGGCTAAGCAAGGTTGGTAACAATAGCACCTAGGGAAAGGTTGAGTTATCTTGATACTACAAAGTGTACTTGACTATATTGTGCTATGATGAGATAATGTATTATTTATCTTAGTAAGACTAAAGACTAAACTGGTAGGCTTAACCGAGCAAAGAATAGAAAAATATTGTTTAAGCTGAGTGATGTTAGTGACGACTGAGTTAGCAAAATTATAGTGTCGACTGAGCATTAGTAAATTGCCGAGGAAGATAGTGTAAGCTGAGGAAATAGTTTTAGTATTGATCGAGCATTCTACATGAAGACTGAGTGAAAAATCATAGTATTGACCGAGCATCAACAATTTTATATTTGAAAAGAATTTAATTTTGGAACCAATATTGTTGAATTCTTGGATTATGTAAAATGTGTTGACTTTATTTATTGATTGTTTGGAAGCATTAAATGCATTGTAAAATTTTTTATTGTAAATATTTAAGAGATTTGAGATGATTCTAGAAAAGGAGCCAAAGAACATAAAGTGGGTAGATTCAATGAATCTGACCTAACCCTAAGATCTACGAATGAGATTGAGTGGCAAAAGATGAGTTAAACTAATTGAGGAAAATATAAAGGAACCTAAACATTGTGATATGTATGTACATGGTGAACAGAGAATTCTGGAAGAGAAAAGTTTTATTGACTGAATAAGTAGAAAAGGCTGAAGGAGAATTGTGGTGATTGCTTGAAGAAATTTTTTTGAGTAGATCAGAGATGGAAATGGCAAAGTTTCAAAGTCAGTAAACCGGCATTAGTGTACTGAATCAGATCTGATATTTGCAAAGTGAGTTATATATTTTTTAGATAATACTGCTGCTACTTTCCAACCATTGTAACAGTCAAAATCCTTTTAACAAAGGTTGACCTAACAACCATATGTTAAATCCTTTGAACAAGGTTGCATTCTAATGGAGTGTATGTAAGTCCTATGACTAGGCTCACTTTTAACAGGGTGATTGAAATCCTTTAACTGGGTCACATTTGACAGTGTGTATTGTAACCTTTGACAGGGTTAGCTTTTTACTGAGCTCACTTCATAAGAGTGAAAATAATAGTAGCATGTTACAAATTGGTTTTTCCCAAATTGGGTTTCCACTATAAATCCTGGTGTTTATACATGTGTGAATGTTTAGATTTGAACATTTCTATGTTTTACAAGTTAAGTTACAGCTGGGTAGTGGACTGCATTGTTAGATGTTTCTATTATTGAATCAGTGATGACCGAGTTTTTTTTGGATTTGGATTTGATTTAAGGATAAGTTTATGAGATTTTTTTATACATCAGGACCTGAGAACAAATGATTCACCCCCCATCTCTATTGTTTTAAATCATATTAACAATTGGTATCAGAGCCAAGTTGCTTATTATTAGTGTTGAAAGATATCAAGTTTAAAGGGGCTTGAAGAAAATGATCAAATGTATAAGAAGGAGGTATCGAAGCTGAACAAGGAAAATTTACCTACATGGAAAAGCTTGATGAAGTTGCATCTGGCTAGTATTGGTGACTCTAAAAAGTACTACATTGAGAATAGTTATGTCTCACCTATTGCACCTTTGATTGCCAAAGAAATGAGAGCTAAGAAAGAACATAATCATGCAATGCTAGAAATTGCATTTGCCCTAAGCTATCCAAAATTTGAGGACATTAAGGACCGCACAACTACAAAGGATATGTGGGACACTCTTGCAAGGATTGATGGTGGTGACTTGAATGTGCTAAAAGAAAAGGCTGAGAGTCTTAGAGGTAAGTTTGATAAGCTGAGAATGCAAGAAGGTGAAAACATTGCACAATATTGTAGTAGAATAAAAGAAGTTGTGAATGCTATTAGATGAGCAAATGGGACTATTGATGATGAAACTATAATTGGGAAAGTATTAAAAACCCTATGTCCTATATATGCTATTAAGATCTCAGCTATTTAGGAATCTAGATGCAACTCTGCTAATATGCTTAGTTTGGAAAGTTTGGTTGGTAAGTTGACTGCTTTTAAACTCTCTAATTATGATAATTTAACTATTGGAAGCATTGGAAATGTTGAATATTCTTTTAAGTCACAACTAGTTTTGAACAAGCCAAAGAAAGAAAAAGAAAGATGCATCAGTGAAAGTGAAAGTGATAGTGATAGTGATAGTGAAAGTGACAGTGACACTTCTAATGAAGACCTAGAAGATCTAGAAGCTCTTATGGCTAAAAGACTAAGAAGGGGAAAAGGAAAATATAAAGGTAAACTCCCTATTATATGTTTTGCATGTAAGAAAGTTGGTCATATAGCTACTAAATGTCCTGACAAGAAGGATAAAGATGATGAAAGGAAAAGAAAACACAAAGATAGAAAAGATGACAGAAGCTATCAATGGAATAGAGACTACAAGGGAAAAGGTAAGAAATCTTGTTATATTGCTAAAAAAGAGACTGACATTGATAGTGATGATTTTGAAATTGAGGTAGTTTATGTGGCAATGAAAGATGAATCTGATGAGGATGAGAAAACTGCATTGATATCCTATGTGAAAAAGAATGATAAATGGATTATTGATAGTGGTTGTTCACATCACATGACTGGTGACAAAAATAAGTTTGAGAACTTACATCATTACAAAGGTAAAAGTGTAAAATTTGGCAATGATGCACCATGTCTTGTTAGAGGAAAAGGTTTGATTAAACTAACTGATAAGATATCTTGTGAAAATGCATATTGGGTTGAAGGTCTTAATTACAATTTGTTAAGTGTTTCTTAGCTTAACAAAACTGGTTACCGAGTGGAGTTTCATGACAAGAAAGCTAAAATATGTAATGCTGCTAGAGAACTGATTAAAAGTGCAGATCAGACTAGAGGTAATTTGTTCTATCTTTACCTATTTGAAGAGACATGTTTGATTGCACAACTTGATGATGTTTGGTTATGGTATAAATAGCTGTGTCATGTTAATTTTGACTATCTAGTAGAGATAAGTAAGAAGAGAAATGTAAGAGGTCTACCTAGATTGAAGAAACCTGAGAATGTGATGTGCAAGGAATGCCAGTTAGGAAAAATGACAAAGTCAAGTTTCAAGAGAAAATCCTTTACTTCTAAAAACATTTTAGATTTGGTTCAAACTAACCTTTGTGGACCTATGGGTGTACAAAGTTACTGTGGTGCTAGATACTTTATCTTATTTGTTGATGATCATACTAGGATGATGCATGTGATGTATCTAAAAGAAAAATCTGAAGCTTTTCAATATTTTAAGTGGTATTTGGCTAAGGTTGAAAAAGAGACAGGTAGGAACCTAAAATGTCTTAGATCTGACCAAGGTGGAGAATTTACATCGAATGAATTTAATCTATTTTGCAATGATAGAGGAATTAAAAGATAGATGTCTACACCTAGAACACCTCCATAGAATGGTATAGTAGAAAGAAGAAATAGATCTATCTTGGATTGTGCAAGGACATTGATGATTGAAAAGAATGTGGCACAAAAATATTGGAAAGAAGCTATAAGCACTACTATCTACACTCTTAACTAGGTACAGATCAAGAAAGGTACAAATCTGACACCTTGTAAATTATGGCATGGACATGCACCGAGTGTTAAATACTTAGGAATCTTTGGAAGTAAGTGCTATATATTAAAGGACACTAGGAATGGAAAGTTTGATGCTAAGAGTGATGAAGGTATATTCCTAGGGTACTCCACAAAAAGTAAAGCTTATAAGTGTTTGAACTCTAACACTAACAAAATTGTGGAAAGTGTGAATGTCAAAATTGATGAGTATGCAGAAAGAAATGAAGCTGATAGTAAAAGAGAACTAGAAGATTATAGATCTTTGTGTACATTGAAGAAGAAGAAGAGGCAAGTAACAGACTTGCACCTAATGCAGAGTCTCAGGTAAGCAATGCCAAGTGACAGATAGAAGCTATCGAGCGTAAGGAAAATAGTGCCGAGAGAGAATAAGAACATGCCGAGCTACAAGAAAATGCTGTTGAGTATCAGGAAGAGGTTGCTGAGCATTCTGAAGTTGAATCTGACAATCTTGTTGAGGAACATGATGAAATAGAGGAGAGAAGAGAAGAACCTATTTTGGCAAAATATGTGAGAAGACATCATAAGCTTGAATAGATAATTGGAGACAAAGATACTGGAATCCAGACCAAAAGTAAGACTAAGGATCCAACATGTCTACTATGTGAATTTGAACCGAAGACAACTAGAGAAGCATTGGAGAATGAAGACTGGATACAAGCAATGAATGAAGAAATTGACTAGATTGAGAAGAATGATACTTGGACTTTGGTGCCGAGACCTGAAAACAAGAATTTTATAGGAACAAAGTGGGTATTTCAGAATAAGATGAATGAAAATGGTGAAATCACTAGGAACAAAGCTAGGCTGGTATGCAAAGGCTATGCACAAGAAGAAGGAATAGATTATGGGGAGACATTTTCCCCTATAGCTAGATTAGAAGGATTAAGAACTCTGCTTGCATATGCTGCTTATAAAGATTTCAAGGTATATCAAATGGATGTCAAGTCTACATTTTTGAATGGTGTACTAGAAGAAGAAGTTTAGATAGAACAACCAAAAGGTTTTATTGATCCAAATAGAAGACACATGGTGTGCAAACTGAACAAAGCATTATATGGATTGAAGCAAGCACCTAGAGCATGGTATGAGAGGTTGCACAGCTACTTGATACAGATTGGATTTTCAAGAACAAATGACACAAGCAATCTATACATGAAGGATGAAGAAGGTAAAGGTATCCTATTGGCAAAAAAAAATTTGATGACATTATTTTTGGTGGACAAGATGCATTATGTAAAAGTTTCTCAAATGAAATGCAAACTGAGTTTGAAATGAGTATGTTTGGTGAGATCATTTTTTTGTTGGTTTACAAGTATATCAGAAGAAAAATGGAATTTTCATTACATAGTCCAAGTATGTTAATGAAATACTAAAAACTTTTGGGATGGAAGATGCTAAACTAGTGGGAACTCCTATGGTTACTAGACAAAAGTTATCTAAGAATGATGATGCAAGATTCTCATCCTAAGGAAACACATATGATGCAAGATTCTCATCCTTAGTTTTTGGGATTGTGGCAAGATTCTCTACAAATCCTAAGGAAACACATATGATGGCCATGAAAAGAATTATGAGATACTTGAAAGGAACTACTGACTATGGTCTATATTATAAGAAGGATGACAAATTTGAACTCCGAGTTTATATAGATGCTAATGGGGTAGGAAATGTAGATGATAGAAAGAGTACAAGTGGTGGAGATTTCTTTCTTGGATAGATATTAGTCTCCTGGACAAGAAAGAAACAAAATTGCCTTTCCCAATCTACTGCCGAGGCCGAGTATGTTGCTGCCGCAGTGAACTATTCAAGCTTGGTATGGATAAAAAATTGTTGATAGGCATGAAAGAAGAAATCACTGAACCTATTGTTATTTTCAGTGACAACACAAGTGCTATCAATATTTCTAAGAATCCAGTGATGCACACTAAGACCAAACACATTGCAATCAAGTATCACTACTTGAGAGAATTAGTACAAGACAAAGAAGTCTGAATGGAATATGTGAATACAAAAGAACAACTAGAAGACATATTCACTAAAGCTTTACCCAGAGAAGCTCATGACTATTTAAGAAGTCAATTAGGGGTTCTTCCCCTAACTGAGGCTACCTAGACAAGCTAGGAGCACTACATCAAATGTGTCACATCAAAACATTTGATAAATTGATGCAGAAGATTGTCATACTTTAGGGCTGGCCTAGAGTTGTGAAGAGAAGCAAAGCCAATGAATTAGTCATAAGCAAGATGAAAGAGGGAGAAACACTGAGCTGCATAGATATTATCTACATCTGATGGATGTAAGTTTTAGTTGCTACTATAGAATTTTTGTCAAAGAGGGAGAATGTACTAATATGATAACACATGATACTGAAAAATAAGAGTTGATGAGCTAATGGAACTAAAAGAAAAGAGGATGATGAACTAAAATGAAGAATCAGGATAGAGGGAGATTTGAATACTTCTGACAATCATAGGAGTGAGGCTTACATGATTCTGAATTAGAATGAAGCTAAGGATATTATAAATAATTTTCTGATGGACATATAAGATTTTGGATTGGTTGGTAATCCATGTGTCATTCAGATGATATCATATGGTGTTGCCATCAATGCCAAAGAGGGAGATTGTTGGAAACTGAATTGAAACAATTGTTATATTGGCATTGATGTCAAACCTTAATTGGTAAGACTATTGCTCCTTAGGAAAGTACTATATCTATTTAAGTGTTGCTAAGGGCCTAAGCAAGGTTGGTAACAATAGTACCTAGGGAAAGGTTGAGTTATCTTGATACTACAAAGTGTACTTGACTATGTTGCACTATGATGAGATAATGTATTGTTTATCTTAGTAAGACTCAAGACTAAACTGGTAGGCTTAAACAAGAAAAGAATGGAAAAATATTGTTTAAGCCAAGTGACATTAGTGTCGACTAAGTTAGTATATGTCGAGAAAAATTATAGTGCCAACTGAGCATTAGTAAATTGTCGAGGAAGATAGTACAAGCCAAGGAAATAGTGTTAGCATTGACTGAGCATTCTACATGAAGATCGAGTGAACAATCATAGTATTGACCGAGCATCAGCAATTTTATATTTGAAGAGAATTTAATTTTGGAGCCAACATTGTTGAATTCTTGGATTATGTAAAATGTGTTGAATTTATTTATTGATTGTTTGGAAGCATTAAATGCATTGTAAAACATTTTATTGTAAATATTTAAGAGATTTGAGATGATTCTAGAAAAGGAGCCAAAGAACATAAAGCGGGTAGATTCAATGAATTTGACCTGACCCTAAGATCTACGAATGAGATTGAGAAAAAAAAGATGAGTTAATCTAATTGAGGAAAATATAAAGGAACCTAAACATTGTGATATGTAAGTACATGATGAACAAAGAATGCTGGAAGAGAAAAGTTTTATTGACTGAATAAGTAGAAAAGGTGAAGGAGAATGGTGGTGATTGCTTGAAGAAAAAGTTCTAAGTAGATAAGAGATGGAAATGGAAAAGTTTCAAATTTAGAAAACCAGCATTAGTGTATGGAATCAGATCTGATATTTGCAAAGTGAGTTGTATATTTTTCAGATAATACTGCTCCATGCAGCAATGCTCAGTAGAAGCCTTGAAACAATGGTAAATGACAAGGTTTCAATCCCTCAACACCCAAGGTGAAGGGGTCAAGTGCTAAATACCTATCATAGGTATGAAAAAAGGACTTGGAGAAGGTTATCACAACCCTAAAATGTAATATAACCTAATCACTAGGCTTGCCAAAGTCCTAAGCACCCAAAACCAAGAGTTCACCAAGAGGTCTCCTTAGAAAAATAAGTACTCAAACCCCATGAAATGGATAATCAGACCAAGGGTGTCCTAAAAACATTTCTCTAGCCTATTTAGGTTCTATTTTGATAGTTCCAATGTTTCATTCACCAATGGGCAACTCATAATACCAAGTTGCTTCACAACACCAATTCTAGGCTTGTAGCCTTTTCAAACTAGTATTTTGAACCTAGTTCAAAATCCTTCCAAATAAAGTGTATATTAGTTTGAGGATCCCAATACACTTTTGGGGCTTATGGAACATATCCAAGTACTAGGACTTGAAACCAAAAGGAGGATACTGATTTAGCCAAATTTGGGATAGGGCTAATAGGCCTAATTAGGTCTGGTTTGGACTACAAGTGCCTTTTTCTCCAATCCAATGCTAAGATCAATGGTAGGATCCTTTAAGGGTATGTATAAGGGCTCCAAATCCTAAATTTTGGATCTTGATGAATCCCCAACCAGATTTTATCATGACTGTCCTAAGTCATTGGTAGGTGCACATATGAGCCTGTACACCTAGGGCTTTGTGGAAAACACACCTCCCTATAGCACTCCACCTCTAACCTACATTTTCTGAAAGCACATAAACAAAGGTTGAATTTCACCAAGGGGCATTAGATTCCCATGGTGGAATTTGGCAAAAAGAGAAAGCCCTATCAGAAAGCTGTTGTAAAAACCCTCAATCCAGGCAAGCACACAAAAACTTTGATAACTTTTGATCTAGGATGAATTAAATCCTAAAACCAATTTTATCTAAAATTGGATTGGACACAAAAAATATTAAACTCAAAAACTCATGCACACAAGTTTTTACCCGTCTATACTAGGGCACTGTTCTTGAGGATTGCAGGGAGATGGTTGAGATTTTATTGATTAATTGCCAAATTACATCTGTTTAGCCTACCACCCACCTATAAGGGGTTATGTAGGCACTCCCAATGGTTACAAAAGTGGTTTGAACCAACTATCAATTTGGGAGAGGTAATTACAAGTTTTGACAACTTTTAGAAAGTTGCTCAAAAGTTGCTTGACAAATTTTAGAGCAAGTTTTGCCTATTTTATTATCTTGCAAATCCAAAGACCAAACTTGGCCCTAACCTTATTTTGATGATCCCTAATGGATCCAAACATAGAAAACAAAATATTACCTATGACTAGGGTGTTGGATCATTAATGACCACTAGTTAGACCAAGGGCTCATAAAATGCCAATCTTGGAACTATGGCCTTACAAAGAGATCCAATACTTAACTCTTGTTCTAAGAATGAGTAGAGGCCTCTAAGGACCTTAGTGTGAAATCCTAGGTTCCATAGGAGTGCTTTTTGAATGTAGATTAGGTGCTCCTAAACCATACGCCCCTTGATTTTTAAAACTCAAGTCCCTACTTGAGGATAACTACTCCACCTAAGTCCCATGTTGGTTGACTTGATCTCCGGTCAGCCATGTAGCATCAATGTTGGGAAGGCCCTTCCATTTAACATAATCTTCATCCTCAATGTTTGTGTCCTCACCCTGCTCATTCATTGGACCTGCTATAGCTTTATATGGTGTGAGGTCTACAATATTGAAGATTGGAGAGATCTACAAAGTTGGAGGAAGGGATATCTCATAGGCATTCTCACCTATTCTATTAAGTATGTTTTAGGGGCCTACTTTCTTCATTTGTAGTTTGGAGTATCTACCATTAGGTAGTCTCTCCTTCCTTAGGAATGCCCAAACCCTGTCTCCTCCTTTGAAGTGGACCTCTCTCCTTCTGTTGTCAACATTTTCTTTGTACTTCAAACTAGACTTTTGAAATGTTTGTTTTACTTCTTGCTGTACCTTTGATATGAGCTCTATTAGTTCTTGGCCTTGAGCACTGATTCTAAAATCAAAGGGGAGTTCTATCAGATCCAATGGTCCCTTGGGGTGTAATCCATACACTACTTGGAAAGGTTTCATGCCCCGCAAGGGAACCAGGGAAATGCACAAAGGTTTACTTTGTAAAAGAAAACCTAAGTAGAATTTTACGAAAAATTTGAACTTTAAAAGTTTGCAAATAAACAAAACATAATCTAACTTCTTTCCAAGGTTCCCTTAAATGTAAATTAAGGACTGATAAACTATTAACAACATTTACTAACCATACAAATTCCATTTCAAGTCCTTTATTGGAAAATACTTAAACACATTCATAGTTAATTTCTATCTAAAGATCAATTACTATAATTCCATTTCATCTAACTAACATATTGCAATAGTACAACAAATGATTCATCAACATTTTACATAACTTGATACATAACAAGATTACATCTTTCCATTAAATAAACATCCCATATAACCCTTTTCCTACGTCTACCCATTATTACATCATTTGAAAATTACATTACATTTAAACTCCTCATAGGAGAATACATAAGTTTACAACAACATGAATAAGTACAAGTCTTCATTCTTCAACAGGTGCACAGACAAATATGAATCTTCAGTTGCTTACATCTGCACAAGATACCTCGATAGAAAGATTTTTCCACCCAACCATGTGAAACTGGTAAAGTTTCACCCCCCGTGCTAGGAGATAGACACCAAGCTCACAAAGAAGGAACTTACTAGGTTATACCTAGGGTTGAATAACATTTCACACAAGTAAAGTCATTTCACAAGGGATTCTAAGGTTTGGGTAGGAAATCCTAAGCAACAACCTAAGTGAGTGTCATCGCATAGCCCTCACCCCTTGGGTTGTCCTGGTACTAGCCACACTGGGCCCCGGCCCCCAAGTAGGCACATGCGGAAATCGAATGCCTTTCGTACAGACAAGCGCCATTCGATTTGTACCTACGCATAGGTACCTTCTCCCACTCCCATCCATAGCCTGTCCTAGCGCTAATGGCATGGGCGAGGCACAATTTAATCTTTTTAATGTTTTGAACCCATCCCTTAAATTTTATTAGGTTATCACTTGGTTAACTAACTCATCAGTCGGTTATCCTGGTCTAGCCACTTTAGGGCCCCGGCCCCGCACTGAGAGCCACTCACTTAGGGGTTCCTAGGTTTCCTAACCCTAACCTATTCCCGTTAGGTTTTCCTAGCAAACCACTAACATGTCCAACAATTTCATTATAACAGACCTACCTAGGATGCTTAGGAGATCACAAAGTTTGACAGGTTTGATTGCTGACAAGTTAGGAGGCAAAGGGTTTTGTTTTCAGTTTTCTAGTCCCCTCCTATCATCTATACAGATATGGAACTAAGTGTTTAAAAATATATTTGCAACTTAAATATAATTAAGTCATTGAATTAATGAGCTTCCTAGTTCCTAAATTTGCCCTATGAAATGGATTAAATTATATCTAATATATTATATATATATGTATACATATAATAAATTAGATATATACCACATCGTCTATATATACATTAAATGTTAATATAAATTTTACCCATTAAACTAATATGCCTCTTAAATGTCTTTGAAAAGAATATCTCCATATATTATATTATATATATAATATCATATATATTATATATACATATATAATATATTAAACTTAAGAAAACTCATGTGTTCAACATATAAATCATATTATACATATAATATAAATATTATATGTATAATATAATTCCATTTTAATTTAAATAAAAATTTAAATTATATTATATATATAATATAATATGTTACACAAACTATTATAAAACATATATTATATTATATTATATATATAATATATTTAACATATATTATATATATAATAAAATACAATGTTAAACACCGAAAACAATTTACAAAATAAAACCTTTTTTTTTGTTTTTTTTTTTAAAAATGCGCATGGCAAGGGAAGGGGCCCACTCCCGCGCGGCACCCCCGAGTACCGCCGGTAGTGGACGCTATCGCACGGCACCCGAAGGTGCCGCCGACAGCGGACGCTGCCGTCCGGTACCGCGGGGTCCCGCCACGGCAGCGGCCTCCCCAAAAACTTTGTTATTATATATATATTTTTTTTTTTGAAATAAAAATTTTGAAACGTATTTGTAAGGTTTTCATTTTATAATATATACTTTTTTTTTTCTTTAATAAAAAGAGACATTTTAAAACAGAACATACAATATATATATATATATATATATATATATATATATATATATATATATATATATATATATATATATATATATATATATATATATATATATATATATATATATATATATATATATATATATATATATATATATATATATATATATATATATATATATATATATATATATATATATATATATATTTTTTTTTTTTTTTTAAAAAACATTTACATATAAAAAAAAATGTTGACATACTAAAATTTATATAAATATTTTTAAAGGAATAATTATAACATTTTTTTTTAAACCAATGTTTCCAACGTAATGAATAATAAATTAATTTATAGAGTTATATCTTTCAAAGCATGATTATTAATATTTATATATATATATATTATATATATAATATATATAGATATAAATATTAATTACAAACACAGCATATGTATGTTGTAGACAAATAAAATATTACATTCTTTTCCAATGCGAGTCTAATAAATTTAAATTTATTTTTGGTTCAGGATCCAACCTGGATTCTGACGACCTGGTTGTAGAAATCCTTAAACCTCTTCCAGTCCCCTGCTTCCAAATTCTAGCCTTCTGCTTCCAAAATTCCTCTCTGCTCAATCACGCCTTCACTCCTGTAAATTTCATAATAATTTCCAGCCCCTTTTCTCTCGAATCCAAACCCCCAGAAATATAATTTCCTCTCCAACTATATGGTTGGAGAAGTTTCTTTACGGGAAGAAACTTCTCCAACTTCCATAGTCGGTTGGAGAAGAACTAATCTCTCCCGTAAATATAACAAAGTTTTGTTAATTTTTAATTAAAATATTATCAACAACAAGGTTTAATAGCAATTTTAATTAATTACCTCACAAGGAATTCACATGGCACAATTGGTAACAAACTAGCCCAACTACTAGGAGGTCTCGAGTTCAACTCCCTCCTAGCTAGCTAGTTTTATTACCAAAGGCAATTTTATTATTTTATTTTATTTTATTTATTTCTTAATTTATATATATATATATATATATTTTTATCAACAATTATAAAGCTAGTGCTATTTTGTTAATCCTATTAATATAAATTATATATTTATTTATACTTATAAGTATATATACGTATATGTGTTCATAAGCATATGTGTGCACCCATATGTTTATGACACATATAGTACAATTAACTTATTATTCGCATCACTATCATTATAACTATATAACCAGAAGATGCAAGGTACAAATAACAGCTTGACCCTAATTACTAACATGATAATCTAACAGGGATAAGTCACTGAAACAGAAATCAACCAACAAGGACTCACATAGATAACCTACTGACAAAGTTGAGTGTACCCTAACCGCAAGAGCAAGATCCAAACCCTAATAACTGATAAACCACATAATACCTCCCTACCAGGAACTGACCCGGTGCTTCCCACCTAAAGTGAATGATCAAGGATAAAGGTTTTCTTTTGTGAAGCTTGGTGATATCTCCATGACAACAACAACGATCGAGGATTTTTAAGGGATCGCTCAGACCTGTGGAGCCAGGTGGAGACGATACCTGGTACCTGCAAATCCTGCATCACCAAGAAGAGATACATATACATATAGATATACACATCAGATATATGCAAGAAGATGACTAGGATCGATACATCGTGTGGACCTCACCGAGTGAGTAACTACGACTTCATCCCGAGTCATGAAAAACACATATGTATCCATAAACCAATTGAGATAAGGGTTAGTATACCATTCATGAGATAAAACATGTAAAACTAATACATTCTTCTAGGATCTCATAAACATATAATCAATGTAACTATAACTGAGCATATAAATATCCTCTGATGAACGTATAATCCTCCATGAAAACATAAACATAAGTGCATAGTTCTAACCATCATAATAAAAAAGTATCAAATCATAGTATCACTGTAGGAGAGGTATTACAAAAGGAGTTGTAACGATTGACCTATTTATAGAGTCATTGAAGGCAAACTCTAATTGGGGCAGCATGGTATCCCAACTTTGTGAGTATTGCTTGGTTAGACATCTTAAAAGATTGCCTAGGGACTTGTTTACTACCTCAGTTTGTCCATCTATTTTTGGGTGATAGGCAGAGCTATAGGTGAGATTTGTACCCAACTTCTTGAAGATTGTCCTCCAAAAGTGCCCTTGAAACTTTACATCTCTGTCTGATACAATTGTTTGAGGTAAGCCATGAATTCTAACTACTTCCTTGAAGAAGAGATTGGCTATATGAGATAAATCATTTGTGCTCTTGCATGGCACAAAGTGGGCCATTTTGCTAAACCTATCCACTATGACAAACACACTATCAAATCATTTCTTGGTTTTAGGCAGTCCCATTACAAAATCCATTGAGATGGATTTTCCAAGGCCTTGAAGGGATTGGTAAGGGTTGGTAGAGCCCTTGATTTGTTGTCATCCCTCTAGCTTGTTGGAAAATAGTACAAGACTCAATAAACTTCTTAACTTCATTATTCAACTTGGGCCAAAATTAGCTCCTCTTCACCATGTTTTCTATCTTGTCAATGCCAAAGTGACCTCCTAGGCCACCACAATGCTTTTCTCTAATTATGTTTTCTCTCATTGAACACTTTGGTATGCAAAATTGTGCTCCCTTGAATAGAAGCCCATTCTAAATTAGATATTTAGAAAAATCAGTGTGATATTTTCCCTCCATTTTTATACAAATTTGATATATCTCTGAAACATCAGGGTCATCCAGGTACAAGTGTTTGAGGGACTCAATCCCCACACTTTGTAGTTGCACTTCTTCAATCAGACCAATCCTCCTACTAAGGGCATTAGCAACTTTGTTTGCCACACCCTTTTTATGCTTAATGTTGAAGGTATAGGCCTGCAATTTCTCTACCCATTTGAGATGCCTGACTGAAAGTTTTTCTTGTGAATTGAGGAAGCTTAATGCATGGTTTTCAGTGTAGACTACAAACTCTTTTGGGATCAGGTAGTGCCTCCCTTTCTTAAGGGCTTGGACCATGGCATAAAGCTCTAGGTCATAAGTAGAATACTTCCTCTTGGCCTCATTTAATGTCTCTAAAAAGAAAGCAACTGCCTTACCTTCTTGGCTTAGGATTCCTCCTATAGCCAAATTGCTTGCATCTATCTCCATAGTGAAGACTTTATTGAAATCAGGGAGGACCAAGATAGGATATTGGGAGACTCTATTCTTCAAGTATTGGAATGCATCATTGGCTTCCTTTATCCGTGAAAACTTAGTCTTATTTCCACCTTTGATTGTTTCAAGCATCGATGCACACACATGACTAAAATTTTTTATGAACTTCCTATAGAATGTTGCAAGCCCATGGAAGCTTCTTACATCACCTTGATTCTTTGGTGGAGAACAATTAATGATTATATCTATCTTTATTCTAATTTCATGGTAACCAGACTTTAAGTCTATCTTAGTGAAGTAGCAAGCACCTCCTAGTTGATCCAATAGGTCCTCAATCCTTGGCATGGGAAATTTGTACCTTATTGTGATTTTGTTTAGGGCCCTGCTATTAGTGCATAACCTCCATTTTCCATCCTTTTTAGGGGCCAAAATTGAGGGTACAACACAAGGATTGAGACTCTTTTGGATGAGTCCTCTTTCCAATAATTTAGTGACCTATTTTGCAATCTCTGCATGCTGCAATGGTGTCATTTGGTATGGTGCCTTATTAGGTAGGGATGAGCCTAGTATGAGGTCTATTTGATGACTAATGTCCCTAATGGGAGGGAGGCTAGTGGGAAGGTCACTAATAGTGACATCTTTATACTTTTGCAGTAGTTTTATGACTTCATTTGGTATGGGCTCTTTTTTATCAGACCTAATATTATCTTTTGGCTTTGAGATTAAGACAAATGGCTTACTATCATATTCTTTCAAGGTTTTTAACATCTCCTTTTCCCCCATGATAATCACAATGGGTTCTTTTTCTGATTTTTTATCCGACAGGGGCTTCATGGTGAAGATCTTCCCATCTTTGGTGATGGAGTAGGTGTTTTTCCTACAGTGGTGTATGGCATCAACATCAAATTTCCAAGGCCTTCCTAGAATAATATTTGACACGTCCATCTCAACTACATTACAAAGAACCTTGTCTTTAAAATCTACAATTGAAAACTCTATCCATGCTTGTTATGTTACTAGAGTTTGTTGGCCTTTGGTTAACCATGAAACATGATAGGGGCAAGGGTGTGGCTTCTTAGGGAGGTTTAACTTCTAAACCATTTCACAAGATACAAGATTTTCAATTGAACCAAAATCTATAAGAAGATTGCATACCTTTCCATGACATTTGATTTTTGTCCTGAAGAGATTCTCTCTTTGTGGAGGCTCTTAGGTTTTTGGTACTTGAAGGAAGACCTACCTCGTCATCAAACATACTCCTTCTAGTTCCAAGCCTCTAGCATCAACATTGTCTTCTTGATTATATTCTTGGAAAAGTTGTGCTCTCCTCTCACCTTGGTTATTGTTGTTCCTCTTCTCAGGGCATCTTCCTGCATGATGTCCCATTTGGTTGCAATAGAAACACTTCAATGGTCCATTACCTCTTCCTAAATTTTTCCTTCCCCTATTAAAAGGTCTTCTTCCTCTATAGTTTCCTCCTGAATTAGAGTCACTATTTTCCTTATCTCCTTGGTTAGGGGTCTTGCTACTGCTGCCACTACTTTGTCCCTTGTTCCAAGAGTTTTTTTTGCCTCTAAAATTCTTCCCACTATCATTACTCTTTCCTTTGCCAAAATCCTACTTCCTCTTCCATTTTTCCTCTACCTTAAGTGCCATTTGATAGCACCTATTGACTGTGGTAGGGTAGTGTAGACTTAACTCTTCTTGAATGGATACTTTCAAGCCATTCATGTATCTTGCTAGCTTTTGTTCCTCATCTTTAGCCATATTGGTTTTCATGCACAATTTTAAGAACTCCTTGGTGTATGAACCTACATCCATGTCCTTTTGTTTCAGACTTTGCTTCCTCCTATGGAGTTGTACCCCATATTCCTCAGGTACATATGTCTCTTTGATCAATGCTATCATCCTATTCCATGAATTGATCATGTTCTTCCATTTCTTCACCCTCTCTATTTGGATGAAGTTCCACCAAGTTAGGGTTGCTCCCCTCAACTTGGATCTTTCCACCTTTACCCTCTTCTTTTCAGGGATGTCTTGACATTCAAAGAATGTTGTCAAAGCCTCTATCCAATCCAAGGCTAGATCAACATTCATCTTGCCATTGAAAACCAAAAAATCTATCTTCTCCTCCATGGTTCTTTTTCCCATAGATTTCAAGGCATCTATGAAAGGTCTTTGGTCTGTAGGGATATGTTGATAACGATCATCCTCCTCTTCTTCACTCCCTTCTTCATTTTCAAACCCATCCTTGTCCTTGTCATCAAGCTTCTTCTCAAGTTCCTGAAGCCTCTTAGTTAAGGCCTTATTTGTAGCCTTTTTCTCTCTCACCATCTTTTCTAACTCACTATTTGTAACCCTTGCAAGGATCTCCTCATTCTCAGGATCAAACATAGCTCTGATACCACTTGATGCAGCAGTGGTCAGCAGAAACCTTCAAACAGTGGTAAATGACAAGGTTTCAATCCCTCAACACCCAAGGTGAAGGGATCAAGTGCTAAATACCTATCATAGGTTTGAAGAAAGGACCTAGAGAAGGTTATCACAACCCTACAATGCAATATAACCTAATCACTAGGCTTGCCAAAGTCCTAAGCACCCAAAACCAAGAGTTCACCAAGAGGTCTCCTTAGGAAAATAAGTACTCAAACCCCATGAAATGGATATCAAGACCAATGGTGGCCTAAAAACATTTCTCTAGCCTATTTAGGTCCTAATTTGATAGTTTCAATGGTTCTTTCACCAATGGGAAACTCATAATACCAAGTTGCTTCACAACACCAGTTCTAGGCTTGTAGCCTTTTCAAACTAGTATTTTGAACCTAGTTCAAAATCCTTCCAAACAAAGTGTAGATCAGGTTGAGGATCCTAATACCCTTTTGGGGCTTATGGAACATATCCAAGCACTAGGACTTGAAACCAAAAGGAGGTTACTGATTTAGCCAAATTTGGAACAGGGCTAATAGGCCTAATTAGGTTTGGTTTGCACTACAAGTGCCTCTTCCTCCAAGCCAATGCTAAGATCAATGATAGGATCCTTTGAGGGTATGTATAAGGGCTCCAAATCCTAAATTTTGGATCTTGCTGAATCCCCAACTAGATTTTATCATGACTATCCTAAGTCATTGGTAGGTGCACATATGGGCCTGTACACCTAGGGCTTTGTGGAAAACACACCTCCCTACAACACTCTACCTCTAGCCTACATTTTCTGAAAGCACATAAACAAAGGTTGAATTCTACTAGTGGGCATCAGATTCCCAAGGTGGAATTGGGTCAAAAGAGCAAGCCCTATCAGAAACCTGCTGTAAAAACCCTCAATCTGGGCAAGCACACAAAAACTTTGATAGCTCCTGATCTAGGATGAATTAAATCCTAAAACCAATTGCATTTGAAAGTGGATTGGACACACAAATTATTAAACTTAAAAACACATGCACATAGGTCTATACCCATCCATACTAGGGAACTGTTCTCAAGGATTGCAGGGAAATGGTTGAGATTTTATTGATTAATTGCCAGATTACATCTGCTTAGCCTACCACCCACCTATAAGGGCTTATGTAGGCACTCCCAATGGTTACACAAGTGGTTTGAACCAACTAGCCATTTGGGAGAGGTAATTACAAGTTTTGACAACTTTTAGAAAGTTGCTCGAAAGTTGGTTGACAACTTTTGCCTATTTTGTTATCTTGCAAATCTAAAGACCAAACTTGGCCCTAACCTTATTTTGATGATCCCTAATGGATCCAAACATAGAAAACAAAAATATTACTTATGACTAGGGTGTTGGAACATTAATGAACACTAGTTAGACCAAGGGCTCATAAAATGCCAATCTTGGAACTATGGCCTTACACAAAGATCCAATACTTAACCCATGTTCTAAGCATGAGTAGAGGCCTCTAAGGACCTTAGTGTGAAATCCTAGGTTCCATAGGAGTGCTTGTTGAATGTAGATTAGGTGCTCCTATTACCCACACTTTCCCTATGCATGTAAATTTGGCTAAAAACCATCCCTAGGCCTCTATTTTTATCTTGTCAAACACCCAAAAAAATTTCATGAGTCTACCTCTCTTCCCCTAGTCTCTGCAATATCTTTTAGGTCTCTAGCTAGAAGAAAAACCCTTATAAAAATTCACAAACTAGCTGTTACCCTGCAAAACCCTTTAGCCAGATTATATTTTTATGTTACTTTATCCTAGTCACTTAAGTCATCCTAATTTGCACGTGCACAAAATAAATCCTTCAGTCACCAGGTCTCTGATTCCCAGTGGATAACCCCTTAACACTCAACGATCCCGTGAGCGGTTACCATTTTAGTTGGCAGTCTCAGATTGGTGGCCAGGTCAAGATTCTAGATCTGATGGTTTTCACATGATCTCATAGGGTCAGAAGATTCCTGTTAGAAAGTAAATATCCCCAAGATAACTAAGAGGGGGGAGGGGGTGAATCAGTTATCTGATAATTTAACCAGTCAACTACTTTAACCAATATAATTAATGTCCTAATCAACCATTCAAAGATAACCATACACAATTCCATAATAACACAAGATATGTCGACTAGGGATCCTCTTGAAAAGAGTAAACCCCAGTGGGAATTATGCCCACAAAATGATGCACTAATATGAAATTTCCTTGTTAGAGGATGGACCATGTTAGGAGTCTTATGAAATATATTTAGTACATATAAATCCCTGTTAGGAGATTTTGAATCCCTGTTAAAAGATTCTAACCCGGTTAAGACTTTATGGAAGACAGGACCCACTGCCCAAACAGTTTCAAGGTAAGATCTCTGAACCCACTATCCAAAAGATCTTAGAATTATTCAATAGAATAATATGAATATATTACCTCCTTCACACTATGCCAAAACCGCACTCTCTGCTACACAAGATCACAATTCGAGATGTATGTACTCACAAGTCTTCCTTCATCACTGAATTAGCTCTTTTCTTCACTTCATGCATATATTCACATCTCAACCTTCATAGTACATATTACAACAAGGAAAACATTCCTTCTTATATAGAAAACTCAAATAATTACAAATGAGTCAGTCCTCAATTACAAAATAATAAATTCTACACACTACACATAAAATTTCACATAAAACTGTCGGCTTCCAAATATTGTAACTTTCTCCAAACATATCTTTGAAGTTTGCACTATGAACCATGTCATCATTAATGAGTCTCCAACATCCCTTTAACTGTGCAAAATTAGATTCCATCCCAGCTAAGAGATATCCTCTAATTTCTGAAAATCGCTTCACAGAAACACTGTCTAAACTCTGCTTTCACCAAAATGCTCATAACTCTCATGAATGAATGAATTTCTTTTTGCACTGTTAACCATAGGTTAATAACACACCAAAAAACATACCATCAACTGCACAAAATCCAATCTACAATAAAACATGTGTGCAAAACAAAATTGTACCTGCTTTCCTGCTGATATCCAAAATATCACTGTGTTGACATCAATGACAATCCAAGTCATCAATGCAACAACAACTGCTATAAAATGACTACCAAAATACTTTGCATTCATTCCTAACAATCTCCCCTATTGGCATTGATGGCAACATAGATGAAAAATATCCAATGTTCCAAAAATCCAATACTGCAACATCACTGCAAAATATCAAATTAAATCTTGCTTCATTTTCCTATTCATCTCTCTCATACAATCCACAATGTTTTTCATGTATATATCTCCCCCATTGACATCAATGATAGAAATTCTATCACTAAGTCAACAACAACTTAATGTCAAAAGATACTTTTCAGAAAAATACAATAACAAGAGTCCTCATGACTCAGCTCATAAACTCCCCCATAGAGGAATTTCCATCATCCAATCTAGAAGAAAGATAGGGCTCATATACCATTGGATGGATGCAATCATCTGCATCAATTCTCAAAAATAGGTTGGGGCATAATCCCAAGCATACCTCTCAGATACACAAATGTATCCTTAGGTAAAGGTTTTGTAAATATATCTGCTATCTGTTCCTTTGTGCTTATGTACTCCAATCTTACTTTTTTTTTTGCAACTTTCTCTCTTACAACATAATACTTGATCTCTATATGTTTAGTCTTAGAATGTAAAATAGGATTTTTTGACATACTTAATGTACTAGTGTTATCACAATGTATAACAACAGGCTCATCAAACTTTATTCCAATATCCTTCAACATCTGCTTCATCCAAATAATCTGATTACAATTATTTTCTGCTGCAACATATTCTGCTTCTGCTGTACTTTGTGAGTACAATTCTACTTCTTACTTAACCAAGAGACCAATTTTATTCCAAGAAAAAAGGCTCCATCACTAATTATGGTATGCTTGGGATTATGCCCCAATCTGCATCAGTATAGGCACATAAAGTAAAATCATTAGAATTCTCATACCATAATCCATAATCCATTGTTCCTTTCAGATATCTCAGTATCCTCTTTACTGCTGCATAATGTGATTCTCTAGGTTCTACTTGAAATCTTGCTACAATCCCAACTGAATGTGCTATATGAAGTCTTCTATGTGTCAAGTACTACAATCGTCCAATCATAGATCTGTATTTTTTTTGCTCAACTGTTGGTGTCTCATCTTTGCTAGATAACTTATGTCCAGTTACTGTAATACCCCAAAAATGGGCTATAAGTTCATTAATCTCCTATATCAACAATTCGAATGAAATCGACATCAAAGTCCTAATCTAAGGCACATCTAAACATCATTGAATCCTAATTGATTATCATAAATTCTGCATTGGGGAATATCCCTAGTAATATTCCTAATCATCATAATTATCTTTAATTTAATGATTATTTGGCGATAAATCCCATTTATCCTAAGTTTGATTAATTGAATATTTTCATATTTAATTAATTGGATTTAATACTGCCACTTAATTATTTAATTGAATTTAATTATATTTATTCCTAATTATTATTATTTAATTTTGACAATAAATCAAAATTCTTATCATTAATTGATTAAATTCTTATTTAATTAATTAAAGCAAGTTGTCATATTTAATAATATTATTTTTGGAATTAAAGTTTGAAAAAATAATTGATTAACCCATAAATCAATTGTTTTATTTTTAAAATCAGTTAAGTTGAGAATAAATCACTTTATTTATTTATTAATTCATAATTATCCATGTGCACAATCAAAGAGCAGTTAAACTCCAAATCAGAAAATCAATGCAAGTTATTGACTTTTTGGAACTCAACATCATTTTTGAGTTTTAAAATTGATCTAAACTTCTAATTTGAGTTAAAAAGCTATTTTTGAATGCTTTTGCATAATTTTGTGAATTAAGTTATCTTTATTTAAAAATAACTCAAAAATCAAGCTGAGTTATTTGAGTGATTTATGGCTTTTATCCATGCACCTCTAAAGCCCTGGATTTCTATAAAATCAAGGCTCAGCTCTTCATAATTCATCTCAGAATTTTGCAAGCTTACTTTGCCAAAGTCATCTATGAATTGCACAACTATTTTGGAGAATTAGAATTTGGAGAATCAAAGCTTATTGCAAATCAAGGCTATTGTGAGATCAATTTGTTTTTTTTTTACATTCATTTAGATTCATTCTCATATCATTGCTAGATCAATTTTCATATAGATTAGATTTCATATCAAGTTTTTATCATTCTTATTGCATCTAAAATCTAAAAAAATAGCTTAATTGCATTCAAATCCTTCATTTAGGTGTCATATAGGTCACTGATCTTGATAACAATCTGAGAACATCAATCTCGCACCTACTAGAATGCAGTAAATTGCCTGGTTAGTTTAGCTTTCAATTTATTGCACTATTTTGATTTTTGCTAACCTCTAATGTTTTGCTAAAGTGTCATGTCTATAGATCAGGTACAATTTTCACACACACATTTCTGGCGCCCACCCTGGGGCAACCCACCTTTACATGCTGGTTTTGATTTTTTTTTGGAGCTAAAGCCCTAAAGTTTCAAAGATTTATTTTTTTCTCTCAAACGGCTTAGAGTTTTGCTCTAAAAATTTTTTTTCAGGTTGGACACATATCAAAAAAGCTACAATAAAAAATTTAGAATCTTCTGAGATGTTTTGAATTTTTAATAATTTTTTCTTAAAATTCAAAAAAAAATTAATATCTGACACAAATCATCATATTTTTTGAGATTTTTTATATTTTTGAAAAGATCTTTAAATTCTATAGGTGGTTCATTCTTTGTGTTTTAAATTTGGATACAATATAATAGCTCAAATAGTCAATTTACAAAAACTGGTCTGTATTGATAAAATAGGTCTCTAGGGCACAAATGAAGAGATTTTTCTAAAAATTTTATATTTTTGGAAAGCTCTCTAGTTTCTAGTAGGGGTCTCTATTTTGAATTTTTATTTTTGTGACCAAAATCATAAAACAAAAAATTAGATCTTGTTGACTAGGTCAAATGCAGCCAAAAAAAAAAAAGTTTTGTGATGGGTATGCACTTATTTCTTTACATGGTTCAATGAATGATATGAGTTGTCATTTGGGTTAATTGATGGTTATTATTGCTGATAATAATTGATTTTTAGAGCTAACCCTATGGTTTTCATAAGTTGAATATATGTTGCATATCTTGTTTGCTTGTTTTCTTGTTGGAGAGTTCGTCACTTGCTTGCATGGAAAAGCTCAACAAGAATTGCTAAAAATTAGGTAAAATATACTAAGCACATTGCAAGGATCCTAGGTATTCTCCTTCATCTAATAACATTTTGATTTGGACTTAAAATGAATATCTTATGTGTCTGGCTTGTGTGCATCTTTTCATGCTTTCGTCTATTTCTACACACTTGCATAATTAAGACTAAGTTGTGACCCCTTAAGGATTCATTAAGTAATTTTAGATACTTTTGATTGATCTAGATTATTATCTTGGGTTATTGGACTCATTAAATCTTCCGGCCCCTCATTTTCACCCCATGGTTGCAATATCAGCACCACATTAAAGGGGAGGGGTCTACAGGAAAGAAGCGTTAATTGTTCCACCAGGCAACCCTTTTGTGCTTTTTGGAACTCACTTGTTTTCTAAGTTGGGGACTCATTTTCAACTTGTGTGAGGTGTTAAGTGTTCCACCTTGTGGACTCATCTCATATTCACTTTAAGCATTAAATGTTCCTCTTTCTGCTTTTTGGGTACTTTTGGTAGATTTACTTTTGGAAACATACATCTGTGCTCACATAGTAATTAGGCCCTATGAACACTATTCAAGATTCTTGAGAGATTGGATTCCCAATGAAATCCTTCTTGATGACAAAATCCTTGTAGGTAGGGAGGATACTTAGTGCATTTCACATTCAACTTGGTTAGTGCATCTTATCTTATTGATCGATACATTTTCTCCCAGGAGAGGTTGATAGATCACGTGGGGTTGACATCATGAGCTTTGGTAAACCAAAATTGGTTAGTGCACCTTCTCTTATTGATTGATACATTCTCTCCCAGGAGAGGTTGATAGATCACGTGGAGTTGACATCATAAACCTTGGTGAAGAAAAATTTTGTCTTAGCGTGTCAGATTAATTTGCTTGCTTTGTTTGGGTTAAAAGTGAAGAGGCATCAAAACCTTGGATCTGGAGCCAAGTCCCCTTGTGGTATACTATTGTGAGTCACCTTTAGAGAGGGTTAACCATAGCAGACAATCCCTTCATAGGGTAAACTACATTGATGGAACCTCAAGCGGTAATATCCGCTATATAAATGTCCTTGTGGAAGAAATCTCCGTGGGTATGGTTCATTGTTGGGTTGTCAGATCTCCCTAGCAGCTCCTGAAGATTAAGTTCTCAAACTATATCAAAACCCTGGTGCACCAGGATTGGAGTTCACCCCTTTGGATCATAAAATTTTCAGAGTCAAACCATTACTAAAAACCCTAGCGAGGCTAAATTTTCATTTTATAGGGTATATGTGCGTTATTGCAAAACATTTTTGGAACATACACAATTAGCTCTCTTAGGGATTAGCACAATTCAATCACTTGATTGTTCATGCACAAGGTTTCTTTTGCCCTTGCTCATTGTTTTCAGACATGCTTGAAATCACTTTCTTGTTGTTCTATGTGCTTGTTTATCTATTTGACTACTAAAAATGAACAAATCTGGTATAATCTTCAAATCTGGATAGTACTATTTGGAAACAAACTGATACTGAAAAATTAAAAATTTGCAAATTTGAAGCAAAAATCCTTTCTAGTTTCAAAATTCATCCTAAAATTTCAAAACTCATATCAAAGCCAAATTGAAAGTCAAAGTTCTCATAGAATTGGTCAAAATTGCCAAATACCCAACTTTTTTAGCCTAGTTCTAGAATTTGTCAAACAAATCACTGTGTCAACAACAAAGCAGTAGCTATTGAGAATCAGTACACATGTCTCAAAAAATTAGTACACAAGAGGAAGAATCTCTAATCGCCACTATGATGAAGTAGCTGCAAGCTATGCAAGTTGAACTTAACAATCTTAAGAAAGAGAAGGAACCTAAAGAGTTCTCCATGGAAGCTCTATGCCCTTTTCCATTTGATAAAGACTTGTACATGTCACCATTCCCCCAGATAGAATTTGAGCAATGTGATAACACTTATGATACCTCTTTCATGGAGAGTGACACATCCATCTTTGGAGACTATGATAAATATGATGATGGACAATATAATGATACATAAGACACCTTTGTTCCTAAGAGTCCTCCTCATCATGTGTTCCTGCTTACTAGAAATGGGATGTCACATTGGATAGATCACGATGGTGATCCATATGATTCTAATTTTTAAGGAGACTTTGATTTCTTTTGTGGACAATATCTAGATGATACATCTACTACTGTTGAGGACTATAAAATGCATCGTGCTAGCTTGAAGCATCAATACTACAAGGATCTCTCCTCTAAGAACTCTCATGCTGAAAATAAAGATTATCTTCTCAAGAAAGATCATGTTAATGTTGGACCTTAGTCTTGTGATGGTTCCCTTCCATCCCCTACTTCTTCCAATATCCATGCATTTCCTAAAGCTTCTGAGTCTTTCAAATGTTTCATAGAACCTTCATCCAACAAAAGTCCTGATACTTTTCATATGATTCCCTATAGTTATCCTCCAAGGCTACCTCTTAAAGAAACTCAAACTGACCTTCACTTGGCTACAAATACTTTAAATAATACTAAACCTAAAGAGCCTAAGCTTTTATATGCTATGATGCCTACTTCAGCTAGTTCTCCACCATCTCTTCCAAAGTCATCCATACAATCCCAACATGCTTCCTTGTCCTTAGAAGTGGCTCCATGTCAAGAGGACTCTAAAAATGATAAAGAAAAGAACATAAAGAAAGATCAAGATCAAGAAACCTCCATGTCGTCCACTCCTTTTCATGATGCCTCTTATCTACCTCAGGGTTCTTTTGATCTTGCACACCCTTTTTCATTTATTGCACCATGTCTTAAGTCTTCTCCTAAGCAAGATCAGGCTACTACTTACACTGTTGAGCTTATTGACAATCAAAATGACCTTACTACACTTGTGCTTTCCAAAGATGATACTTCCATTACGGTTGGTAAAAATGGTGTTGTTACTTCCAATGTTAAGCCTATTGAAAATCAAGAGAAAAATTATGCGCTTGTGTTATCCAAAGATCCTTGTCAAGATCAAAGTCTTCCATCTTCTTATTCTACCACTCCATGTTCGCTTCCACTTTCTACTCTTCCTAAGTCTTTGCAAGCTTTGAACAATCCTATCAAAGAAGGTGCTCATATTCAAAATGTCCAGGATTCTATTGAAAATTCTAATGCTCACTCGAAAGCTGCTGATATCCTTGGTTGTCATATAGATGCTAATGAACTTATTGATTATCCTTTTGTGTCTTCCACTTCCATCCTTGGACCTCCTCCACCACTACTAAAGGCTTCATGTCTTCCTTCCATCTTGAGTCCTTATGTCCCTTCACTTTCCCCTCCTAACTCTCCTAATTTTCCATCCATCTTGGGTCCTTACATCCCTCCATCTCACATCTTTCATCAAGATCAACATGTATGCATACCCTTGAATCCTTTTTATCCACCCACCCATCTAAACTAGTCATATCCCCCTTCTTCTTCCACATGTCCCAAGTCTTTTGGAAGTAACTTGAATGTTCAATACAAGAAAAAGAAGCAATAAAAGAATCCATCAAAAAGGGATCACCATGTCTCCTCTAAACAACATGGATGCATAAAGTCAAAAGAGATATCTAAAATGAAAACTACAAGACAAGAATGGGTTCCAAAATCCATCATTAAAGATATTCTCTCCAAATTACCAAAAAGAAATGAAAATCCTATGGCTATATGGATTCCAAAGTCTCTCTTGAAAGAGTCTGCTATTGAGCAAAAAGTTAAGTTTCCATTCAAGCTTCCAAAGACTTCCACTTCATCTTCTTCCAAAAACATTCTTCCATTCCATGCACCTAAACCTCAACCTCTACTATCCATTTTCTATATTCCTTCACGTATTCCTTCATTCATGTCTCCTTCATCCTCTCACCACCCTTCAAGGTGTGTGTTGATGTTGATCTTGCCTTCCTTTCCATCTACCCTTTCACAATCCTTCCATTCATTATCCTTCTACCTTCTATTTTTTTCCTCATTTGCCTATTCCTCCTATCTTCCAACCTCACTCGCTTTACATAAAACATTATCTTCCATTTTCTCTTCCATCTTCCTTTCCCTATCAGCATCTTGGATCATATCATTTTGAATCCTTGGCATATCATGGTTTATCCTTTCAAGGAGCATTATCTAAAAAGCTTGCCTTCTTCCAAAAAAAAAATTAAAAAAAAAATTAAAAATGTGCCTTGGTGAAAACCTGGAAACAGGCACCTTGGTAGCAAAATTAAAGAGAAATAAATTCATCATGCGTAGTTCTTCGACATATTTCATCTATTTCATCTTCTCTCTTTGATCTTGACAATGTTCATCTATACGTGAACATTTGGCTATTTTGTGAGCTATCTTACAATGATCTTGCTTTCATTCCCTTCCTGTTTATCCTTCATATTCATTTTCCTCCATTCATTCTAGTCTTTCACTATCATTTTCCCTTTGGTCTTAATCTAATAAAAAAAAAAAAGAAAGAGTAAAACACGGTGCTATGAAGCCTCTTGACATGTCTACTCCTTTGGGCTACATCCTGTCCTTCTTTGGCATTACACTTTTGTGACTTATCCTATGCTGGCCTTTCATTGCTTGTCTAAAAGTGCTTTTACATGACAATTTTTCCCTAGCTTGAGTATTCTTGAGGAGTTTTCCCTTGAAGATTTTTTCCCTTCATTCTCCTTCATTCTCTTGTCTTCCATCTCATCGACCAGCTTTCCAATGCCTCTTGTTCTCCACCTTGCTAGACATTGGGGCTGCATGATATGATCTTGCTTGGGAGTTTGCAATGGAAAAAGATGCTATCAAGTATACCAAGTATCAGAACAAGTATCAGACCCAATATTGGAACCAGTATCAGAACAAGTATCAGAACACCTACAGGGGCTACACCTTTCACTTTAGTTTATGGGTCTGAGGTGGTCCTACCTATTGAGGTTGAAATCCCATCACTAAGAATCAGAATGCATGGTCTGGTAATTGATGATGACTACAGAGTGTCTAGGTTGCAAGAACTTGAACTACTAGATGAGTGTAAACAAGCAGCATATGATTATCTCAAAGTATATCAAAAGAGAATGTCTAGAGGCTACAACAAGAAAGTCAGACATAGAGAATTTTAGGTTGGTGATCTAGTCTTGAGAGAAAATCCTAAAAATCAATCACATCGAGAACACAAGGGGAAGTTTGAACCCAACTGGCTGGGTCCCTTTGTAATCACTGCTACTTTTGGCTTTGGTGCCTATCAAAACTCAACAACTGAAGGAGAACAGCTCCAAGAACCAATCAACATTCTCCATCTAAAGAAATTCTATGCATAAGGCATTCAGTCTATGGTAAAAAATCTTGAAAAAATCTTAAAAATTAGAAAAAGTCCTGAAAAAATGAACATCTTGGTGAAAACCTAGCAATAGGTGCCTTGATGATTCACAAAAAAATTCAAAAATGAAAAATACAAAAAAAAAAAAAAGTGCCTTGGTGAAAACCTGGAAACAGGTGTTAGGAATGAATGCAAAGTACTTTGGTAGTCATTCTGTAGCAGTTGTTGTTGCATTCATGACTTGGATTCTCATTGATGTCAACAAAGTGATATTTTGGATATTAGCAGGAAAGAAGGTACAGTTTTATTTTACGCACATGTTGTATTGTAGATTGGCTTTTGTGAAATTGATGGTATGTTCTTTGGTGTGTTATTAACCTATGGTTAATAGTGCAAAAATAAATTCATTCATTTGTGAGAGTTATGAGCATTTTGGTGAAAGTAGTGTTTAGACAGTGTTTTTGAGAAGTGATGTTCAGAAATTGAAGGATATCTGTTAGCTGGGATGGAATATAATTTTGCATAGTTTCACAAGCTGAAAAGAAATCTAATTGCATTATAGATAGTGGTTGTTCACATCATATGACTAGAGATAAAAGAAAGTTTGTTAAGTTAGATAATTATTATGGAGGAATTGTTAGGGTTGGTAACAATCCACCTTGTTTGATTAAGGTTATAGGATCTATTACTCTTGATGGAAAGACTAACATTGATGATGTTTACTTTGTTGATGGACAAAGACATAATCTACTAAGCGTTGGATAATTGGCTGATAAGGGTTATCAAATTTGGTTTTCTGAGAAAACTTGTGTGATAAAAGATAAAGATGGAAATCTAATTGGAAAAGGATCTAGAACTAGAGGTAATGCATTTCAGTTGAATCCTACTGAGATGACATGTTTGATAACTAAGATTGCTGATAGTTGGTTATGACATAAAAGGTTTTGTCATATAAACTTTGATAATATTGTCAAGGTGAGCACTACACTTGCAGTAAGACATTTACCTAGAATTATGAAACCTACTAACATGATTTGCAAAGAATGTATGATGGCAAAGAAGAAAAGGAGTTCATTTCCCAACAAGAAGTTCACATCGAGAGAGAAGCTAGAGATTGTTCATATAGACTTGAGTGGTCCTACTAGGACTAGAGGATTCTATGGAGAAAGGTATTTTATGATTCTTGTTGATGATTTTACAAGAATGATGTGGATTGCATTTTTGAAAGAAAAATCTGAAGCATTTGATAAATTTAAGATCATGAAAAGAAAAATTGAGAATGAATCTAGAATGAAGATTAAGTGTCTAAGATCTGATAGAGGTGGTGAATTTACATCTAGAGAGTTTAACACCTTTTGTGAAATGAATGGTATTAAGAGACAACTTTCAGCCCCTAGAACTCCAGAACAAAATGGTATTGCAGAAAGAAGGAACAGGTCAATAACTGAAGCAGCAAGAGCTATGTTGTTTGAAAATGATTTGACTAAGTCTTTTTGGAGAGAAGTAGTGAACACAGTAGTATACACTATAAACAGAGTATAAATCAAAGCAGATACAAATAAGACACCTTATGAATTATGGTTTGGACATACACCCTCAGTTAAGTATTTTAGAATTTTTGAAAGTAAATGTTATATAAAGAGAGATGATGATATAGGAAAGTTTGATCCTAGAAGTGATGAAGGAATATTTCTTTGATATTCTTTAAAAAGCAAATCATATAGATGTTATAACAAAAGAACTAAGACTATTGTTGAAAGTGCAAATGTAAAAGTTGATGAGAAGTTTAAAATTCAGGAAAGAATGCTTGATTATGAATCTGATGGAGAAGCACAACCTCAACCTAACATTGAAAATGCAAAATTATTTTTTGAAACTAACA
Organism: Chamaecyparis obtusa; assembly: GCA_027943335.1. Taxonomy (NCBI): domain Eukaryota; kingdom Viridiplantae; phylum Streptophyta; class Pinopsida; order Cupressales; family Cupressaceae; genus Chamaecyparis; species Chamaecyparis obtusa. The sequence goes on along the minus strand of BSBK01006176.1, from coordinate 851,952 downwards.
GTGATTTGCTGAATGAAAGTCATACTGAAGAAAACAAAGAAGAAAATAAAGAAGAAAACAGAGAAGAATCTTCAATTTGAACAAGATCAATAACTATGACACCTAACAAGTATACTTCAAGACATCACCTTGTTGAGCAAGTTATTGGAAGTTTAGATAGAGGAGCTTTGACTCGAAATAAGGTACATTTATGTTTGATTTCTCAAATTGAACCTAACACTACTAATGAAGCTTGTGAAGATGAACATTGGATTAATGCTATGAAAGAACTAAAGTAGATTGAAAAAAATAAGACATGGGAATTGGTCCCTAGACCTAAAGATAAGAATGTGATTGGAACAAAGTGGGTATTTAGAAACAAGATGAATGAACAAGGAGAAGTGATAAGAAACAAAGCAAGATTGGTATGTAAAGGATATTCACAACAAGAAGGAATTGACTATGAAGAAACTTTTGCACCTATGGCCAGACTTGAAGCAGTGAGAATGTTTCTAGCATATGCAACTTACAAGAAATTCAGAATGTATCAGATGGATGTGAAGTCAACATTTTTGAATGGTGAATTGGAAGAAGAAGTCTACATTGAGCAGCCTGAAGGTTTTCCTTTGACACAAGAAGGAGATATGGTATGTAAGTTAAAGAAATCTTTATATGGATTAAAACAAGCACCTAGAACCTAGTATGCAAGATTGGATAAGTATTTATTGAAATTGGGATTTATAAAAGGAACAGTAGATAGTAACTTATACATGAAAGAAATTGAGAATAGTTTGTTGGTTATAGTTATATTTTTTGATGATATTATCTTTGGAGGAGAAGATGAAGCTAGTGACAAATTTGTAGATGAAATGAAGACTGAATTTGAGATGAGCATGATTGGAGAAATGAAATATTTTTTGGGATTACAGATAACACAAAGCAAGGAAGGTATATTTGTAAGTCAAACTAAGTATTTGAATGACTTATTGAAAATATTTGGAATGGAAGATTCTAAACCTGTTGGAACACCTATGGTAATTGGACATAAGTTATCTAGCAAAGATGAGACACCAACAGTTGAGCAGAAAAAGTATAGATCTATGATTCAAAGATTGCAGTACTTGACACATACAAAACTTGATATAGCACATTCAGTGGAGATTGTAGCAAGATTTCAAGCAGAACCTAGAGAATCACATTATGTAGCAGTAAAGAGGATACTGAGATATCTAAAAGGAATAATGGATTATGGATTATGGTATGAGAATTTTGATGATTTTACTTTATGTGCCTATACTGATGCAGATTGGGGAGGTAGCGTTGATGACAAGAAAAGAACCAGTGGTGGAGCCTTTTTTCTTGGAGGAAAATTGGTCTCTTGGCTAAGTAAGAAGTAGAATTGTACTTCACAAAGCACAACAAAAGTAGAATATGTTGCAGTAGAAAATAATTGTAATCAAATTATTTGGATGAAGCAGATGTTGAAGGATATTGGAATAAAGTTTGATGAACCTATTGTTATACATTGTGATAACACTAGTACAGTGAGTATGTCAAAAAATCTAGTTTTACATTCTAAGACTAAACATATTGAGATCATGTATCATGTTGTAAGAGAGAAAGTTGCAGAAAAAGAAGTAAGATTGGAGTACATAAGTACAAAGGAGCAGATAGTAGATATATTTACAAAGCCTTTACCTAAGGATACATTTGTGTATTTGAGAGGTATGCTTGGGGTTATGCCCCAACCTATTTTTTGAGAATTGATGCAGATGATTGCATCCATCCAGTGGTATATGATCCCTATCTTTCTTCTGGATTGGATGTTGGAACTTCCTCTATGGGGGAGTTTATGAGCTGAGTCATGAGGACTCTTGTTATTGTATTTTTCTGAAAAGTGTCTTTTGACATTAAGTTGTTGTTGACTTCGTGATGAAATTTCTGTCATTGATGTCAATGGGGGAGAGATATACATAAAAAACATTATGAGAGAGCTGAATAGGAAAATGAAGCAAGATTTGATTTGATATTTTGCAGTGATGTTGCAGTATTGGATTTTTGGAACATTGGATGTTTTTCATCTATGTTGCCATCAATGCAAATAGGGGAGATTGTTAGGAATGAATGAAAAGTACTTTGGTAGTCATTCTATAGTAGTTGTTGTTGCATTGATGACTTGGATTGTCATTGATGTCAACACAGTGATATTCTAGATATTAGCAGGAAAGCAAGTATAGTTTTGTATTGCGCACATGTTGTATTGTAGATTGGCTTTTGCACAGTTGATGGTATGTTCTTTGGTGTGTTATTAACCTATGGTTAATAGTGCAAAAATAAATTTATTCATTTGTGAGAGTTATGAGCATTTTTGTGAAAGCAGTGTTTAGAAAGTGTTTCTGAGAAGCGATGTTCAGAAATCGGAGGATATATCTTAGCTGGGATGGAATCTAATTTTGCATAGTTAAAAGGATGTTGGAGACTCATTAATGATGATTTGGTTCACCATGCAAACTTTGAGGATATGTTTGGAGAAAGTTACAGTATCTGGAAGCTGATAGTTTTATGTGAATTCTATGTGTAGCGTGTAGAATTTATTATTTTGTAATTGAGGACAGACTCATTTATAATTATTTGAGTTTGGTATATAAGAAGGAATTTTTTCCTTATTGTAATGTGTACTATGAAGATTGAGATGTGAATATATGCATGAAGTGAAGAATAGAGCTAATTCAGTGATGAAGGAAGACTTGTGAGTACAAAGATCTGGAATTGAGATCTTGTGTAGAAGAGAGTGTAGTTTTGGCATAGTGTGAAGGATGTAATATATTTCATATTATTCTATTGAATAATTCTAAGATCTTTTGGACAGTGGGTTCAGAGATCTTGCCTTGAAGCTGTTTGGGTAGTGTGTCCTTCTGTCTTCCATAAACTCTTAACCGGGTTAGAATCTTTTAACAAGGATTCAAAATCTCTTAATAGGGATTTATATGTATTGAATGTATTTCATAAGACTCCTAATAGGGTCCATCCTCTAACAAGAAACTTTCATATTAGTGCATCATTTTGTGGGCATCATTCCCACAGGGGTTTACTCTTTTCAAGAGGTTCCCTAGTCAACATATCTTGTGTTATTGTATAATTGTGTATGGTTATCTTTCTATGGTTGATCAGTACATTACTTATATTGTTTAAAGTTTTTGAATGGTTAAATTATCAGATAACTTATTCACCCCCCCCCCCCCCCTCTCAGTTATCTTGGGGATCTTTACTTTCTAACAACAGGCACCTTGGTAACAAAAATAGAATCTTTGCCAAGATGGTGAAAACCCGGCAAACGGGTGCCACTTGTTTCAATACGCTCCATCTATCAGTGCAATCTTGGTCTTTCCCCACTTTTAATCTTACTTTAGTTTGTACATATCTCCCTATTTGTTTCTACATTTCTAGTTTTCAATAAGTTGGTTTGTACACCAATCAACTCAAGTGTCTATATCTTATCAATGTTTAACACTAGGGGGAAATCAATGTCATATCCTATGGTCTTTGGTGTATCTTAGACATATTATATCTAGTCAAAGTCATTTTGAAGCTTCATGTGAGTCAGTCAATCAGTCTTGTCTCTCGAAAGGATTTTGCATCTACAACAACGCAATCAACATCAAACTGAAAACTGAAAACAATCTATGCTTTTTTACATGCTTTTATCTCCTTGTATGCTTACTGATTCACATTGAGATTTTTGCATATTGTGTCCCTTCGAGCCCTTTGATGATGTCCTTTACAAGATTTAGAGAGTGATGAATGGGGGCATAATCTTTTCTTTGTCTTTTGCTTGTATGTGAAAATCTAACAACTTTGAAAATTTTGGATTGAAATGGTGTCCGACTATAAGAGCCTCTATCTCGAATTGGATGGCCATGTGTACCTCGACCATTGATACCTGGATGATTCAAAGAAGTATTGATCTAACTATTGTCTTTTTGAGTGAGTTCTTTCTCCTACTATGAAACATGATCTTACCTAAGGATGTGAACGATAAAGGGTCACTACAGGTAATTCACATTGGATTTAGAATGATCTCTTGGTTGTTTGATGTGTATGTTAAAATTCAAATTGCTATATCAAAATGGAAATGATATTCAGGTCATCCTGGCATTTGTGCCTTGGTTCTTATATCTAATCTGACATTCTGAAAATAAAATCAATATTCATATATCCATGGTTGTTGACCAGAGGGTGTTGTATTGATTCTTGCACATACAAATCGATATTCATATGTCTATGGTTTCATAGCTAGTGGGCATTGTATTGATTTATTCAGTTACCTAAAAGTTCAATGATGATAACAAATTGACATATAATCAGTGAGTAGGTCCTAGGTCTTAGGTTGCATTTCATTTTGCATGTCTCTTTGCATTTTGCATGTTTGCATGATCTCACAATGATTAAACGAACTTCAATGCTTAAAAGATTCTTCAATCACCTCTTCCAGTCTAACAAGAGCTGAATCTCACATGAAGGTTCCTCCAATGAAAGAGCAAGTAGAATCTTTTTTTGGGATCAAAATCGAAATCTGAGATCGTTTATTATGTCAAAATCATGATTTAAAATTTTGGGCCCAGGACGGTCTACTGCTTGCATATTCGACCTTTGATCATCACAAAAATCCATAATTCAACTTAATTGATTATATTACATCAAACTATAAAAATTTCAACTTGGTCAACCATGGTCAACTCATGGTCGAACCTAGTCAAACTTGGTCATCTGGACCTCTAAACGATGTAGAATGCATTCCCAGACGTGTTTAACCACTTCTCAAATCAATTTACATGCTTCTAAACCATTTAACGCTGACTTCTCTTGTCAGATTTCAATTTTAATCCCGAAGGGGGCATGGTATTGCACATCATTCAAAGTCTGTAATCAAATTTGAAATCATATCTTTATGGAAATCATATCTTCCTCAGTAATCAAGACAAAAACCACGTCTAGTTACTGATTCATCAAAAAAGACCTCATCGCTCGGGGCAAATCTATCATCACTTGGGGCATATCAGATTCATCAAGATCCATATCAATCTGGTATTCTCCTAATCTTGTAAACTATATCAATTTTTGCAACCATCAGACCATAGTGTTCTTTCCTTGGTTCTTTGGCAACTGAAGGATTCAAATGTGATACCTGCTAGTTCTCCTAAAACAATCAAGTCTAGAACCGGTCACTCACTTCTTCACAATCATAAGGTTTGGAATCAGGTGTTTTGACACTTTTTTGCAATCATAGGTTCATTTGCTGTTATAGTGAACATTATCTTTGGTCATTCAGGACCTATTATCCCTATATCAAATCAATATCAATCAGCTTCTGTCTCATATCAATTATCAATTTCAAACATCAGTTTCATATCTCTATCAAACACAGACTGTCTTTGAACCACTGTGCTTCGCACAACAATTCAAAGAGGGGCAAAATGTAATACCCCAAAAATGGGCTATAAGTTCATTAATCTCCTATACCAACAATTCGAATGAAATTGACATCCAAGTCCTAATCTAAGGCACATCTAAACATCATCGAATCTTAATTGATTATCATAAATTTTGCATCAGGGAATATTCCTAGTAATATTCCTAATCATCATAATTATCTTTAATTTAATGATTATTTGGCGATAAATCCCTTTTATCCTAAGTTTGATTAATTGAATATTTTCATATTTAATTAATTGGATTTAATACTGCCACTTAATTATTTAATTAAATTTAATTATATTTATTCCTAATTATTATTATTTAATTTTGACAATAAATCAAAATTCTTATCATTAATTGATTAAATTCTTATTTAATTAATTAAAGCAAGTTGTCATATTTAATAATATTATTTTTGGAATTAAAGTTTGAAAAAATAATTGATTAACCCATAAATCAATTGTTTTATTTTTAAAATTAGTTAAGTTGAGAATAAATCACTTTATTTATGTATTAATTCATAATTATCCATGTGCACAATCAAAGAGCAGTTAAACTCTAAATCAGAAAATCAATGCAAGTTATTGACTTTTTGGAACTCAACATCATTTTTGAGTTTTAAAATTGATCTAAACTTCTAATTTGAGTTAAAAAGCTATTTTTCCATGCTTTTGCATAATTTTGTGAATTAAATTATCTTTATTTAAAAATAACTCAAAAATCAAGCTGAGTTATTTGAGTGATTTATGGCTTTTATCCATTTACCTCTAAAGCCCTGGATTTCTATAAAATCAAGGCTCAGCTCTTCATAATTCATCTCATAATTTTGCAAGCTTACTTTGCCAAAGTCATCTACAAATTGCACAACTATTTTGGAGAATTGGAATTTGGAGAATCAATTCTTATTATGAATCAAGGCTATTGTGAGATCAATTTGTTTTTTTTTTACATTCATTTAGATTCATTTTCATATCATTGTTAGATCAATTTTCATATAGATTAGATTTCACATCAAGTTTTTATCATTCTTATTGCATCTAAAATCCAAAAAAATAGCTTAATTACATTCAAATCCTTTGTTTAGGTGTCGTCTAGGTCACTGATCTTGATAACAATCTGAGAACATCAATCTCGCACCTACTAGAAGGCAGTAAATCACCTGGTTAGTTTAGCTTTCAATTTATTGCACGATTTCAATTTTTGCTAACCTCTAATGTTTTACTGAAGTGTTGTGTCTACAGATCAGGTACAATTTTCACACACACAGTTACCATAGATGTTCCAACAGGTTTAGAATCTTTCATTCCAAATCTTTCCAATAAGTCATTCAAATACTTAGTCTAACTTACAAATATACCTTCCTTTCTTTGTGTTATCTTTAATCCCAAAAAATATTTCATTTCTCCAATCATGCTCATCTCAAATTCAGTCTTCATTTCATCTGCAAATTTGTCACTAGCTTCATCTTCTCCTCCAAAGATAATATCATCAACAAATATAACTATAACCAACAAACCATTCTCAATTTCTTTTGTGTATAAGTTACTATCTGTTGTTCCTTTAATAAATCCCAATTTCAATAAATACTTATCCAATCTTGCATATCAGGTTCTAGGTGCTTGTTTTAATCCATATAAAGCTTTCTTTAACTTACATACCATATCTCCTTCTTGTGTCAAAGGAAAACCTTTAGGCTGCTCAATGTAGACTTCTTCCAATTCACCATTCAAAAATGCTGATTTCACATCCATCTGACACAATTTGAATTTCTTGTAAGCTGCATATGCTAGAAACATTCTCACTACTTCAAGTCTGGCCACAGGTAAAAAAATTTCTTCATAGTCAATTCCTTCTTGTTGTGAATATCCTTTACATACCAATCTTGCTTTGTTTCTTATTACTTCTCCTTGCTCATTCATCTTGTTTTCGAATACCCACTTTGTTCCAATCACATTCTTGTCTTTAGGTCTAGGGACCAATTTCCATGTCTTGTTTTTTTCAATCTACTCAAGTTCTTCTTTCATAGAATTAATCCAATGTTCATCTTCACAAGCTTCATTAGTAGTCTTAGGTTCAATTTGAGAAATCAAACATAAATGTACCTTATTTTGAGTCAAAACTCCTCTGTCTAAACTTTGAATAACTTGCTCAACAGGGTGATGTCTTGAAATATACCTATTAGGTGTCATAGTTACTAGTCTTGTTCCAACTGTAGATTCTTCTCTTCTTTCTTCTCTATTTTCTTCTCTATTTTCTTGTCTATGACTTTCATTTAGCAAATCACTATTAGTTTCAAAAAATAATTCTACATTTTCAATGTTAGGCTGAGGTTGTGCTTCTCCATCAGATTCATAATCAAGCATTCTTTGTTGAATTTTAAACTTCTCATCAACTTTTACATTTGCACTTTCAACAATAGTCTTAGTTCTTTTGTTATAATATCTATATGCTTTTCTTTTCAAATAATATCCAAGAAATATTCCTTCATCACTTCTAGGATCAAATTTTCCTATATCATCATCTCTCTTAATATAGCATTTACTTCCAAAAATTCTAAAATACTTAACTGAGGGTGCATGTCCAAACCATAATTCATAAAGTGTCTTGTTTGTATCTACTTTAAATTATACTCTGTTCATAGTGTATACTACTATCTTCGCTCCTCTCCAAAAAATCTTAGCCAAATCATTTTCAAAGAACATAGCTCTTGCTGCTTCAGTTATTGACCTATTCCTTCTTTTTGCAATACCATTTTGTTCTGGTGTTCTAGGGATTGAAAGTTGTCTCTCAATAACATTCATTTCACAAAAGGTGCTAAACTCTCTAGATGTAAATTCACAACCTCTATCAGATTTTAGACACTTAATCTTCATTCTAGTTTCATTCTCAATTTTTCTTTTCATGATCTTAAACTTATCAAATGCTTTAGATTTTTCTTTCAAAAATGCAATCCACATCATCCTTGTAAAGTCATTAACAAGAACCATAAAATACCTTTCTCCATAGAATCCTCTAGTCCTAGTAGGACCACTCAAGTCTGTATGAACAATCTCCAGCTTCTCTGTCGATGTGAACTTCTTGCTAGGAAATGAACTCCTTTTTTGCTTTGCCATCATACATTCTTTGCAAATCATGTTAGTAGGTTTCATAATTCTAGGTAAATCTCTTACCGCAAGTGTAGTGCTCACCTTGACAATATTATCAAAGTTTATATGACAAAACCTTTTATGCCATAACCAACTGTCATCAATCTTAGTTATCAAACATGTCATCTCAGTAGGATTCAACTGAAATACATTACCTCTGGTTCTGGATCCTTTTCCAATTAGATTTCCATCTTTATCTTTTATCACACAAGTTTTCTCAGTAAACAAAACTTGATAACCCTTATCAGCCAATTGTCCAATGCTTAGTAGATTATGTCTCAATCCATCAACAAAGTAAACATCATCAATGTTAGTCTTTCCATCAAAAGTAATAGATCATATACCCTTAATCAAACAAGGTGCATTATTACCAGCTCTAACAATTCCTCCATCATAATTATCTAACTTAACAAACTTTCTTTTATCTCTAATCATATGATGTGAACAACCACTGTCTATAATACAATCAGATTTCTTTTCAACTTGAAAAACTAATGCTTTTTCTTCCCTTTTATCAGATTCATAACTTTCTTCTTTAATTGCTACAAATCCTATTTCCTCAAAGTTATCATTATCACTATCACTTAAATGTCTTTCAATTTCTGCTTCAAGATCTTCATCATTTGCATAATAACATTCTTTAGATCTCCTAGGTTTAAAGTTGTTTCTATACTTCTTAACTCTTTTAGGACATTTAGATGCAAACTGACCATATTCTTGACAAGTCCAACATTTAAAGATTTTCTTACCATCTGATTCTCTTTTTACAAGTAATGCAATACCTTCTTCAATCTTCTTATCTTCCTCAGATTTAGATTTGCTACTGCTGGCATAATCTCCATTCACACTAGTACTTCTTGTAGGTCTAATGTTAAGAGCACTGAATGTTGTTTCCATTCTAGGTAGCTCTCCTGATAATCTCAAGTTCATCTCTGCTATTTCTAATCTTCCAAGAAGAGTCTCTCTTGAAAAGTTCAATGTACAAGGTATCACTTGTTCAATCATCTGTGTTATCTTCTTGAATACTGGTGTCAAAGTTCTCAGAATTTTCCATATCACTTCATTCTCTATCTTATCACCTCCACAAGACTTTATTCCTGTTACAATCTCAAACATCCTACCAATATAGCTTCTAATAGATTCATCTTCCATTATTCTGATATCTTCAAATGCACAAATATAATTATGTAATCTAGCCTTCTTTGCATGTTCATTACCTTCAAAAGTAGAATGTAAATCTTTCCAAATTGCATGAGATGTTTTCAAACATCTTACCTGACTATATTCATTCTCTGGTAGTGCTGACAAAAGTGCTTCTCTTGCAAGTATGTTACACATGATTAGATCTAGTTCATCTTTAGTTCCTGCCTCTAGATTGTCTTCCTCAATGATAGTCTGCTCATTCTTTGTAATCAACCAATAACTTGGTCCTAAACACAATAGATGAGTCTTCATCTTTTCTTTCCAGCTGTCAAAATTTACTCCATCAAACTTAGGGCTTTCTTTTCTAAAATTTTCCATGGATCTCCTTAAGTTGTTAAACTTTTCTTTCAAGGATCTGCCACTCTGAAAACAATTGTTAGAAAGTAAATATCCCCAAGATAATTGAGAGGGGGGGGGTGATTTAGTTATCTAATAATTTAACCATTCAACTACTTTAACCAATATAATTAATGTACTAATCAACCATTGAAAGATAACCATACACAATTGCACAATAACACAAGATATGTTGACTAGGGAACCTCTTCAAAAGAGTAAACCCCGGTGGGAATGATGCCCACAAAATGATGCACTACTATGAAATTTCCTTCTTAGAGGATGAACCCTGTTAGGAGTCTTATGAAATACATTCAGTACATATAAATCCCTATTAGGAGATTTTGAATCCCTGTTAAAAGATTCTAACCCGGTTAAGAGTTTATAGAAGACAGAAGGACCCACTGCCCAAACAACTTCAAGGCAAGATCTCTGAATTAGCTCTTTTTCTTCACTTCATGCATATATTCGCATCTCAACCTTCACAGTACATATTAAAAAAAGGAAAAAATTCCCTCTTATGTACCAAACTCAAATAATTACAAATGAGTCAGTCCTTAATTACAAAATAATAAATTCTACACGCTACACATAAAATTTCACATAAAACTGTCGGCTTCCAGATACTGTAACTTTCTCCAAACATATCTTCAAAGTTTGTGCTATGAACCACATCATCATTAATGAGTCTCCAACATCCCTTTAACTACACAAAATTAGATTCCATCCTAGCTATGAGATATCCTCCGATTTCTGAAAATCGCTTCATAGAAACACTATCTAAACACTGCTTTCACCAAAATGCTCATAACTCTCATGAATGAATGAATTTTTTTTTGCACTGTTAACCATAGATTAATAACACACCAAAGAACATACCATCAACTGTGCAAAAGCCAATCTATAATAAAATATGTGCACAAAACAAAACTGTACCTTCTTTCCTGTTGATATCTAGAATATCAGTGTGTTGACATCAATGACAATCCAAGTCATGAATGCAACAACAACTGCTACAGAATGACTACCAAAATACTTTGCTTTCATTCCTAACAATTCCATGAGATCTTGTGACAATCATTGATCTTCCTACCTATAGAGTTCATCTTGTCAATGGGACCGGTGCCAACTCATCTTATTTGGTAGTTCCTGATTCATCGGCGGTGTCTGATTTGGAAGCTTGTCAGTGGGGCTGTCTTCTTTGGAGGGTTAAGTTCTAAATTAATCATGTGGTCATCATTATACCAGGGGATCATGATGTGAACTAGTTAATATAGTGTTATAGTGACAGCCGTTGATCCTCCATCATCAGAGCTTCTGATAGTGGGTCCTGTGTTAGGGACAGTTGCAATGTGGATTTGTTTTGGTGGCTTATGATTGGCTGAGGTTGAATATAGGTGGAAGGATGTTAGTGGGGCTGAGTATTTTCAGATGTGTCAAAGGAAGGAGATCTATAGTGGTCATATCATCTCATAGAATCTTCTAACCCTATGAGATCATACCCCCACCGTTAGATCAAAATCTCAGGTAGTGGGTCCGATGTCAGAAAGAATGCGATGTGTATCTGAGGGGGTGGCATTTGATTGGTTGGTGAGAGTGCAACATGGCCAATGTCAATGGGCCCATGGGGTCAATGGTTTCTAAAGAGGTAAAAGTGTAGTCAGATCTTGTAGTTGTCATTATATTGGAGATCCCAAAAGCTTGATCGTTAAGATGGCGGTATAGTGACAGCCATCCGATGTTATTCTGAGGGACGTGGGTCCATGGTCTATTAGGGATGCTGACTTGCTCATCGGTGATTGCATACTGACTTTTGAGGTGGTGTTTGACTTGTCAGAGATGGGTTTTAAACTATTTTTTGAGGTGCATCGCAGCCGTACATCTGCCGGGAAGATTTTGCATTGATGGCTACATTTTAAAAATGATCAGGTTGATATTCAAATTTAAATATTTCTCTACGTAGGATTTTCTAGGCTTTTCATTTTGCAACCATGCATGCCAAATGGGTAGCTGGAATTGAATTCCTCAAGAAAGTGAAGGTTGAGGGGATGATAACAGAAGATCTGATCATTGGTGCCATGGATTTTACAAAGTACCACGACATGTTGAAAGCTTTAATGGGCTTGTCACCACCTTGCAAAGTTAATCATTTAAACCTGAATATCTATGAGATCAGATTGTGAGCATTGATGGCAAGGTTGAGTTGTAGCTGGGTAGATGGATCAAGGTTGATATGTTTGTAGGTGGACTCAGTACTAAGATCAACATGCAAGGAAAAGATTTGATTTGATCACCAGCTATTCTCAAAAATTTGATGATGGTAATTAGTGTACCATTAGGATTTGATATTTTATTGTAGATTTATGTAACCCTAGTTAGATTTTTCTCCTACCTACATGTAGGAGATGTATATATTGTATTTTTGGAGCCTTAGTGCTCAAGAGGTTATAGAGTTCACATTTTGTAAGAAGAAAGTCTCTTTCTTAGGAGGCTATGTATGGAATTTCTTGCCCCCTAATCTTCTACATTATGTAACCTCCCATTGGTAATTCAGAGATTGAAGATATTTTGTGACATTTCTCATGTCCATATGCCTTTTTGTGTGAGTTATCTCTTATTAAATCAAAGTATTTATATGTTTCTCAATGATATCTTAGGGTTCTTGATCCTTCTTTCTTTATGCAATTCATGTGTATTATTGTGAATTATTTGATGTGAATTCTTTTGTGGGTATAATACAACCCCTTAACAATCTTGTCTCAGTCCTATACCTAGTTGTAGAGGTGAATGTTCATTTGTAGGTCATAGATTGTTGTCTACCCTAAGGAGTGTCATTATTTGTGAAAGAATCTCTTTCTTTCCCTGAATACCCTCTTTGTTTGTAGACCCCTCCTATGAAATACTTATGCAAGCCTATTCAGTAAGTTGTGACCTACTAGAACTAAGTCTCTCATTGATTTCATCCTACATACTGAGATCCAAACCCTAGTTTTGGTACATCACCTAGTAGGTAGTTTGCTTTCAAGTCATTTCCCTTTTCAAGCATTCCTTCTATCCCTTTCCCTCAAAAGTTTTACTTTCATGTCTAAGAGAAAATTAAGGTGATTATCCAAGAGGAACTAGCCTAGAACCTGGAGGTCTCATCTCAGTTAGCATAGGTCCCACAACCTAGAGATAATTCCCATGTTATACTAGGTTATCAATACTACGAGAGCTTGAGACAAAGGTGCAAAATTAGTGTATAACAACTCTGGCATGCCCGGTGGGACTACAGTAAAAGATCAAATTAATGTTCAAACATGTTCCTATTGGTTCATCTACAAAAGGATAGAGAAGTTTTGTACACAAGGACTCAAGTTCAAGTACACCCCACCTTGGTGCCAATGTATAACAATTTTGGCACTCCCGGTGGGACTACACAAGAAGTTCATTGTTTGAAGATTATGTTATCTCTGATATATAGATTGCATATTATAGGATTTTAGAAGCTATTTCATCAAGTATATCTGGTGACTCTAGTGATTTCAAGGATCCAAGCTACCTTGTTCAAAGTTTTATGAGAAAGATTGAGACTAGAAGCTCAAAGCCTACCCAATTTTCAGAGTTTCCCTCAAAGAGAAGTCATAAAGGTAGGTCAACTCAAAGAACATCCCCTACAAGGAGAGTTCAATCTACACCTCTTGATACTTCATAAAGGAGACTTTTTCCCTTTCATTCCAGAAGAAGAGGTAGATCTCTAACCAAAGATCTAGAAGAAGATTCAAATCCAACAACAAATACAACTCATATAGTTGTAAATCTTCAAATTCCAACTCCTACAATGGCTAGACCATTTGCATTTGCACCATTCAACAAAGGAAGTCCATTAAATTTTGCTCAACATCATGATGTGCCCTTGGTGGCACTTAAGAGTATACCTAATTTCATAGGTGAAGGACAAAAAATGCTTTTGACACACATAAGAGATGTGACCACCATTTGCAGCATACACAACATTACTCAAGAAGATGTGGCCACAAAGTTATTAGCAACCTCTCTAAAAGGTAAGGCTCTTGAATGGTTTAGAACTTTAACTGTTGGTTCTATTACATCATGGGATGAATTAGGGGATGCATTAAGTAAGTATTTTTAGGATAAATCAGGTAACTTGTCTCTAGTTGAGCAGTTAACAACTATTAAGAGATACCCTCAAGAACAAATGACAGATTATGATAGGAGATTCCTCAAAACATGGAATAGAATTCTAGTTTCTATGAGACCATCAGCTGACAATGCTTTCTTTTAATATTTACAAAGTCTGAATGGTCAAATCTCTGTCATGATCTAGTCTATGGGTGGTACTTCTCTACCTGAAGATTTTGACATGGTTGTCAGGGCTGAAAATTGTTTAATCCAAGCAGGCATGATTGCTAGAAGGCTTCTGATGCCCATTTTTCCTAGCCTTCAACCCATTGCACCTACACAAGTACTCCCATTTACCCCTATTCCCACCATATTAGCACCTTAGGCTAGCACTAGTGGTCAGGAGCCAATAGCTAGTCTCTCTCAAGAGATACAAGAGATAAAGAGTAGCCAACAAACTAATATACAAGAGATGACCAATCTATTGCAAACACTGACTAAAGAAGTCACAAATTTGAAGAAACAAGGTCAAGGAATCAGACCACCCTTTCAATCACAAGGCCAAGGTCCTAATTAACAATATCAAAATCAAGGACAACCTTATCAACAAAATAGGCCACCATACTAAGGAGGCTATCAAGGACAAAGGCAAAGTTTTAATCAGAGTACATTCCAACCATATAACCCTGCACCTCTAAATTCTACAAATTCAGTGAGGGATATGGTTCCTAGTCAAAATAATATGGCTATGGAAAATGAATGGTGTTTCCCTTGTAATCAGCCTCATAATCAGGCTACATATTCAAATGGATGGATGAACCAAGCTCTAATGGTTCAAAAAGCCTCCCAAGCTCAATCAAAGGCTTCATCCAGTGGTTCAATGCCTCAACAAGAATCATAAGAGAACGAGACTACTCTTTTCAATTGGGAGCAACTAGACTTCAATGGAGTCAATGATGAAGTTTCTTTTGTCACCTATACAATAACAAAGAGAAGAGCCCAAGACATGGAGAGGACAAATTCTAATGCCAAAGCTACTACATCTGCAAACCGAGTGTAACAAGATGCTCCCATCACACCTAAGGAGGCTCCTGTCATTACAAGCAAAGAAGAACAAATTCCAAAAGAGGTGGAGCCCATCATACCAAAGACACAACAAAGAGTACACACTGTAACACCTTTCAATATTGTAGACAACATGAAGAAGGTGAATGTCACCATGTCTATGTGGGACTCTTTGGCTCTTCCAGGACAACTTGAAATTTTGAAGAAGGCCATGAAAGAAGTAGCAACTCCTCAACCTGCAAAGGAAGATGCAAAGCCAGTGTTGGTTAACACTAACCAAGAAAAGGAGGCTCCAGGTAGAAACTCCAAAGGAAATGTCATTCAAGGTAGGAATGTTGGCAATATTCAGGAGTTAACCGAGTTACTGAGAGGGGAGGGGTGAATCAGTAACTCCAAATATTCTTATAATTTTAACATGTAATTTACTTTCTAACCTTTGCATACAGAAAGCATGAAACTTACAAACATTCACAATAATGACACATAGATTTGGTTACCCAGAAACCTTCCAAAAGAAAGTAAAACTGGGGTGGGGATGAAACCCACAAAGCTTTAATACTGCAGAATAAAGTTGGCCGGTTAAGGCTTACAATTTGATCACTTCTGATGATCTGCCCTGTTAGGAGCAATAAGGATTGCTAAATCCACCCTGTTAAAGGATTTACAAACATACAATGAAGTATGCACTCGGTAAAGAGATTATTACAAAGACTGTTAAGTCTACCCGGTTAAAGGATTTAGTACTGATTCACCTGTTAGAATGAAACAGTAGATCTCTGCTTTGCAACTGGATTGCTGATTGAGATTCGCTGATGTACTGATCACCTTCTATGATGAATTTATCTTTGCTGTACCTTATACTTCTGAAGCCTTCTGTAATTCGCTTATCTCTGTCTTTCTTTTTCTTTCACATATATTCTACTTCATACATTTCATTACATCTTCTTTATTTTTTTTTAACATTGTTTATATACAAGTCTCAAACAATTAATTACAATTACAATTACACAGTCGGCTTGAAAAATAAACATAAGTGCTACTAAGTCGGCCCAAGTATGGTTACTCGGTTCCTTCAAACTGACTCAGTGACTTTCTGATACTCGGCGTCCACTGCATTACTCGGCATCGTCATGCACTCGGTAGAAGTGAAGGCACGGTTCATACTGATCACTCGGTAGGTTTTGAACTCGGTAAGTACTAGTGACTCGGTAGACATGATGTTACTCGATTTACATTGTCGTGATCGGTTTGTACTAACTTGCTCAGTTTCCACTATCTGCTCGGTTTGCACTGTCTGCTCGGTTTGCACTGTCTGCTCGGTTTGCACTGTCTGCTCGGTTTGCACTGTCCGCTCGGTTTGCACTGTCTGCTCGGTTTGTATCCAGAATGCAAATAAGTTTTGTCACTAGTGGCAATTCTGCTTAATGCCAACAAGGAATTCAAAGCCACCTCCCTTTTTTGTATCTTTAATCATTGGAAAATCTTTAGTACATAATTGTATGGTAGATAGTGGAGCTACTAGCACTGTAATGCCCAAAAAAGTAGCTGACCAATTAGGACTAAAATATGAGCCCTTCCAAAAGAAGGTTACCCAACTTGATGGATCCTCAATCAATACTATAGGAATGGCCAAGGATACCAGTCTAATCCTTCATGCTAGTCCTAATTTTTCCATCCTCTTTGATATATATATATCATAGATCTCCTTGCATTAGTTGCTATATGTTTGTCAATAGAGTTTATAGCCAAGATAAGAGGTTATCTATCCTCTAACTGGTCTCACATGCTATTTCATACAAGATATGGGACCAAGGTTACCATTAAGTTAGAACCATTGGCAGCACACCATATAGAATCTTATGTGTCCAATACCATCAATGTAAACTTCCCTATATTTGATGACAGTGACTTCCAAACCATTAGTGAAGAAAACACAAAGATAGAGAGCATCCCTAATATTTTTCTAGATGAGAGAGCTTTAGAGGCCCAAGAAAATCTTCTTTTGGATTTTGGTTTGGGAAGTTATTTGATACAAGAGAGTGGAGTCATAGAGCCAAGCCTTCTCAAAGAGGATACTAATTTAGAAGATTAGAATAATCAGGTTTGGGAACTATTTTTTGATGGAGCTAGAAGTAGACATGCTTCTAGTGGTGGTGCTATGCTAGTGTCCCCAAAAGGAGAAAGGTATTATACTACCTTTAGATTTAGTTTTTCCTACACTAGCAATACTGTAGAGTATGAAAGTCTAGTCAATGGACTAGAGTGGGCTAGAAAAGGAGGGCTTAAGGCCTTAAAATTTTATGGTGACAGTGATTTAGTTGTCAACCAAGTAAGAGGGATAAGTGAAACCAAAAATGACACCATGAAAGCATACAAACATAGAGTTTGGGATGCAATTGAAGATTTCCATGCTTTCAATATTGTTGCCATCCCTAGAAAGCTAAATCAAAATGCAGATAGATCGGATACTATTGGATCTTAGTATGATATTCCAAATAGCATTTCAAAAGAAGTAGATCAACAACATATCAAAGTGATTGTCAAACCTTCTATTCTTGATAATAATGTCAATTGGTAGGTGTTTGACAATGATGAACAAATTTTTCAGTTCTTGTTTGAAGAAGATGTGTTTTCAAGGCATAACCAAGATAGGTTATCACAAAACTATGTTGATCAAGTGATACAACTAAATTCTAATAAGATGCCTAGAGGTCTTGCCACCTTAGAGAATATCTTCAACAAGGATGATGAAGTCAAGAAAAATAAAGCTAGCCTGGTAGTCCAACAAGAACATTGTGTTGGATTAGAGTTGGAACCAGGTAAGAATTTACAATTTGGAAGAGTGAACAATGAATTGGAAAAGCAAGCTTACACTCAATTATTCAAAGAATTCAGTGATGTTTTTGCATGGAAATATGAAGACCTTAAGGTTTTGATCCATCCCTTGCTCAGAACACCATTGAGTTAGAACCTAATGCCAAACCGGTGAGGCAAAAGAAAAGGCCTCTTAATCCAAAGCTTGAGCCACTTATGCATAAAGAAGTACTCAAACTAATAGAAAGTGGTATCATCTAACCCATCAAGCATACTAGTTGGGTTTCTAACCTCATTCCTATCAAGAATAAGAATGGGGAGCTAAGGTTATGTGTTGACTTTAGGGATCTTAACAGAGCCTCATTAAAAGACTGCCATCCACTACCCTCCATGGAACAAATATTACAATGTGTCTCTGGATCTGAGAGATTTTCATTATTGGATGGTTATTTAGGATACAATTAGATCCTGGTTAATGAAGAGGATCAATATAAGATTACATTTACAACCAAGTGGGGAACCATGGCTTATCAAAAGATGCCCTTTCGTTTGTCAAATGCAGGTGCTACATTTCAAAAGGCAATGGATATGGCCTTTAAAAGCTTCATGTACAAATTTGTGTTGGTCTACTTGGATGACATAATTGTCTATTCCAAACATGCAGTAGACCATATCAAACATCTAAGGAATATTTTTTAAAGGTGTAGAGAGTTTGCGATATCCCTTAATCCCAAGAAATGTGTGTTTGTTGTACATGAAGGAAAGTTGTTGGGATATGTAGTATCCAAGGAAGGAATTATAGTGGATCTTGAAAGAATTGTAGCCATCTTAGAACTACCCCTACCACATCACAAGAAAGGTCTCCAATCTTTCATAGGAAAGATTAATTTTGTTAGGAGGTTCTTGCCTAACATTGTAGATTTACTTAAGCCTTTGACAGCCATGCTAAAAAAGAGTTCAACTTTCAGTTGCACTAAGGAAGGGAAAGCCAATTTCTAGGCTATCAAAGAGGCCCTAACAGAAGCTCCTGCCCTCTTAAATCCAAATTTCAATAAGGATTTTATCCTTTATGCTTATGGAGGTCATGATGCCATATCTACAATTTTGACCCAAGAAAATTTAGATGGATTGGAATAGACTATTTCTTTCTTTAGCAATGGTTTAGAGGAGTATAAATAAAGATACTCTTTTGTAGAAAAACATGTACTTTCTTTGGTAAAGATCCTTAAAAAGTTTAGATATATATTGAATCATAGAAAGGTACATTTGAAAGTTACTCATCCAAGTGTCAAAGATTTTTTTCTTTCCAAAGACCTAAATGAGAAAAGAGTTGGTTGGATCACCAAGGTGATGGAATATGACATATATATTCAAACCACCAAGCTGGTTAGAGGAAGAGGTCTGTGTGAGCATCTGGCAGGGGATGAAGGTTCAAAGAAATCAAAATATTTAGATGCATCTCTGGTGGTGCATTCTACAAAAGAACAAGACAAGACAGCAAGTTGGTTGCCTAATATGATCAATTATTTGAGGACAGGACAATGTCCTGCAAGCCTAGATTTAGAAAAAAGAAGGTATTATAGGTTACAATCTATTCCTTTTGTGTCGATAAATGATGTTCTTTTTAGAAAGGATCACAGTGGTGTCCTTTTAAGATGCATAGATTCAGAGAAGGTAGCAGACATACTATTTGAGTTTCATGATGGACCTTCTCGTGGTCATTTTTCTCCTAGGACTACTACTTTTAAGATCATGAGAGATGGATACTATTGGCCATCTATCTTTAAGGATAGTCATGATTATGTTAGAAGATGCATCAAGTGTGCCATGTTTGCAGGAAAAGAAAGGCTTGTAGCCTTGCCTCTACAACCAATCAGAATAGATCAACCCTTCATGAAGTGGGGTATAGATTTCATTGGCATGATCAATCCTCCATCTAGTGTAGGACATAAATGGATAATTACTACAATAGATTACTTCACCAGATGGATAGAGGTGATTGCATTAAAGGAGGCCAATGAGAATGTTGTCCTAAGCTTTTATGATGACTTAATTCATAGGTTTGGCACTCCTAATTCCATAATTTCAGGTAATGCCCTAGCATTCATAGGACTCAAAGTCTCAGAGTGGGCAGTCAAGTATGGAATCTATTTGAATACCAGCTCCAACTAGTACCCTCAAGGCAATGGCTTGGCAGAATCCACCAATAAGAACTTGATTAGGATAATCAAGAAGACTTTGCAAGATAATCAGAGAGATTGGCATACTAAGTTGAGGTCTGCATTGTGGTTAGATAGAATTAGCCCAAAGAAAATCATTGGACATTCTCCTTATGTGCTAGTGTATGGCAGAGAGGCTAGGTTGTCCATTTCAATTGAATTACCAGCTTTGGACCTAGCTACTTAGTATGCCATATTTGATGAAGGAGATCCCTTGCAGGTCAGGTATGCTCAGTTGATGGAATTAGAAGAACTCAAAGAAAAATCAATGCAAGATATGGAATTCCATCAAATTCAAATGAAGAAGAGCTTTGATATGAGAGCCAGAGTCAGAGACTTCAAGGTTGGAGACATAGTCCTCAAGTGGGATGAGTT
Source organism: Chamaecyparis obtusa (assembly GCA_027943335.1). NCBI lineage: Eukaryota > Viridiplantae > Streptophyta > Pinopsida > Cupressales > Cupressaceae > Chamaecyparis > Chamaecyparis obtusa. The sequence goes on along the minus strand of BSBK01006176.1, from coordinate 831,218 downwards.
CAAGTCTAGACCTGGCAGGCACACAAAATTTGACTCCTTTTGGGGTGGACCATTTGTAATCATAGAATGTAGGGGCTCCAATGCTTTCCAACTATCAAATATGGAGGGAGTCCCCTTACCTATCTCTGTGAATGGTTTCCACTTGAAACCTTGTTTTGAGGTTAACCCCTCTCTATAAGTTTTGTAAAAGTTTCCCTATTTTCTTTCCTTGCTTTCTAGTTTAGTGTCCTACTTTTCACGAAGTGCTCTGAGAACATTTTTTGATTTTTTTCCCTCTATAGAGAATTTTTGTTACTGTAATGACCCCATGCCCAATGGATTGTCAAGGTCACTGGTTTCCCATGTCTAGCAGGTTGACATCCAGCAAAAATTGCCAAAATGTTACCCAAATTTTCCTTGTGCATGCAAATTTGGTTGAAAACCATCCCCAAGCCTCTATTTTTATCTTGTTAAACACCCCAAAAAATTTCATGAGTCTACCTCTCTTCCCCTGGTCTCTGCAATATCTTTTAGGTCTCTAGCTAGAAGAAAAACCCTTAGAAAAATTCATAAACTAGCCATTACCCTGCAAAACCCTTTGGTCACATTATATTTTTATGTTACTTTATCCTAGTCACTTAATTCATCCCAATTTTCATGTGTGCAAAATAAATCCTTTAGTCACCAAGTCTCCGATTCCCAGTGGTTAACCCCTTAACACTCAATGATCCCGTAAGCGATTACCGTTTCGGTTGGCGGTCTTAGATCGATGGCCAAGTCAAGATTCTAGATCTGACGGTTATTGCATGATCTCATAGGGTTGGAAGATTCCATGAGATCTTGTGACAATTGTCGATCTTCCTACCTGCAGAGTTCATCTTGTTAGTGGGACCGGTGCCATCTCATCTTATTTGGTAGTTCCTGATTCGTCAGTGGTGTCTGATTCAACAGCTTGTCAGTGGGGCCATCTTCTTTGGTGGGTTAAGTTATGAATTAATCATGTGGTCATTTTTATACCAGGGGCTCATGATGTGAAATAGGTAATCTAGTGGTATAGTGATAGCCGTTGATCCTCCTTCATCATCAGAGCTTCTAACAGTGGGTCCTGTGTCAGGGACAGTTGCAACATGGATCCATTTTGGTGGCTTGTGATTGGTTGAGGTTGAATATAGGTAAAAGGATGTTATTGGGGCCAAGTATTTTCAGATGTGTTAGAGGAAGGAGATCTATGGTGGTCATATGATCTCATAGAATCTTCTGACCCTATGAGATCATACCCCTGTCGTTAGATCAGAATCTTAGACAGTGGGTCTGATGTTAGAAAGAATGCAACGTGTATCTAAGGGGGCGGCATTTGATTGGTTGGTGAGAGTGCAACATGGCCGATGTCAATGGGCCTGTGGGGTCAAGTGTTTCTAAAGAGGTTAAAGTGCAATCAGATCTCACAGCTTTCATTATACTAGAGATCCCAAAAGCTTGATCGTTACGATGGCAATATAGCGACAACCATCCGATGGTATTCTTAGGGACATGGATCTAGGGTCTATCAGGGACACTAACTTTCTCACTGGTGATTGGCTTCTAACTCTCAAGGTGGAATTTGACTTATCAGAGATGGGTTTTAAACTATTTTTTGAAGTGCATTGTAGCCGTTCATCTGCTAGGAAGATTTCACATCGATGACTATGTTTTAAAAATGAATAGGCTAGCCGTTGATATTCAAATTTAAATATTTCTCTATGAAGGCTTTGCTAGGGTTTAGATTTTGTGCCCATGCATGACAAATGGGTAGTTGGAATTGAATTCCTTAGGACAATGAAGGTTGAGGGGATGATAACAGAGAATCTGATCATCGAAACCATGGATTTTACAGAGTACCACGACATGCTAAAAGATTTAATGGGCTTGTCACCACCTTGTAGAGTTAATCTTTTAAACCTGAATATCTATGAGATCAGATTGTGAGCATTCATGGCAAGGCTGAGTTGCACGTGGGTAGATAGTGTGTGTGTGTGTGAAAATTGTACCTGATATGAATCTATGCTAATATGGAAATTGATCTAACAATGATATGAATCTATGCTAAATGATATGCAATGCTCAAAACAAGAAAGATCTCACAATAGCTTGGATTCACAAAGATGATTCTTCAGACTCCAATTCAATAGCGTGAGAATGCAAATTCATGGATGAATTATGAAGAGCTGAGCCTTGATTTTATAGAAATCCAGGGCTTTAGAGGTGCATGGATAAAAGCCATAAATCACTCAAATTAAATCAGCTTGATTTTTGAGTTATCTGACAATAAAGATAATTTAATTCACAAAAACATGCAAATCATGCAAAAATAGCTTTTTAACTCAAATTAGAGTTTAGATCAGCTTTTTGAACTCCAAAAGGATGTTGAGTTCTAAAAAGTCAACACTTTGCATTGATTTTCTAATTTGGAGTTTAACTGTTTCTTTTGAATGTGCATAATAATTATGAATTAATTAAATAAATAAAGTGATTTATTCTCAACTTAACTGATTTTGAAAATAAATAATTGATTTATGGGTTAATCAATCATTTAATCAAACTTTTATTAAAAACTATATTATTAAATAATGACAACTTGCTTTAATTAATTAAATAAGAATTTAATCAATTATTCATAGGATATTGGATTTATTGTCAAAATTAAATAATACAATTAATAATAGATAGAATTAAATTTAATTACACAATTAAGTGGCAAGATATTAAATCTAATTAATTAAATATGAAAATATTCAATTAATCAAACTTAGGATAAATGTGATTTATCACCAAATAATCATTAAATTAAAGATAATTAAGATAATTAGGAATATTGTTAGGAATATTCCCCGATGCAGAATTTAGGATAATCAATTAGGATTCAATGATGTTTAGATGTGCCTTTGGTTAGGACTTTGATCTCGATTTCATTCGATATGTAGATGTAGGAGGTTAATGAACTTATAGCCCATTTTTGGGGTATTACATTTTGCCCCTCTTTGAATTACTATGCGAAGCGCAGTGGTTTAAAGAGAGTCTGTGTTTGATAAAGATATGAAAATTGATGTTTGAAATTGATAATTGATATAAGACAGAAGCTGATTGATATTGTTTTGATATGGAGATAATAGGTCCTGAATGACCAAAGATAATGTTCACTATAACAGCAAATGAACCTATGATTGCGAAAAAGTGTCAAAACACCTGATTCCAAACCTTAGGATTGCAAAGAAGTGAGTGACCGGTTCTAGACTCAATTGTCTTAGTAGAACTAGTAGGTATCACATCTGAACCCTTTAGTTGCCGAAGAACCAAGGAAAGAACACTATGATCCGATGGTTGCAAAAACTGATACAGTTTACAAGATTAGGAGAATACCAGATTCATATGGATTGACGAATCTGATATGCCCTAAGTGATGATAGATTTTCCCCGAGCGATGAGGTCTTTTTTGATGAATCAGTAACTAGACGTGGTTACTGTCTTGATTACTGAGGAAGATATGATTTCAAATTTGATTATAGACTTTGAATGATGTGTAATACCATGCCCCCTTCGAGATTAAAATTGAAATCTGATAAGAAAAGTCAGCATTGAGAGTTTAGAAGCATGTTAATTAATTTGAGAAGTGGTTATACATGTTCAAGAATGCATTCTACATCATTGGAAGGTCCCAGAAGACCAAGTTTGACTAGGTTAAACCAGGAGTTGACCATAGTTGACCAAGTTGAAATTTTGATAGTTTGATGTAAGATAATCAGTTAAGTTGAATGCTAGATTTATGTGATGATTGAAGGTCGATTATGTAAGCAGCAGACCGTCTTAGGCCCAAAAATTTTAAATCATGATTTTGACATATTAAACGATCTCATATTTGAATTTTGATGCCAAAAAAGGATTCTACTTGTTGTTTCATTGGAGGAACCTTTGTGTGAGATTCAACTCTTGTTAGAGTTGAAGATGCAAGTAGAGAATTGTTTAAGCACTGAAGTTCATTTAGCCATTGCGAGATCATGCAACATGCAAAATGCAAAGAGACGTGCAAAATGAAATGCAACCTAAGACCTAGGACCTAGTCACTGATCATGTGTCAATTTTTTTATCATCATTAAACTTTTAGGTAACTGGATAAATCAATACAATGCCCACTAGCTATGAAACCATGGACATATGAATATAGATTTGTAACACTCAAGAACCAATACAACACCCACTAGTCCAAAACAACCATGGACATTTCAATATTGGTTTTATTTTTGGAATGTTAGATTAGATATAAGCACCAAGGCATAAATGCCAGGATGACCTGAATATCATGTCCATTTTGATATAGCAATTTGTATAAGCATCCAAAACATAAATGTCATGATGACCTAAATATGCCTTGCATTCATACACATCAAATAGCCAAGAGATCATTCTAAATCCAATGTGAATTAGCCGTAGTGACCCTTTATCATTCACATCCTTAGGTAAGATCGCATTTCACAGTAGGAGAAAGAACTCACTCAAAAAGATAATAGTGAGATCAAACTTCCTTGAATTTTCTACGTATCAATGGTCGAGGTACGCATGGCCATCCAATTCGAGATAGAGGCACTTACAGTCGGACACCATTTCAATCTAGAATTTTCAAAGTTGTTAGATTTTCACATACAAGCAGAAGACAAAGAAAAGATTATGCCCCTAGTCATCACTCTCTAAATTCTGTAAAGGACATCATCGAAGGGGTCGAAGGGACACAATATGCAAAAATCTCAATGTGAATCAGTAAGCATACAAGGAGATAAAAGCATGTAAAAAAGCATAGATTGTTTTCAGTTTTATGTTTGATGTTGTTGCGTTGTTGTAGATGCAAAATCCTTTCTGGAGACGAGACAGACTTGACTGACTCAAATGAAGCTTTAAAGGACTCTAAGTGGATATGACACATCTAAGATATACTGGAGGCCATAGGATATGATATTGATTGCCCCCAAGTTTGAACATTGATAGGATACAGACGCTTGAGCTGAGTGGTGTACAGACCAACTTATTAAAAATTGGAAATGCAGAAACAAACCGGGAGATATGTACAAACTAAAGCAAGATAGAAAGCTAGGAAAGACCAAGATTGTGCTGATAGATGGAGTATTTTGAAACAAGCAGTGCTCGTGTGCCAAGTTTTCACCATCTTGATAGAGATTCTTTTTTTGCTACCAAGGCGCCTGTTTCCAGGTTTTCACCAAGGCACTTTTTTTCATTTTTTTGTATTTTTCATCTTTTCAATTTTTATTTTTTTTTGAATTTTTGATATTTTTCAATTTTCTTTTTTGTGAATCATCAAGGCGCCTATTGCTAGGTTTTCACCAAGATGTTCATTTTTTCAAGACTTTTTCTAATTTTTATAATTTTTTCAGGACATGTTACCATAGACTGAATACCTTAGGCATAGAATTTCTTCAAATGGAGAATGTTGATTGGTTTTTGGAGCTATTCTACTTCAGTTGTTGAGAGTTGATAGGTACCAGAGCCAAAAGTAGTAGTGATTACAAAGGGACCCAGCCAATTGGGTTCAAACTTCCCCTTGCATTCTCGATGTGATTGATTTTTAGGATTCTCTCTCAAAACTAGATCGCCAACCTAAAATTCTTTGTGTCTGACTTTCTTGTTGTAGCCTATAGACATTCTCTTCTGATATACTCTAAGATGATCACATGCTACTAGTCTACGCTCATCTAGTAGTTCAAGTTCTTGCAACCTAGACACTCTGTAGTCATCATCAGTTACTAGACCATGCATGCTGATTCTTAGTGATGGGATTTCCACCTCAATAGGTAGTACCACTTCAAACCCATAAACTAAAGCAAAAGGTGTAGCCCCAGTGGGAGTTCTGATACTTGATCTGATACTTGTTCTAATACTAATTCTGATACTTGTTATGATACTGGTTCTAATACTTGTTCTGATACTAGTTTTGATACTTGTTCTGATACTTTTTCTGATACTGGTTCTGATATTGGTTCTGATACTTGTTCTGATATGTGTTCTAATACTGGTTTTGATACTGGTTCTGATACTCATTTTGATACTTGTTCTGTAGGCCCATAGAGCTAGATTAATCATGAGATGCCAGTCTCTACCGGTTTTGTTTATTGTTCTGTGCAAGATCTTCAATAGATTTTTGTTGGAAGCCTCTACTTGGCCATTCCCTTGTGGATAGTAGATAGAAGACCAATGTTGGGTGATCTTGAATTTGGCACATAGATCATCTAGGTCTTTATTCTTGAATTTCCCACCATTATCTATGATTATGGAATGAGGGATCCCATATCTGCATATGATATAGTTTAAGATGAACATTGATATCTGATTTCCAGTTGCTTGTGTCAAAGGGACCGCTTCTACCCATTTTGTAAAATAATCTGTGGTAGTGATAATATGGGTATGTCCGTTAGAAGAATGAGGATGAATCATCCCAATAAGATCAAATGCCCATTGATGGAAAGGCCATTGTGTTGTAAAGGGGATTAGATCCCTCCCTTGAGCATGAATTAAGTTGCCATGCACTTGGCACTTTTGACAATTCTTAGAAAATTTGATAGCCTCTTTCTCCATTTCAGGCCAATAGTACCCAGCCCTAACAAGTTTTTGAGCTAGCGTTAAATCGTTCGAGTGTGACCCAAAAATACCATCATGGACTTCTTCTAATGCATGTTGAGACTCTTCCCATTCTAAACATCTAAGTAGTGTACCATCTAGACCTCATTTGTATAGATCGTGACCAATGATGACATATCAGGAGGCATTACAGATAAGGTATCTCTTTTCATGGTAGTTGAAGGTATCAAGAATGATTTGGTCTTGGAGATAGGAAAAGAGGTCTTTATATCTGGATGAATCATGACCTACAACAATGCAGATCATGTGGGTTTTAGGGGAGTCATATGCAGGATAAGATAGTACTTCCACCAGAAACTCATAGCGTAGCTCATGTTCAGGCTACTGTAATAAAGTAGATAGTGTTGCCATTGCATTGACAACCTTGTTCTCCGTTCTAGAAATTTGTTCAAATGTGATAGATATGAAATATTTCTTAAGATCATCTACCATTCTCTTGTAAGGAAGGAGCTTTGCATCTTTGGTTTGGTACACATCATTGACTTGATGAATAACAAGTTGAGAGTCTCCATGAATGTGTAGCTTTGTTACTCTCGATTCAATTGCTAGTTTCATACCATTCAAAAGGGCTTCATATTCCGCAATATTGTTTATGTAAGGAAACTTTAATCGGAATGCTTTTTGGATTGAGTATCCTTGACGAGTTATGAACAATATGCCTGCCCCGAAGCCATTCTATGTGTAGGAGCCATCAAAGAATAATTGCCATTCTCTAGAAGAAAGATGCATGATAGAGGAATCTAGGAATTCCATTTGTAGTGGTGTATTAGCAATCATAGGTGCATCTTCTAATTGATCAGTAGTAACCTGTCCTTTAATATCTTTTCTTTCCACGTATTCAATGTCAAATTCACTTAAGAGCATAACCCATTTAGCTAATCTACCCGTGAGGGCAGCTTTGCTTAGTAGGTACTTGAGGGGATCAATTTTAGCTACCAATTGTGTGGTATGAGCTAACATGTAGTGTCTTAGTTTCTGTGATGCAAAGATCATAGCGAGACAAGCTTTATAAATTAGAGAATAGTTCTTTTCATACGCCACCAATGTTCTGCTTATATAATAAATGGCTCTTTCCTTTTTCTCTTCATCATGTTGCACTAGCAATGCCCCCAGTGATGTGGTTGTTGTGGAGGCATATAAGATCAATGGCTTCCCATGAATAGGAGGCATCAAAATAGGTAGATTTGATAGATACTTCTTGATATGGTTAAAGTTGTTCTCACATTCTTTATTCCATGCAAAGTTCACACCTTTATGTAATGTTTTTGTAAAAGGTTGTGATATGTCCGCTAGTTGTGATATGAATCTTCTAATAGATTGAACTCTTCCTTGCAATGTCCTCATTTGATTGATATTCATGGGAGGTTGCATCTCTATTATAGCCTTGACTTTAGCCGAATCAACTTCAATGCCCTTCTTTGAAACTATGTATCCTAAGAGCTTTCCAGAAGTGACACCAAAAGCACACTTCTTAGGATTTAGTCAAAGACTAAACTTTTCCATTCTATCTAGGATCATGCTTAAGTCCTTTAGATGTTCAGTTCTGATCATAGATTTTTCTAAAGTATCATCAACATAATCTTCCATAGTTCAATGCATCATGTCATGGAAAATAGATGTCATTGCTCTTTGATATGTAGCACCGGCATTTTTAAGCCCAAATGATATGACATTCCAATAGAAGGTGCCCCATGCACATGTGAAAGCAGTTTTTTCTTGATCCTCTAGAGCAATTTTTATTTGGTTATATCCAGAGAAATCATCCATTAAGGAGTACATCTCGAAACCTGCAGTCATGTCCACTATCATATCAATGTTCGGTAGTGGAAAATCATCCTTAGGGCATGCTCTATTCACATCTCTAAAGTCTGTGCACACTCTGATTGACCTATCTGGTTTAGAAATAGGTACAATATTAGAGATCCACTCTGCATAGTCAATAACTCGGATGAATTCAGTATTTAGGAGTTTCTCTAATTTAGCTTTTACCAAGAGTGCAACATGAGGATGCATCTTTCTTAATTTTTGCTTGACAAGTTTGACATTTGGAGCGATAGATAAATGATGCATTATGAGATTAGGATCCAATCTTGGCATATCTGAATATTTCCATGCAAAGTTGATCTTCTTCTCTATTAGGAATGTTGTAAATTTTTGCTTCTCTTCTTCTGATAATGATTGTGCTACATGTACCAATTGTGGTTTTTCTGTTGTACCCAAATTGATGGATTGAGTGGGCTCAATTAGAACTGGAGATCTGGCCTGTAAATGAATTAGAAGGACATCAAATATCTCATCCTTAGGCACCTCAGAGAGGTTTTCACCTTTGTATACATCTTTTATTTTTACTTTTGTAGGTTCTGAGACTGCCACAAAGTGGTTTTCACCCTCATAACTCTTTTTCTTTTTCTTTTTATACTTGTTTTTCTTACTAAGATATTTGATGTGTAACTCAGTCATGCTGATGCTTGGTTCACTGATGGAAGTACTCATAGGCTCAACTACATTGAGGTAGCAAGCAAGGGCATAGTCATTCGGGAAGGTATAAATACCATGGTTCAGATTCGTGGAGGTTTGATCAATAAGTTTTGGATATTTGATAGTCAAAGTAGGGAAAGATTGGGAGATAGTGTTTACGGATATGGATTTGTCATCATTGGTCCTAACCTAACGCTTGAGTTCAAAGGTGATACTACAACTTAAGACATCCAATTCATGAATAGGCTCAATGTCATCATGGGAGTCTAATTCAGCCATAGGTGAATTAGACTCGATAGGTTCATCATTTCACTCTAGACTTATGCTGGTTTGAGGTGCATATAGGTGAATAACATCAACATGTTTCTCTGTGATAAGCTCATCTGGTTCTGGGATGACTCCCCATTCATAGTCATTAGATTCATCTTCTGACTCAGGATCTCTAGGAAATCTAAGAACATCAAATTGTGTGCGCCAAAAATGTGTGTGTGAAAATTGTACCTAATCTGTAAACACAACACTTCAGTAAAACATTAGAGGTTAGCAAAAACCAAAATCATGCAAAATTGAAATCTAATTTAACCAAGTGATTTACTGCCTTCTAGTAGGTGCGAGATTGATGTTCTCAGATTGTTATCGAGATCAGTGACCTAGACAACACCTAAATGAAGGATTTGAATGCAATTGATCTAGATATGAATTGAATGCAATTAATCTATTTTTTTTGGTATTTTCTATGCAATAAGAATGATAAAATGATATGAAATCTATGATATGTAAAAACTGATATGCTATGAATTGATCTAACAATAATATGAAAACAAAAGTGATCTCACAACAATGTTGATTCGCAATAAGCTTTGATCCTTCCAATTGCAATTCTCCAACGTGATTGTGTAAAAATATGAGATTCTATGGATTTGAGAGATGAATTATGAAGAGCTGAGCCTTGATTTTATAGAAATCCAGGGCTTTGGGGATGCATGGAAAAAGCCATAAATCACTCAAATAACTTAGCTTAATTTTTGAGTTATTTTTAAATAAAGATAATTTAATTCACAAAAATATACAAATCATGCAAAAATAGCTTTTTAACTCAAATTAGAGTTTAGATCAACTTTCTGAACTCCAAAAGGATGTTGAGTTCTAAAAAGTCAACACTTTGCATTGCTTTTCTAATTTGGAGTTTAATTGTTTCTTTTGAATGTGCATAATAATTATGAATTAATTAAATAAATAAATAAAGTGATTTATGCTCAACTTAACTGATTTTGAAAATAAATAATTGATTTATGGGTTAATTAATCATTTAATCAAACTTTTATTAAAAACTATATTATTAAATAATGACAACTTGCTTTAATTAATTAAATAAAAATTTAATCAATTATTCATAGGATATTGGATTTATTGTCAAAATTAAATAATACAATTAATAATAGATAGAATTAAATTTAATTAAACAATTAAGTGACAAGATATTAAATCTAATTAATTAAATACAAAAATATTCAATTAATCAAACTTAGGATAAATGTGATTTATCGCCAAATAATCATTAAATTAAAGATAATTAAGATAATTAGGAATATTGCTAGGAATATTCCCCGATGCAGAATTTAGGATAATCAATTAGGATTCAATGATGTTTAGATGTGCCTTTGGTTAGGACTTTGATGTTAATTTCATTCGATATGTAGATGTAGGAGGTTAATGAACTTATAGCCCATTTTTGGGGTATTACATTTTGCCCCTCTTTGAATTACTATGCGAAGCGCAGTGGTTCAAAGATAGTCTATGTTTGATAAAGATATGAAACTTGATGTTTGAAATTGATAATTGATATGAGACAGAAGCTAATTGATATTGATTTGATATGGAGATAATAGGTCATGAATGATCAAAGATAATGTTCACTATAACAACAAATGAACCTATGATTGTGAAAAAGTGTCAAAATGCCTGATTCCAAACCATAGGATTGCAAAGAAGTGAGTGATTGGTTCTAGACTTGATTGTCTTAGCAGAATTAGTAGGTATCACATGCGAACCCTTCAGTTGCCGAAGAACCAAGGAAAGAACACTATGATCCAATGGTCACAAAAACTGATACAGTTTACAAGATTAGGAGAATACCAGATTGATATGGATCTTGATGAATCGGATATGCCCCAAGTGATGATAGATTTGCCCCAAGCGATGAGGACTTTTGATGAATCAATAACTAGACGTGGTTGTTGTCTTGATTACTGAGGAAAGATTGATAGAATTTGATTTACAGACTTTGAATGATGTGCAATACCATGGTGATTCAGGAGCTACTAGGGAGATCTAACAACCCAATAATGAACCATACCTGTGGAGATTTCTTCCACAAGGACATTTATATAGTGGCTGTCACTACCACGACAAAAATGGCTATTACCACTTGAGGTTCCGTCAACGCAGTTTTCCATGTGAAGGGATTGTGTGTGTGAAAATTGTATCAATCTCGCACCTACTAGAAGGCAGTAAATCGCTTGGTTAAATTAGATTTCAATTTTGCATGATTTTGATTTTTGCTAACCTCTAATATTTTACTGAAGTGTTATGTCTATAGACCAGGTACAAAATTCACACACACATTTCTATGCAGTCCTAATGTCTAGCAAGGTGGAGAACAAGAGGGATTGACAAGCTGGTGGAAGAGATGGAAGACAAGAGAATGAAGGAGAATGAAGGGAAAAAAATTTCAAGGGAAAACAAAACCTTGGATCTGAAGCCAAGTCCCCTTGTGGTATCATACTATGAGTAACCTTTAGAGAGGGTTAACCGTAGCGAACAATCCCTTCACAGGGAAAAATACGTTAATGGAACCTCAAGTGGTAATAGCCATTTTCACCATGGTAGTGACAGCCACTATATAATGTCCTTGTGGAAGAAATCTCCACAGGTATGCTTCATTGTTGGGTTGTCAGATCTCCCTAGCAGCTCCTAAAGATTAAGTTCTTGGACTATGTCAAAACCCTGGTGCGCTAGGATTGGAGTTCACCCCTTTGGATCATAAAAGTTGCAGAGTCAAACCATTACTAAAAACCCTAGTGAGGCCAAATTTTCATTTTATACGGTATATGTGCATCATTGCAAAACATTTTTGGAACATAAAGAATTAGCACTTCTGAGGATTAGAATGAATAAGTCACTTGATTGTTCATGCCCAAGGTTTCTTTTGCCCTTGTTCATTGTTTTTAGACATGCTTGAAATCACTTGCTTGCTCTTTTGTGTGCTTGTTTATCTATCTGGTTACTAAAAATGAGCAAATCTGTTACAATCCTCAAATCTTGACATTGAAATTTGCCAACAATCTGAATCTGCAAACTCAAAATTTTGCAAAAATTGATGTAAAATCCTTTCTGGAGTCAAAAATCATTTCAGGAAGTCAAAAGTCATACGAGTTTTTCCAAGTGTCATTTCATTACAACCCATCTATCATATGATTGAGTACCTAGTGTCGTACGAGTTTCCATGCCAGCAAATTTTCAAAGTCAAAATCTTGCAACTGTCGTATGAGATTTTCAACTGTTGTTTAATTTCTACCAAACTATCGTATGGGTTTTGCAACTATTGTTTCGTAGCATACCCACTATCATACGAGTCTATAGAGTGTCGTTTGGGAAATTTTTGAGAGTTGTCAGAAAATTGTCAGAATTGCTAGATATTTAGCTTTTTTAGCCTATTTCCAAAATCTGTCGAACAAATCACTGTGTCAAGAGTAGAGTAGTAGCTATCGAGAATCAGTACACATGTCTCAAAGAATCACTGCACATGAGGAAAAAATTCTAATCACCACTATAATGAAATAGATGCATGCTATGCAAGTTGAACTTAACAATCTTAAGAAAGAAAAGGAACCTAAAGAGTTCTCCATGGAAGCTCTATGCCGTTTTCCATTTGATAAAGACATGTACATGTCACCATGCCCCCAGACAAAATGTGAGCAACTTGACAACCCTTATGATACCTCTTCCATAGAGAGTGACACATCCAAATTTGAAGACTATGATGACTATGATGATAGACAATGTAATGATACCTATGACACCTCTGTTCCTAAGAATCCTCCTTGTTGTGTGTTCCTGCTTACTACAAATGGGCCGTCACATTGGATAGATCATGATGGTGATCCATATGATTCTGATTTTGAAAGAGATTTTGATGGCTTTTGTGGACAATACCTTGATTATGATCCATCTACTACTGCTGAGGACTATAAAATGCATTGTGTTAGCTTGAAGAATCAATATTATAAGAATCCTTCTCCTAAGGACTCTCCTACTAAAAATAAAGATTATCTTCTCAAGCAAGATCATGTTAATGTTGAACCTTTTGTTGGAAATATTCAGGAATTAACCAAGTTACTGAGAGGGGAGGGGTGAATCAGTAACTCCAAATTTTCTTCAATAACAGATGTATTAACATATAGTTCACTTTATCCTTTTGCATATAGAAAGCATGAAATTTAAAAGCATTCACAACAATGACACATAGATTTGGTTACCCAGAAACCTTCCAAAAGAAAGTAAAACTGGGGTAGATGAAACCCACAAAGCTTTAGTACTGCAATATAAAGTTGGCCGGTTAAGGCTTACAATGATCACTTCTGATGATCTACCCTACTAGGAGCAATAAGGATTGCTAAATCCACCTTGTTAAAGGATTTACAAACATACAATGAAGTATGCACTCGGTTAAGAGATTTTACAAAGACTGTTAAGTCTACCCGGTTAAAGGATTTCAAGCTAATTCACCTGTTAGGATGAAACAGTAGATCTCTTACTTTGCAACTGGATTGTTGATTGAGATTCGTTGATGTACTAATCACCTTCTATGATGAATTTGACTTTGCTACTCCTTATACTGTTGTAGCCCTTTGTAATTCGCTTATCTCTGCCTTTCTTTCTTTTTCATTTCACATTCATACTCATACTAAATACATCTTGGTAATTTTACAACATTGTTTATATACAAGTCTAAATAATTAATTACAATTACAAAGTCAGCTTGACAAATAAACATAAGTGCTACTAAGTCGGCCCAAGTATGGTTACACGGTTCCTGCAAACTAACTCGGTGACTTTCTGATACTCAGTGTCCACTGCATTACTCGGCATCGTCATGCACTCGGTAGAAGTGAAGGCACGGTTCATACTAACCACTCGGTAGGTTTTGAACTCGATAAATACCTATGACTCGGTAGACATAATGTTACTCGGTTTACACTGTCCTGCTCAGTTTGCACTGTCCTGCTCGGTTTGCACTATTCTGCTCGGTTTGCACTGTTTTGCTTGGTTTGCACTGTTCTACTCAGTTTGCACTATTTTTCCCAAAACTTATATACATGAACCATGCTGAGATTTATTTTGATTTTTCAAAATTTGTCTTTGTCATAGGGCTTTATAAATTATCTCCCCCTTTCAATGTGCTAACTTTTTCTTCTTTTCTTCTTTTCTTCTATACATATCTCCCCCTTTTTGATGATAATGCCAAAGGTGTATATACAAGTGTTTTACAGAGAGAATCCAAAATTTGATAGAAAAATAGAATGTACCTTCATTATCAGTGCCAGGGTTCTGTCCCAATTTTCTTGCAGAATCTTGCATGTTTGGATTGCAATTTGGACTTCTGCAGAGAGTTCAATCATGTGATCTGCTATTGAGAACTGATTGTCATGAATTAATGTTTTGGAATGTTCAATGTGCTTATACATTGTATTCATGATGGGAAGGATCATGTTCTGAATGTCTAGCAGTGTGGACCGGATCCTTGTGTCTTCTTTCAGTAGTTTTGACTGCATATTTGATAGGTATGAGATTTTCATGTGATGAACAGAGTTTGAACTTGGTTCAAGTTGTAGCTTCTATATGCTAATCTTCAAATCCTCATCAATTTTATTCATTTTATCCTTGACATACTTGGTGAACTTGGCAACATTACATAGTCTGGCCAAAAGAGAGGTAACATTCAAATAGGTAGATTCAATGTTTGTCAAAACTGAAGACAATTCTACTTGATTAATAGTTATGTGTTGAGCAATGTGCTCAAGCACTTTATTATTGAATCTCTTCTTGGCTTTTTCAACTAACTTGTCTGTCCCA
The DNA here is from genome assembly GCA_027943335.1 of Chamaecyparis obtusa. Classification (NCBI taxonomy): domain Eukaryota; kingdom Viridiplantae; phylum Streptophyta; class Pinopsida; order Cupressales; family Cupressaceae; genus Chamaecyparis; species Chamaecyparis obtusa. Next base: position 815,948 of record BSBK01006176.1, on the reverse strand, counting down.
GATGAATCCTCATTGTACTTATTTACTGCTTCTACTAATTGTAACAAAACATGTTGAGAGGAGTCTACTTTAATACCTAATGCTTCTGACAAAATGTCCTTAGCATCCTTAATGATTTGATATTCCTTGTCTCTCTCCTCTTTAAGCTTCTTTTGCTTCGCTTTCCTTTGGAGGATTTCACCTATGTTTTGCATTTGATCTGCTGATAGATTTGCAAAATCCAATGTTGGAATCTCTATTTCCTCATCAAGGTCTATATCCTCTACTATATTCTTGCCCAAAAATCTTATACTCAGTTGAGTCTTAGGCTTATCTGTACTTAATGCCTTAGTAGTAGTGACAGTAGACATAGTAGGACTGGCTATAGAGAATGGTATACTGTCTACTGGAGAACTTAAAGTATTTACACTTGTAGAATCAAAACCTGGAATACTTACTACTGGAAAACTTGATGAAATAGGAGACTGCAACTCGGTAGAAGAAATGGTAGTTGCTTCTATTGTTGCTATAGGTGATTGGACAAATGTTGAAGTTGTCACAACCATGCTTGAAGGTGTCTCCGGGCTAGATGTAGTAACTTTTGCTGGAGAGGTAGGAAGTGATGCAATGACTTCTGCCGCTATCCTCACAGTATCATCTACCTCAGTGGCTTCTTCCTGTTCATCACTGTCATCTTCAATGTCTTTTATTATAACTGTTTCAGTACTCGGTTGGTGAAGATGGTATATGTTCTTCCATGTGGCATTTGCAGCCTGCACAACCGATTCAATATTGTTAATCAGAATCAAACAAGTATTGAACTTCAGTGTCATCTTATTTTCATTCTCCTTCAATGCCTTCTTTATTTCATCATTTTTCAAGCTCGGCATTAACTGTCTCGGGGTTTGATCAAATATGTCTTTTACAGTTTGCTTTGCATTGGTCCATCTCATTTTTATTGGATCTAATAAAGCTGTTGGAACCTGTGGGGCTATTTCATTAGGAGAGTATTTCCACTATCCCATCTTTTCAATGACAGCATCTTCAATCTCCTTTTGTTCTATTTTTGATCTTGTTTCATATTTTAAAGATTTTATATTACTTACTCCAGATCTTGATCCTTCTCTCAAAAGTTTGATCTTCTCTTGAAGGGTTAGAGGAGGCTTTTTGAATATTATATCTTTGTCCTATTTGTCTTCTTTACCCCTTGCACTTATCCTTATAAATATAGTAGTGGGAGGCTTAGGTGCCTTGGTAATGAATACCTTTCCTTTCTTTTTTGCAGGTTCTGGTTCCTTTGTTTTCTCATTCTTTTCCTCTTCTTCTTCAGTGTCTTCTCCTCTGTCCTCAGTTAGCATTTGCATTTTGGCTATCCTCTTTTTTCCTTTATTTACTGCCTGTGGAAGCTTTATACTTAATTCAATTCTCACTTTTGCTTCTTCATATGTTCCAAAATATGGAGCTTTGGGATTAACAGGCTGATTTAGGAGGGCTTCAATGATATTCTTTGTTTCATCAATGTTTACCTCATAAGGAAGAGGTTTTACATGTACAATCCTCGGTTTAGCTGCTTGAATGTATACTCTATCACAGTCCACCATGAAAGAAATATCATCCTTATAATCTTCCACCAACTTCTATGGAATCCAGAATCTATCATTCATTTTCTCCTTGAAAGACTCAAAATAACTATCCATGATGCTCTCAAAATTTTCACCCATTTCTGAAATATATTCATTTATCTCATAAAGAACTAGCACATCTTTTCTCCATACTACTTTTCCTTTGGAAGGGAAGAATTTTTGAACATAGAAAAATAAACAGACCAGTAGAGATCCAAACTTACATGGATTGTTTTTGGAAGTTTGAATGCTTTCCATGTTCTTGTTAAACTATTTTAACAAGTCTGCAAGGTCAAATGATAAATTATTCTTGACCACTTTGTATGCTAGGTCTATGCCTTCGCAAGAAACACTATTCTGTCGACTTGAACTGTATATTTTATGGGCAATGATGTGTGTTCCAAACTTCAGTTTAGTATCAGTAATGCTGCTTACTTTCATGCCTCTACCATCCCACTCGGCTAGGGTTTTCTTCTCCAGTTCCAGCCGACCTAGGGTTTTGGTAGTTTAAACTTTGTTTAACATGGGAAGACTGGTGATTTGGTGAATCATCTTCTTAGTGATCTCTATGGGTTGCTCAAGCCAAATCTTGCCTTCATGTACATGGCTGAGAATGTATCTAACCCATTTCTCCCAAAATTTTTGAGGTAAATGTGCAATGTGAACTAATCCCTTGTCTTCTAGATGTTTATGCTTGGGTTTTAGAATACCATTCACACACAGTTCCTCACGCACAATATCTAGCTCTAGGTTTCCCATCTCTTGAATTGCATAATTGAAATGATTGCAAAGATCGTTAACAAGTAGTACCTTAGGAGGAATCTGAGATTGAGCTCCGTTCGGGTCTAGGGCTGCTGCAATTGCGGGCATGAGTTTGAAATCTGGTGCTCTCCATTCCCCTTGGATTATCATTTTTGATCCTTTCTTCGCTGAAGTGCTAGATGATGCCATGGTAGCTCACTGAGAATTCTTTTCGCAAAAGTGTTTGAATCACTGGATTGCTCTTGAAATTTTCTGCTCTCAAAGTGCTAAAGTTCATGGTGAAGAATGAGTTTGATTTCTTGCCTTTTGTTTACAACTCTGTCATTAATGCTCAGTACAAATTAGGGTATGAATTCTGACAGACTGTCACCCATTATGAATTAATTTCTCGATAAAGACTTCACTCCGACCTCGCTCGATAATCATATTAGATCGCTCCCAACCTTGCTTGGTGAAAACTGATACCGACCTTCCTGTGATCTTATTGCATCTTGTATGCCGATTTAGATCTTTCTTTTAATTTAGTTCTGGAACTGCTTGAAATTTTTCTATGAGAATACAATTCCAGTGCTTTCTTGGGAATTTAGTTTGAGTTGGTAGAGCCACCCATTCCATTACTTAGACTAGTTTGCTCAGTAGATTTAGGAACCCACTGTTGTCTCATCTGTTTCCTGACCTTAGTTGCTTCATTCTTCTTCCCATCTTCAACTTCACTAGCATTCATGCAATTTCTGGCTATGTGACCGAGTTTAGTGCATTTGAGGCATCTTATGGTAGTATCTCTTTTCCTTAGATGATGTTTTATGCAGTTCATGCCAATGTTTCCATATTCTCCACAGTAATGACATCTACACCAGGTGTTGTAATCCCATCCAAACATTGCTTTCATAATTTGTTCTGCTGGATTGAATGTTTTGGATCTGCACTCGGATGCCTTGTGACCTTGTTTGTTGCATTTGTGACAATTACCTTTGAATCTTGGTTTTTCCTTGCATTCATTTGCTTTGTGACCATGCTGATTGCAGTTGTAGCATTTTCCATTGAATTCTACTTTTTCATTGCTCCAACATTTATTTGAAGTATGTCCTATTTTGCCACAATGATTACAAGTAGGTTTCTGATTTCTTTGAGTACCTTGCTTAGAAGATTCACCTTCTGCTTTGTATCCAAGTCCTGTTTTTCCTTTTTGCCTATGAAGATTTTGATCATACAGCTGATTTAGGTCTTCTTGGCTCTTCAGCATTCTTTCATTGATTTGTTTTTTGGTTTTTAGGTCATCCATCAATCTTAGATTGATTTGCTTTTCAGATCTTAGTTCTTCTCTTGTGCTTTCTATTTCTGATCTTAGAGTCAAGAATTTCCTCATTTATATGGGAGATCTGATCAATTAGGTTTTCTAGCTGAAGGGTTTTATTTTGGACTTCATTGTTCCTTCCATCTAATTCATCTTTCAACTTCTTTGTTTGTTCTAAGATCTCACAAAATCTTGTTGAGTGCAGCTCTTGTTCTCTTTTTAATTTTCTCACTTCTTCCTGCAGAGACCCATTCTTTTCTAGGAGTTCTTTGACAGCATTGTTTGCTTCATCTGAGCTATCTGAGGGAAAAAGATCTTCAATCTTTTCTTCAATGTAATTCTGATCATTCATCTGATTTGCAAGTTCCTTCCTTCTTCTTAGGGATTGGGAAAGATGTTCTTTTCCTTCTTTAAGTTTAGCTATGGCCATTTCCAGATCTAGCTTTTCATTTTCAATCACCTTGTTTAGTTTGAATACCTCCATTGTCCTGGATCTTTGCTCAAGCTAGTTAAGCTTTGTCTTGAGAACCAATACAACTCTGATACCAATTGTTGGAAATATTCAAGAATTAACCAAGTTACTGAGAGGGGAGGGGTGAATCAGTAACTCCAAATTTTCTTCAATAACAGATGTATTAACATATAGTTCACTTTATCCTTTTGCATATAGAAAGCATGAAATTTAAAAGCATTCACAACAATGACACATAGATTTGGTTACCCAGAAACCTTCCAAAAGAAAGTAAAACTGGGGTGGGGATGAAACCCACAAAGCTTTAGTACTGCAGTATAAAGTTGGTTGGTTAAGGCTTACAATGATCACTTCTGATGATCTACCCTGCTAGGAGCAATAAGGATTGCTAAATCCACCCTATTAAAGGATTTACAAACATACAATGAAGTATGCACTCGGTTAAGAGATTTTACAAAGACTGTTAAGTCTACCCGGTTAAAGGATTTCAAGCTGATTCACCTGTTAGGATGAAACAGTAGATCTCTTACTTTGCAACTGGATTGCTGATTGAGATTCCCTGATGTACTGATCACCTTCTGTGATGAATTTGACTTTGCTGCTCCTTATACTGCTATAGCCCTTTGTAATTCACTTATCTCTACCTTTCTTTCTTTTTCATTTCACATTCATACTCATACTAAATACATCTTGGTAATTTTACAACATTGTTTATATACAAGTCTAAACAATTAATTACAATTACAAAGTCAGCTTGAAAAATAAACATAAGTGCTACTAAGTCGGCCCAAGTATGGTTACATGGTTCCTACAAACTAACTTGGTGACTTTCTGATACTCGGCGTCCACTGCATTACTCAGCATCGTCATTCACTCGGTAGAAGTGAAGGCACGGTTCATACTAACCACTCGGTAGGTTTTGAACTCGGTAAATACCTGTGACTCGGTAGACATAATGTTACTTGGTTTACACTGTCTTGCTCGGTTTGCACTATCCTACTTGATTTGCACTGTTCTGCTCGGTTTGCACTGTTCTGCTCGGTTTGCACTATTCTGCTCAGTTTGTACTGTTCTGCTCAGTTTGCACTGTTCTGCTTAGTTTGCACTGTTCTACTCGATTTGCACTAAGGATGCAAATAAGTGTTGTCACTAGTGGCAATCCTACTTAATGCCAACACCTTTGTCTTATGATGGTTCCCTTCCATCCCCTACTTCCTCCAATACCCATACATTTCCTAAAGTTTCTGAGTCTTTCAAATCTTTCATAGAACCTTCATCTGACACAAGCCCTGATACTTTTCATGTGGTTCCCTATAGTTATCCTCCAGGGCTACCTCTTAAAGAAACTCAAGCTAACCTTCACTTGGCTGCAAATACTCTCAATAATGGTAAACCTAAAGAGCCTAAGCCTTCATATGCTATAATCCCTACTTCAGCTAGTCCTCCACCATCTCTTCCAAAGTCATCCATACAATCCCAACATGCTTCCTTGTCCTTAGAAGTGGCTCCATGTCAAGAGGACTCTAAACATGATGAAGAAAATGACATAAAGAAAGATCAAGATCAAGAACCCTCCATGTCATCCACTCCTTTTCTTGATGTCTCTTATCCACTTCATGGTTCTTTTGATCCTACAGACCCTTTTTCATGCATTCCACCATGTCTTAAGTCTTCTCCTAAGCAAGATCAAGCTACTACTTACACTGTTGAGCTTATTGACAATCAAAATAACCTTACTACACTTTCACTTTCCAAAGATAATACTTCCATTAAGGTTGGTAAAAATGGTGTTGTTACTTCCAGTGTTAAGCCTATTGAAAATCAAGAGAAAAATTATGAGCTTATGCTATCTAAAGATCTTTTTCAAGATCAAAGTCTTCCATATTCTTATTCTACCACTCCATGTTCACTTTCACTTTCTACTCTTCCTAAGTCTTTGCAAGCTTTGAACAATCCTATCAAAGAAGGTGCTCATATTCAAGATGTACTCAATTCTATTGAAAATTCTAATGCTCACTCTAAAGATGTTGATATCCTTGGTTGTCATATAGATGCTGATGAACTTATTGATTATCCTTTTGCATCTTCCACTTCCATCCTTAGACCTCTTCCACCGCTACAAAGGGCTTCACGTCTACCTTCCATTGTGGGTCCTTATGTCCCTTCACTTTCCCCTCCTAACTCTCCTAATTCACCATCCATCTTTGGTCCTTACATCGCTCCATCTCCTATCTTTCTTCAAGATGAACATAGATTCATACCCTTGAATCCTTTTTATCCACCCACCCATCAAAACCATTCATATCCCCCTTCTTCTTCCACAAGTCCCAAGTCTTTTGGAAGTAACTTGAATGTTCAATACAAGAAAAAGAAGCAATACAAGAATCCATCAAAAAAAGAAGATCACCATGTCTCCTCTAATCAACATGGAGGCATAAATTCAAAAGAGATATCTAAGAAAAAAACTACAAGACAAGTATGGGTTCCAAAATCCATCATTGAAGATATTCTCTCTAGATCATCAAAAGGAAATAAAAAGCCTATGGTTATATGGATTCCAAAGTCTCTCTTGAAAGAGTTTGGTGTTGAGAAAAAAGTGAAGTTGATATTCAAGCTTCCAAAGACTCCCACTTCATCTTCTTCCAAAAATATTATTCCATTCCATGTGCCTAAACCACAACCTCTGCTATCCATTCACCATATTCCCTCACGTATTCCTTCATTCATGTTTCCTCCATCCTCTCCCCACCCTTCAAGGTATGTGTTGATGTTGATCTTGCCTTCCTTTCCACCTACCCTTTCACAGTCCTTCCATTCATGATCCTTCTACCTCCTATCCTTTTTCCTCATTTGCCTATTCCTCCTATCTTCCAACCTCACTCGCTTTACATAAAACCTTATCCTCCATTTTTCTCTTCCATCTCCCTTTCCCTATTAGCATCTTTTAGCATATGATTTTGAATCCTTGGCATATCATGGTTTACCCTTTCAAGGAGCATTATCTAAAACGCTTGCCTTCTTCCAAAAAAAGAGAAATGAAATAAAAATTGAAAATGTGCCTTGGTGAAAACCTGGAAACAGGCGCCTTGGTAGCAAAAGTAAAGAGAAATAAATTCATCCTATGGTGAAAACCACTCCCTTGTGGTGCCTTAGATAAGTACCATGATGAAAACCTAGCAATCAGACATCATGCGTAGTTCTTCTACATATTTTATCCATTCCATCTTCTCTCTTTGATCTTGACAATGTTGATCTATACATGAACATTTGGCTATCTTGTGAGCTATCTTACGATGATCTGGCTTTCATTCCCTTCCTATTTAGCCTTCATATCTATTTTTCTCCATTCATTCTAGCCTTTCACTATCCTTTTCCCCTTTGGTCTTGATCTAAAAAAAAAAGAAGAGTAAAACACGATGCTATGAAGCCTCTTGACATGTCTACTCTTTTAGACTACATCCTTTCCTTCTTTGGCATTACGGTTTTGTGACTTATCTTATGCTGGCCTTTCATTGTTTGTCCAAATGTGCTTTACATGACAAATTTTTTCCTAGCTTGGGTATTCTTGAGGAGTTTTCCCTTGAGGATTTCTTCCCTTCATTCTCCTTCATTCTCTTGTCTTCCATCTCTTCCACCAACTTGTCAATCCCTCTTTTTCTCCACCTTGCTAGACATTGGGACTGCACGATATGATCTTGTTTGGGAGTTTGCAAATGAAAAAAGATGCTATCAAATATACCAAGTATCAGAACCAGTATTAGAACAAGTATCAGAACCACTATTAGAACAAATATCAGAACAAGTATCAGAATAAGTATCAGATCAAGTATCAGAATGCCTACTGGGGCTACTCCTTTCACTTTATTTTATGGGTCTGTAGTGGTACTACCTATTGAGGTTGAAATCCCATCACTCAGAATTAGAATGCATGGTCTAGTAACTGATGATGACTACAGAGTGTCTAGGTTGCAAGAACTTGAACTACTAGATGAGTGTAGACAAGTAGTGTATGATCATCTCAGAGTATATTAGAAGAGAATGTCTAGAGGCTACAACAAGAAAGTTAGACAAAGAAAATTTCAGGTTGGTGATCTAGTCTTGAGAAAAAATCCTAAAAATCAATCCCATCGAGAACGCAAGGGAAATTTTGAACCAAATTGGTTGGGTCCCTTTGTAATCACTACTACTTTTGGCTCTGGTGCCTATCAACTCTCAATGACTAAAGGAGAACAGCTCTGAGAACCAATCAACATTCTCCATCTAAATAAATTCTATGCCTAAGGCATTCAGTCTATGGTAAAATATCCTGAAAAAATGAACATCTTGGTGAAAACCTAGCAATAGGTGCCTTGATGATTAACAAAAAAATCAAAAAATATCAAAAGTACAAAAAATTCAAAAAAAAATTGAAAATTTGAAAAATACAAAAAAATGAGAAAAAAAAAAAAAAAGTGCCTTAGTGAAAACCTGGAAACAGGCGCCTTGGTAGCAAAAATAGAATCTCTGCCAAGATGGTGAAAACCTGGCAAATAGGTGCCACTTGTTTCAAAACACTCCATCTATCAGCACAATCTTGGTCTTTCCTAGCTTTCAGTCTTGCTTTAATTTGTACATATCTCCTGGTTTGTTTCTACATTTCTAGTTTTCAATAAGTCGGTCTGTACACCAATCAACTCCAGCGTCTGTATCCTATCAATGCTTAACACTTGGGGGCAATCAATGTCATATCCTATGGTCTCCAGTATATCTTAAATGTATCATATCCAGTCAGAGTCCTTTGAAGCTATATCTGAGTCAGTCAGTCAGTCTCCTCTCCTGAAAGGATTTTGCATCTACAACAACAATCAAACTAAAAACTAAAAATAATCTATGCTTTTTTTACATGCTTTTATCTCCTTGTATGCTTACTGATTTGCATTGAGATTTTCTACATATTGTGTCCCTTCGAGCTCTTCGATGATGTCCTTTATAGGATTTAGAGAGTGATGACTGGGGGCATAATCTTTTCTTTGTCTTCTACTTGTATGTGAAAATCTAACATCTTTGGAAATTCTGGATTGAAATGGTGTCCGATTGTAAGAGCCTCTATCTTGAATTGGATGGCCATGCATACCTCGACCATTGATACCTAGAAAATTCAAGGAAGTTTGATCTCACTATTGTCTTTTTGAGTAAGTTCTTTCTCCTACTGTGAAACGTGATCTTACCTAAGGATGTGAACAATAAAGGGTCACTATGGGTAATTCACATTGTATTTAGAATAATCTCTTGTTGTAGACTTCTCCCCTTTATGGTACTAAGATTGCAACCACGGGGTGGAATGAGGGGCCGGTGGATTAGCGAGTCCAATAACCCAACATAGCAATCAAGATCAATCACAAGTAATCTAAGACTGCTAATAAATACTTAGGGTGTCACAACCTAGTATCAATTATGCAGGTGTGTAAAACAAAAGCATGAAGAGAATCACCCAAGCTAGACACATGAGAGATTTATTTTAAGCCCCAAATTAAAATATTATCAGCACAAGTGGAATAGTTGAGATCCTCGCAATGCTTTTAGTAGATTTTTACCTGATTTTAGCAAACTTTACACTTTTTTCAATCAAAACCAGCAAGAATCAATCAAAAATAGAGAATTCCAACTATTAAGATTAGCTGTTAGTCAAAATCTAAAAATCAAATCCGACAAACTACCTGTAAAAATGAAACGATAGTTAAAACCTAATGTTGAAACTCATACGATAGTGGGTCTATTACCAGACGATAGTCTGAAACTTGTACAATGGTGGGTATGCTCCCAGACGATAGGCTGGAAACTTGTACGACATTGGGTGTCTGATGAAATGATAATCCAGCTTCCAAATGATAGTGGGTTCCTGATGAAATGATACTCGGTCAACTATCATACGATAGTAAGATCAAACTCATATGACTTTTGTCAAAAACTTGTATGAAGATTGTACAGACAAAAAATAAAAATCATAGTTTTGCACAGAAACCGATGAGAAAAGGACAAAACTTGATAGAATTGAATTGGAAACCTATTTCAGGGTCCCACGTTTGGTGCCAGAAATGTGTGTGTGAAAATTGTACCTGATCTGTAGACACAACACTTCAGTAAAACATTAGAGGTTAGCGAAAATCAAAATCGTGCAAAATTGAAATCTAATTTAACCAAGCGATTTACTGCCTTCTAGTAGGTGCGAGATTGATGTTCTTAGATTGTAATCGAGACCAGTGACCTAGACGACACCTAAATGAAGGATTTGAATGCAAAAATGATATGAAATATGAATGCAATTAATCTATTTTTTTGGTATTTTCTATGCAATAATAATGAAAAACTGATATGAATCTATGCTAATATGGAAATTGATCTAACAATGATATGAATCTATGCTAAATGATATGCAATGCTCAAAACAAGAAAGATCTCACAATAGCTTGGATTCGCAAAGATGATTCTTCAGACTCCAATTCGACAGCGTGAGAATGCAAATTTGTGGATGAATTATGAAGAGCTGAGCCTTGATTTTATAGAAATCCAGGGTTTTAGAGGTGCATGGATAAAAGCCATAAATCACTCAGATTAACTCAGCTTGATTTTTGAGTTATTTGATAATAAAGATAATTTAATTCACAAAAATATGCAAATCATGCCAAAATAGCTTTTTAACTCAAATTAGAGTTTAGATCAGCATTTTGAACTCCAAAAGGATGTTGAGTTCTAAAAAGTCAACACTTTGCATTGATTTTCTAATTTGGAGTTTAACTGTTTCCTTTGAATGTGCATAATAATTATGAATTAATTAAATAAATAAAGTGGTTTGTTCTCAACTTAACTAAGTTTGAAAATAAATAATTGATTTATGGGTTAATCAATCATTTAATCAAACTTTTATTAAAAACTATATTTTTAAATAATGACAACTTGCTTTAATTAATTAAATAAGAATTTAATCAATTATTCATAGGATATTGGATTTATTGTCAAAATTAATAATACAATTAATAATAGATAGAATTAAATTTAATTACACAATTAAGTGGCAAGATATTAAATCTAATTAATTAAAAATGAAAATATTCAATTAATCAAACTTAGGATAAATGTGATTTATCGCCAAATAATCATTAAATTAAAGATAATTAAGATAATTAGGAATATTGCTAGGAATATACCCCGATGCAGAATTTACGATAATCAATTAGGATTCGATGATGTTTAGATGTGCCTTTGGTTAGGACTTTGATGTTGATTTCATTCGATATGCAGATGTAGGAGGTTAATGAACTTATAGCCCATTTTTGGGGTATTACAGATAGATCAAGGTTGATATGTCTACAGGTGGACTCAGTACCAGGATCAACATGCAAGGAAAAGATTTGATTTGATCACCAATTGTTCTTAGAGATTTGATGATGGTAATTAGTGTACCATTAGGGTTTGATATTTTATTGCAAATTTATGTAACCCTAGTTAGGTTTTGCTCCTGCCTATGTGCAGAAGATGTATATATTGTATTTTTGGAGCCTTAGCGCTCAAGACGTTAGAGAGTTCACATTTTGTAAGAAGAAAGTCTCTTTCTTAGGAGGCTATCTATGGCATTTCTTGCCCCCTGGTCTTCTACATTCTATAACCTCCCATTGGTAATTCAGAGATTGAAGATATTTTGTGACATTTCTCATGTCCCTATGCCTTTTTGTGTGAGTTATCTCTTATTGAATCAAAGTATTTATATGTTTCTCAATGATATCTTAGGGTTCTTGATCCTTCTTTCTTTCTACAATTCATGTGTATTATTGTGAGTGATTTGATGTGAATGCTTTTGTGGGTATACTACAACCCCTTAACAATCTTGTCTCATTCATATACCTAGTTGCAGAGGTGAATGTCCGTTTGTAGGTCATAGCTTGTTGTCTACCCCAAGGAGTGTCATTATTTGTGAAAGAATCTCTTTCTTTCCCTGAATACCCTCTTTGTTTGCAAACCCCTCCTATGAAATACTTATGCAAGCCTATTCAGTAAGTTGTGACCTACTAGACCTAAGTCTCTCATTGATTTCATCCTACATACTGAGATTCAAACCCTACTTTCGGTGCATCACCTAGTAGGTAGTTTGCTTTCAAGTCATTTCCCTTTTCAAGAATTCCTTCTATCCCTTTCCCTCAAAATTTTTAATTTCATGTCTAAGAGCAAATTAAGGTGATTATTTGAGAGGAACTAGCCTAGAACCTGGAGGTCTCATCTCTGTTAGCATAGGTCCCACAACCTGGATATGATTCCCATGTTATACTAGGTTATCAAGACTACGAGATCTTGAGACAAAGGCACAAACTTAGTGTATAATAGCTCCTACACCACTGCTGCTACTTTCTAACCATTTTAATACTCAAAATCCTTTTAGTAGAGGTTGACCTAATAGTCATATGTTAAATCCTTTGAACAAGGTTGCATTCTAATGGAGTGTATGTAAGTCCTATGACTAGGTTCACTTTTAACAAGGTGATTGAAACCCTTTAACCGGGTCACATTTGATAGTGTGTATTGTAACCTTTGACAAGGTTGGATTTTTACCGAGCTCACTTCAGAAGAGTGAAAATAATAGTAGCATGTTACAAAGTGGTTTTTCCCAAATTGGGTTTCCACTGTAAATGCTGGTGTTTATACTTGTGTGAATGTTTAGATCTGAAAATTGCTATGTTTTACAAGTTAAGTTACAGCTGGGTAGTGGACTGCATTGTTAGATGTTTCTATTATTGAATCAGTGATGAACGAGTTTGTTTTGGTTTTGGATCTGATTTAAGGATAAATTTATGAGATTTTTTTATACATCAGGACCTGAGAACAACTGATTCACCCCCCCTATTTGTTGTTCTAAATCATATTAACAATTATATGTTATCTCATAAAATTAGACTCATAGCAAAAATCGATCCATTGAAGTACCTCCTAAGAAAAATAGCCTTGACAGGGAGATTAGCCAAATGGGTCATGGTGTTTAGTGAGTTTGATATCGAATATGTGGACAAAAAGGTAATCAAAGGCCAAGTGATAGAAGACCAACTAGCAGAGGCATGGTTAGAAGATGAACATCCTATTTGGCTAGAATTTCTAGATTCAGAGATAATCAATGTGGAAGCAAAGACATGGAAGTTATACTTTGATGGCTCTTATATCCAACACAGATCAAGAGAAGGAATATTATTAATTACTCCTCAAGGATAAATGACCCCTAAATCAAACAAGCTACTATTTCCATGTACAAACAATATAGTTGAGTATGAGGCACTAGTCATCAGCATCAAATTGGCCTTGGAATGGAAGGTGATAGAATTGCAGATATATAGATATTCTCAATTGGTCATTAATCAAATAAATGATGAGTATCAAACCAAGGATGATAAGTTGATACCCTACAAAAACATGATAGAATATCTCAAGAAGTACTTCACATTGATCACATTTGAACAAGTGTTGAGAGGCAAGAACAAAGTAGCAGATTCTACGGCTACATTCGCTTCACTTCTCCAAGTGCCTGACCAAAGTGCAAGATATGAGTTATTGGTAGAAGTGGAAAACCCACATTTGACCCTTCACATCCCCACACCATTTTCCTATTAGTGAGAGATGAATCACCTTGGTATGGATCCATTTATGTGTACCTTAAAGACCAAACTTTACCTATGGACCAAACCTAAAATTGAAATAAAATTTTCATAAGACAAGCCTCTTGTTACACCCTTGGATCTGACACACTGTATCATAAAAGTCTAGATGGAATGCTTTTAAGGTGTTTAGAGGAGTCAATTTTATCCTTACAAGAAATTCATGATGGAATTTGTGGGTCACATTCAAATGGGTTAACTTTAGCAAATAAACTTCTTAGGATAGGATATTATTGGCCTTCTATGGAATAAGATGTCTATCACTTTATGAAGACTTGTCAAAAATGTCAATACCATGGAAATCTGATTCATGTTCCAGCTCAAGAACTACATCCAATGACTACACCTTAGCCCTTTGATCAATGGGGGATAGATTTAATAGGGATGATTTACCCACCATCCTCAAATGGTCATAAGTTCATTATTACATCAACTAAATACTTTACCAAATGGTTAGAAGTTGTGCAATTATCTAGTACCACATGAAAGAAAATTTCCATGTTTATATTGAACCACATAATTTGTAGGTATGGTGTTCTTCAAGCCATCATAATGGATAATGATAAACATTTCAAGAACAAGGAATTGAAATAATTATGTGCAAAATTCCATGTGGAACATCATTCATCTTCAATATATTACCCACAAGGTAATGGATAAGAGGAGGCTACAAATAAGAACAATATGAAAATATTGAAGAGAATGGTGGACAACTCATGCAGAGATTGGCATATTCAAATAAACCCTACTCTATGGTCATATAGGATAATTGTTAGAAAGCCAACATGAGCTACACCATTCTCAATATTTTATGGAGTTGAAGCAATTTTTCCTTTGGAGGTAGAAATCCCATCTTTAAGAGTTTCATTACACAGATTGTTGAGTCAAGAAGACTATAGGGTTGCTAGGTTGCAAGAATTGGAGCTTCTAGATAAAAGATAAAAAAATCCTTCAATTATCCAAAAGTGTATGAGAATTGAATGTCAAGAAATAATAACAGGCACATCAAACCAAGGACATTCCAAATAGGTGATGTAGTCTTGCGAGAAAACCCTAAAAATCAAGAATAAAGAGAGAAGTAAAGGAAATGGGAAGAAAACTAGTTAGGACCTTTTGTAATTACTTCTTCTTTTGGAATGAGCACTTATAAACTAGTTGATTGTAATGGAGAAGAGTTGCAAGAACCCATCAATAGTATACACCTGAAAAGATTCTACACATGAAGTAGATGAAAGAATATAAATAGAAAGAGTATTAGAAAATCAGAGGAGGCAACATCCTATTTATTGTATATATTCAAAAGTGATCTGAAAAAATTCAAAAAGCATTGAAAAATAGAAAAGAAGAAAAAAAAATTTAAAAATACAGAAAAGATCAAAAACTGTGGAAAAATTGAGCATGAAGAAATCCAAAAACATTCATAAATAATCCTCAAAAAGATGTTGTCTTGGTGAAAACCTAGAAAATAGGCACCTTGATGATATAGAAATAAAAAAAATTGAAAACTAGAAAAATACAAAAAAAAAGTGAAAAAGCTAAAAAGTGTCTTTGTGAAAACCTAGCAAATAGGCACATTGGTAGAAAAAGAGGGAAAAAAAAAAAGAGAAAACAAATTCAATCGATAAAAAGTTGGGAAGGAGGTGCCATTGAAATTCAAGTCAAGTCTCATGACTAGTTGTCATCCTTGTAGATATTTCATTTACCAGCATTTGTATATATTGCATAATTAAACCCTAGAATTGCATTTGCAAATACCTAAAGCTTTTTGTCACAAATCTAAAAAATGTCCCAAGTCCAACAACGCAACAACATCAAACTGGGGGAAAATTTATCCTATGAGAAGGAAGGATTCATCAAATCAAACATCAATTGACACAAGATCAATTCATCAAATCACAAGTGGAACACTTACATAATCAAATCCTAACCCAAACTTCAAATCGAACAAATGCAAACCTTTGATCCAAGATCTCATAAAGATCTTACCTTTATCAATATTAAAAATATGAAATGGGTGAAACTATACTTGAAATATGGATTTGAAAAATAGTGCAAAATTTTTCTAAGTGATTACTTGATTGATGAAATCATGTCATTATAGAAAATCGATGTAGTCTTAAACTAGATAAGCAATCATGAAAGCATGATATTTTATTGATTTCTGAATGAGTGTCTTAAGATCAAGGTTTTAAAATATGTATTATTCATCTAACAACATGATCATCAAAGAATCATCAAGGACATGTATATATGGAAAAATTGAGATCTTTGTTTATTTACGCAATAGGATACCTTGGATATTTTGATGTTCAATATCATAATACCAAAATCCACTTGCAACATTGAATACAATGAATGTGGTAATCATACTCTCATGATTGATTTCAATCAGTGATAGTTGTACTAAGATTGGAAATGCAACATAGAAAGGGAAGCGGTATACATATCATCATGGTTGAATCAGTGATGATTGTATCAATTTCAAGTCTCAAAACTGCTCAATGATGAAAATAACCTTCAAATTTGTGAATAGTGACATCTAGTTGCATCCATATTAGATTAAAGGCATTTAATTTTATTTCTTTCTTAGCTAAAAAACTGATTTGGAAAGAGAAAAGAGAGGGTGGATTAAACAATTCAAAAATTTCATCACATACCTTATATGATAGAATGTGTTGGAAATCAAAAACTAAAAATCAAACTTAGATCAAGGTACATTGCATTAGATTAATTTCATTATTAAATCATGTTGCATTTTAGTTGCCTTCATCCTATTAATTTGGATTCATTTTAGGTCATCATATAAATTGCATTCATCTTTAAAAATTGCATTGCATTAGTTTACATTCATTTTATATCATATCATTTAGTTGTATTCATTAATCATTATATTTTTCATTACATTAAGTTCACACCATAAGGTTATCATTGCATTAGGTTATATTATTATATTAGTGCATTACATTAAGTTCATTTTAAAAATGCATTTAAATCATATCATTAGAACATTACATTATTAGGTGAATTCGTTTAGGATCCATTACATTTAAAATTTTGAATTATATTCAAACATATAAGTGTATTTCATCAGTTCATTAGATCATTTTCATTAATCATTAAAGTGCCATCCATCTATCATCACATCAATCATTAAATTCAATAAATCATCTAAATCCATACATTAACTATTAAATCATATAAAGTGCATTAATCATGCATTTCATTGCATTGCATTCCATCATCCATAAACATAAATGCATCCATCCACATCATTACATAAATACCATCACACAAATATCATCACATAGCTTTTAATCATTAAAGCATTAAATACCATCATTATAAATCATTAAGCATTAAACCATGTGATTAAAATCATCCATCTAATCTATGTCATAAATGAGACATTCATTGGCATATTTAGGCATAACATGTGCATTCATATCATAAATTGCATCTGAATTTCATCAAAACATAGCATATAGAGATAAAACATATAGATCTGCATATCATATAAATCATCTAAAATAGAAATCCAACACATAATGATATCACATAAAGTAAAATCTATCAAAGCTAATAATGTCCATCGTATCATCAGTGTCAATCATAGTATATCAATCAAAGTCCAACAACATGAATAGTACCAATCATAAAAGGAACATCATCTAATAAAACAATAATATGATTACAATGTCTTGATACCACAAAATCATAAAATACATAAAAAGAATGACTCAATATATATATATATATATATATATATATATATATATATATATATATATATATATATATATATATATATATATATATATATATATATATATCAACTGCTAGAACCACCTGCACCATTAGTATTAGGACTTGTATCAAGACCTCAACTCAAACTAGCATGTAATCCCTGCTGACTCATCCTAGCTATAAATGTATGCATCATCAAGCTCAACTAAGTAACCTTCTCAATAATATCTAAAACTTCATCCTTTAAAGACTGAACATTAGAAGCTTGCACTCATTCCTATACAGGAGGAGTCTATACTAGAGGAGCCCGTGGAGGAGGATCCTGAGAAGATGGAATAGAAGAAGATGGAATAGAAGAAGATGGAAGCTATGTAGAAGGAGGAGGACCCTATGGAGGAGGAGGTGTTGAAGGTGCCTGTGCCCAATTTACCAAAATCTATGCAACCTATGCCTCCATATCTACAAGCACCAATGGGGCAACTGGCCTGAATATTTGAACCCTATGCTTACCCCATCTAGTTAGTCTATCATGTCTAACCTGATGTAAAGCTTTGAAGGGGACACCTCAAACTCTTACCCATCCACCTCTCATGCAGACTCCACCTCTAGCAAAAGCAGGAGAAACAATCACCTGAATAACAACCCTTCCACCTCATCTTGCTCATCCTGCTTGTCATCCATGATGACCACATCTACCACCATCACTTCCATCACTGCCATCATCATCTGACTTCTGATCAATCCTTGAAAATATCTCTGTTGGATCTGTAAACCTAGGGAATAGGTTCTGTAAGAACCACTAGACATAATCATCTATTATACTAGCATCAACAATATCCTTGCTCATGTCCCAGGCTAGGTGACGAAGCTATAGTAACTCATCTCAAGCTATCCTATAATCTATATGTGGAACCCAAATGGATCTCTCCACCTATACCTATGTGTATAGTGCAAATCCCTATGGCATACCCTAAGGTTGACCAAATTGTCAAAGGACCCTGTGGAAGCAAAATCTCTCGATAATAAACATTTTCCTCCCTATCATCCATCATGGAATGCACATATAAGGAAGATTAGATGCATCCTTAGGACAAGGTTCACATCCAAGATACAACCTCCGCATGACCTGATCAATATCATCAACTATGTGATGCCAATAGTCCAACTTGCCTGGGTGGACCTGAACAACCATCCCCTCATATATAAATGTGAATGGCCATCCTAGATCATGATGTTGTACTGCAATAGGTCAAGTCATGAGAATGTTCCCCCACACCCATAGTTGTAATAGGAATACCCTTGCAGAAAGAGTAGCCTCATGCCTATGCACTACATCATGCAACTTGTGATATAGCTACACCAAAATGCATGACCCCCAGTCAAATCTATGTGGATAGGAAATCATGTCCTCTAGTATATGACCCTAAGCAACTACAAAACCATGTCCTCACTAATCAGGAACCAAAAACCCATCAACCAAAACTCCTAGTACTACTAGAAGTATAGGAAAAGAAGGCAACTATGCTCATGGGATACTATCATCTTTGATAGTCGGGTTGCTAAATATCCACTGGAAAATAGTGCCATCATACACCTAATCATAGTATACAATCTCCCCATGGGTGGGGATCCTCAAAAATTGTTAGACATCCTCTTGGGTGATGGTCATCTCCCCCATCAATAAGTGAAATGTGCTATGGTTAGAGTGTGAATGCTTTTCCATAGCTATAAGTAAACCTTGGTTCATGTAGAATTGAGGTAGGGAAAGCAAGATGGATATACCATAACGACCAATCAGTCAATGCTCCTTCTTGTTGAGATCATCCACCATGTCGAAAGGTAGCAGAAACAAACCTCAGATGCCAAGCTTTTGAAGGTGGGCTTGTGAAAGAAAGTTTAAACACATCAGAAATCAAAATGATTAACTGTTGAATCACCATATGTCAATCGACGAATCAAAATCAAATCAAACCATAATTAATTTTCTTAATTCTATTTAGAGAGGATGGAAAGTTTATCATCACATTTGACCATCTAATCAAGATTGACAATCAAAATTCAATATCAAATGACTAGAACTGACATTAAACAACTTGTTGTAAATAGGACATAACACCTAAGCCAATCAACCAATCAACGATATCAGACAAGTAGGAAAACTAACTGAAAGATTCATTCTTTTTCCAAAGAGGGTGTATGTACTATTTCATTGCTTAAACGTGTTGAAAATCAAATGCATAGCTTAAATATTTGAAAGCATAACAAAATTATTTGAATCTACAGAAACAAGTTGAAAGCACACTAGGAACTAGTACGTGGTACATGAATCACCTATACACATTGCTAAAATTAATCAAATACACATTTAAATTTGAAAGCCCAACAGAAAATCGTAAAGGTGAAAACTTGACCTAGGTTACACATTTAAAAGTGCAACAAGAATGATTGAACACACTATAGAAAACTATAGATGCACTCAAACAAACTTGTACACATAGGGAAATTGCTTGGATGGCAACTAAAATTAAAAAAATTAAAAACTAGGTTTTTTCTATGAAAAATTTAATTTTTTCAAAATTAAATACACGGAAAGGACAAAGCAAGTTTCTAGGGGTACATACCAAAGCTCCATATCCAGGTAGGCGTTGGTACCGTTGACCTCACTTGAATCTATGCTCTCTATAGGGGACCACCATTATGAAAGGCTCAAAAGGGTCAAAGAGAAAAAAGTAAAAAGCTAGGGTGAAAATGAATAGTGAAAATGACCTTTTACCCCTATATATAGACTTTTTCACCTAAAAAGGGGCACTTTTGACTAGAAAATGACCCAGGACTCAAATTTAACATCCAATCATCCAAATCACAGACATTTGTCATTAGAGAATCACTAAAACAATTTTGGAAATGAAATCAAAATTAACACTTATTTGAAAATATTTCAACGCAAATGATCAAAAATGCATCTTTCACCCACAATCAAATTTAATTTCATTTCTGACGGGGCATACACTCAGATTATCAGGTTCATCATCAAGTTAATCAAATCAAAGGCATAAATCTTTTCACATAAATTTTTTCTCTTTTAATCAAATGGGGCATCAAAACATCAAATCAAAACAAAATAGGCATCATATAGACAATCCATCATCAGAATGAACATCACAAACTTCAATCAATCAAACTTCATCAAATCCATCATTGGTATCTACATATTTTATCAACATGAAATCAAACATCAGTTAATCAATGGCTTTGCATTAGGACATTAGGACATTCTTTGAACCAATGCGCTTCACCAATCAATTCAAAGAGGGGCATTTATAATCACCTAAAAATTGTAAAGATTAAATCAAGTGAGAAACTAAGGAAGACTCAAAGCAATAATTGCAATCAAGCCAAAATCCGACAATAATTGAAAATCAAAAGTCATTAAATCAAATTAAATCAAGATAAATCAATTAATTATGCAATTAATTTAATTAATTATATAGTTAAATTTAAATCAAATCAACCCATTTAAGGGGTGCAAATGGCTAAACAAATCATTTAAATTCAATTATTTAATTCCTAATTTTGGTCACCCACCACATGGGAGGAAAATGCCTCAACCAATGGGAATTAAGGATTGCACTCACATGGATCAAGCTCAAAATTAATCTCAATCACACATAAGGTGAGAGCATCTTGACCACTCATTTTGTCTCTTTGTCCCAAGCTTTGAGGACAATCCATTTAAATTGTCCCTAAAGGTGGAACCACAAATTTAACATTAATCCAACCATGATCAACTCAACTCTACCCCCTATGCTTGCCAAAATCAGGACAAAAATAATCCACACATCTTATAATTACATCAAACCTCTTGAGTTTTTGTGTTAGAAAGGCATTTCATCTTAATTTGAGCATAGTTTTGAGTAAAAATAGGCTTAAATTGTTAATCATTTAGCTTCATTCTCATTTTAAGGCTGTCACTAATGGAAGCTTGTTGAGAGCTTACTATTAGCATACTTATATAGAGAGCCATAGAGTTCTCATTAGTTGTATTTACATTTAAACAACTCACTAATTATGGTATTTTGTCTATTTTATTCATTTATTGCAAAACTAACCCTATGAAGGTACTTTCAATAGTACATAGTAATAGGTTATTTTTATCTTTTATTCCTTTTTAAAGATTCTCTTAGGGTTTCTCATTCTCCTTTATAAGGATGAATCTTATAATTTCTTAATTTTAATTTCTCTAATGCAATTTTACTTTTGAGAGTTATTGCAATTTTTTTCTATTCTTCTCTTGTAATATATTATTCTAGTTTACCGATATTCATGGGTTGTGAAAATTTGTATTCTCAAATATGTCATGGTACCAAAGCTCATATCTACTATGGCTTGTTCTTGATTTATTGAAGTTTTATGGAGCTTTAGGGTTTTGTTTTGAATCTAAGAGGACCTCTCTTTCTAGTCATCTTGGACTCAAACTGACCTCATGGTTGTGTTCAAAGCTTCAAAGAACCCCTAGATCCATATGAAATTTTTCCAATTTAGACAAAGTTGGAATCTATGGGAAAAAAATTTGCAACCAGCCCCAACATAGATCCCGGGGTGTTCATGGACTGGCATGCATTTGAAAAAAGAAAAATTTGGCCATCGCCACATAATGATAATTTCTAGTGGCATAGTGAATGCTGATGAAGGGCCTGTCAACTACCCAAGTGGCGGTGTGGTCACCATTGGTAACATTGACAGTGTTGTCATTGCGGTTTAACCAATGGTGATCACCATGGTGTCACTCATAGTCACTGCAGTAACCACATGGGTCACCATTGGCTAGTCTCATGACCATCGTGGTGACTATCACTTCAGTGATGTCATCCTTTACATGCATCCTTTTCACGTACGCATTATGCTTTTCAAACTGATAGTTGCTTTTTGGCCTATATCTTGAGCATCCAATATCGAAATTGGGCATACAATATACCAACGGAAAGCTCTTTTCGAGCCCAATCCAAATTTTTTGGTGTTTTTTCCCGATTTCACCATTTTTCTTCATTTTTTTCAATCATAGACCAAATTTTCTCTATTCTCTTTGGTTTTAGACCTCCTGCACTCTGAGATCAATAACTCTTGAATACAGGATCCATTTTCAACAAACAAGATATCGATGGAAATCTTATTATGAACTTGATCTAGATTTGAAGGATTATAATTGTAATTTAGTCATTTCTCATTTTCCCTATCAAAATCTGAGGTACATCTTTGCACTCTGAGAGCCATAACTTGTTCATCTGGGCTCCATTTTTAAAAAATCAAATATTGTCGGAAAGATATTTCAAAGATATTTTTGGATCTGGCACTTATTTCTAGAATATTTCTTAGGTACATAGAAGTTTTTTTCAAACAATACTTTCCTTCTTTCTCACATTCAGATGGTACTAGGGTTTGGGTTCTCTATTTGTGGGGGGTGTTTTTGTTTCACTTGATTTCTATAATTTATTTTAGAAAAAAAAAAAACCTAAAACAAATACCCTTATGCAACTTCTATCTAGTTCTACAAGAAAAAAATAATAAAAATAAGAAACAAGTGATCAGATTAGTTATCAACATGGCAGATTCAACTTCAGTTGAGTTTCTCACTCCACACAATTATCACATTTGGAAAACTTGGATGATGAGACTTTTCAGATCATGTGGATTATGGTCCTTTTTGGATGAGGAAAATCCTCATCTAACTCTCCCCTTTGAGATTATGTAGTACAAGAACAAAATGGTTGAGACTATGGCTGTGTTTTCTCTACATGTTTCAGATAGCCTTCCTTTTGATCTTGAAGATTTTTGTACTCATAGGTCTATGTGGATAGGATTTTAGACTCTCTTCGGCATAGTTAATGAGTGTAGGGTACTTCAAATTGATGTAGAATTGACCTCCTTGGTACTTGATTCCTTTTCCTTCATTGAGGATTTCTTAATGAAATTCAAATCCATCAAATCTATTTTATAGGATTGTAGAAAGATCAAGACTGACACAAAATGTATCTACTTGATTCTTTCTAAGCTTCGAAGAAAATTTTAGATTTTCTCTTCTACTTTGTATTCCACCATGGATGCTTTGGGACCTAGATTTGTTATGCCCGCTTGTGAGGTATTTTGTGATCATTTGACTAGAGAGAAATCTAAGCTTAAATAGTTGGATTCTCTCTCAGGATCAAAGAACCAAATATTGGTTTCTCAACCCCCTACAAATAGCAAGAAGCCCAAATTGAATCCCAAGAAAGATTCAATTTCCAGTGAGAGTCCCTCCAAGCCATCTCATAAATAAAATTCCAAATTTGATTCCAAAACAAATCCCAGTTTCAAATAGGGAAATTCTTCAAAGTCTGGTGAGTCTTCCCCCAAGATAAAGAACAAATTAGGAGAATCTTATAGCATTTTTTACAAGGAAGGACATCAAATCTCCAAGTGTTGGACATGACTAGAGGCTTTAGAGGCATCCATGTCTTGGAAAGTGATGTTGTGAAGTACTAGGGATCACTTGAGGGTTGTCATTCATGGAAGCAGTTATGCTGGAGTGATCGCATGCAGACAGTTTTTCTAATGGAGTCACAGTCATAAAAATGACTAAGTCCAAAATCAAGATAATAGGGTACAGTGTTATAGTTTTCATTAGCAATGGAAATATATGAGGTATTATAGCATGAAAAGTTAGTAGAAGGTATTTTGGGATCTGTATATGCTTCAATTAATAGAACATGGGATTTGGTGATCAGATCAGTGAGATTCAATGATCTGAAGGTATGCGAAGACATAGAATTAGTATAGTAGGGCATATCAGGAGTTGTGATGATTAAGGTAAGGTTAGTGGATATGGTAATGTTATAAGTTAGGTGAATGAATTATATTGTTGACACTTGGGTAATATAATATTTTTGACTCCATACTTATCATTTACATAATTAATTACTATGTATTCTATGGTATTTGTGAAGCTGACTAGATGGAAGATTTTGTATAAGTATAGAATGATTTTGTGGAAGTGAAGATAGGTATGAGATGTGATGATGAATCAAGGTTGTGAA
This sequence comes from Chamaecyparis obtusa, assembly GCA_027943335.1. Lineage (NCBI taxonomy): Eukaryota > Viridiplantae > Streptophyta > Pinopsida > Cupressales > Cupressaceae > Chamaecyparis > Chamaecyparis obtusa. Next base: position 791,334 of record BSBK01006176.1, on the reverse strand, counting down.
TCTGAGAGTAGATAGCTGATACGAGATTAGTATTTGATAGAGCTTTAAGTGGAACTATCTAAGAAAGGAAGTGCTTGTAATGTTCACATTTTGGATAACTCTTTGAGACAGTTTTTTATTGTAAGAGCAGTTTTCTCACCACCTTTAACTAGGTATTTTGTATACCACTAACAAGTTTTTGTATTCCTCTAACAAGAAATGTACTATGTAATAATCAACTCCTAAAAAGTCTAGATCTCCTAACAGGGATATAATATTTTAGTACATAGTTGTGGGTACCATCCCCACTAGGGTTTTCCCTTTGCTAGGGTTTCCTTGAGAACAAATCATGGTGTCATGAGTTATGTGTTGTGCTTATATGTTCTTTTCATTTTAACATTATTATGGTTCATTTATAATTGGTTGAAGTTTAAATTACAGTGCAGCAATAATTGGTTGAAGGTTTCATCTAGAAACTAAAAGAATAGCTTGAAACTTCAAGATGTCAGAAACAAGACCTTACGAACAAGATCCAAGAAGATTCTAAAAATGAAGCCTCAAACCAAGTGAAGAAGCTCGAGCAAGAAAATGAGAAAATCAATCTTTTAATAATTAAAGAGATTAAACATGAAAAGGATGCAAAGAACAAAGTTGAAGAGTCACTAAAAGAAGAAAATGAGAAAATAAGACAAATAAAGACTATCTTATTCAGTTTTCTCCTAGGACATCTTATTAATTAAATATTATGATTTGATTAATTTATGTCATCACCTAGTTAATTAATTTAATTAATTAACTATAGTCCAATTAATTATCTAAATGAAAAACCTATAGTCTGATAATTAATTAAATCCCTATTATTCTATTAATTTAAATGGATACACTTATCTAATTAAATTAATTCATAAACCTCTTTTTCCTTCCACTTGGAATTAAATAAAATATTTAATTCTAAAATCCATGTTAATCCTCCTTAATTAGCTAATAACCCATGTTTAGCTAATCTAACCCTCCACTCATTCTCTCTCCTCCCATCACATCCTCATAATCCCCCACTTACCCTCTAATCCAAAGCTAATCACCCCTTAAATGTTTGCACAATTGTAATCCAAGGATTAAGAAATGCTAAGTCAACCCAAGTCAACCCTCATGTCACTTCACCACATCCTCCAATGCCAAATCATAAAGTCTCTTGCACATCTCTTACATAATTTTCCCCTCTCACACCTCCCAAAGAGGTCACATTCCTCAAGGATTTGGCCTCTCCTCTCATCCCCCCCCCCCATTGTGACACTTTTCATAATGCTATGCATTTAAGAAAGCACAATCCATGTGCTCTCTCTTGGATGCATCTGAACCTTCCTCAAGTTTTCATCTTGACCTTCCATTCACCTCCCATTTTCCTTTAAATCTAATCTCTTCCTCCATTTTCATCCACCATCGAAGAAAAATTATTATGCCCATTTGAGAGCCAAAACCATCCAAAGCATCTGTATTATGCCAAAATCCTACCACACTTTGAAGCTTGAAGCATAGTTCATGAGCACACATCCAATCCATTGGACAATCTTCTACATTTTGGAGACTTTGGGGTTTGAGATTTGCATTCTCTTGTTTGGTTTTGTCCTCATTTTGTAAGTCTTATCATAAGTGTTTACTTTCTTTGTTTTGTTGAATGCTAGCTTAGTTTGGTATTCTTAGACACTACATTTTAGGTATAACATTTTGGCATGCCCGATGGGACCCACTTCTAGGGTCATTCTCTTCATCTTTTCATCCATTTTTCTTTGCAAAACTAACCCAAATACTAACATTTTTTGTTGTTTGAGTGCTTTGCAAGGTTTTTTTGGGTATTTTTCAAGTTGGAGGCCGAAGAAGACACATTTGTGTAGGCATTCCCACTCTTAGATTTTACACAGGGATGATATTTAAAATTGCAAATTTTTGTGAGAATGTGGTTTTATTCATGGGAACACTTGTTTGATTGTGGGAATGCATGTAAAGACTATGAGAATGCATTCACATAGAGAAACTTTTAATATCCTATCTTTTTCTTTCTCTTAGTCTCGGTTTACCAGTTGGTTCTCTATACCAATTTTGTGAAATCACATTCCCGCAACACGAGAATGTTGTTTAACCAGGCGGGAATGTCTATTGACATTTGTAAGCCATATAAAAAGAAAACAAATTTATTTATTTTTTCCTTCATTCCCACATAACGTGGGAACGCAAGTTGACTACACAAGAACGTGGGTTGATTTTCTAGGGATGCAGGTTGACTTTTTAGGAATGCAATTTTTTTGGGAACATAGGTTGACTTTTTGGGAATGCAGGTTGACTTCACGAGAATGCGGGTTGACTTCATGGAAATGCATATTTTTTTGGGAACTCAGATTTTTTTGTGAACGTGGGTTTTTCAAGAACGCAGGTTAAAATTTATTAAAAAATAAATTAATTAATTAAATTAACACATTTTTCCCTTTTATGTACTCAAAATAACATTGCATGCCAACACAACACCTCACTTTTTTATTTGGGTTTTAAAATGATCAAAGGCTAAAAATAAACAATCAAATACATCTCTTTTTGGTGCTTAAAATCTATCAAAAAATCAATCTTGAATGCTTAAGGGATAATCAATCAATGCAATGAAAACATTTCACTTTGGTTCTTAAAAAGAAGGAAACAAAGTCTTGAATGCTAAAGGAAGTAAACACTTTTCTTATTTTTGCAAAGCAATTTCCATATTCAATCATTGTCTTTTACTTTCCAAAATAACCTTGCATATTAAGCGAATAAATGTTTGATGTTCTAGGATAGAAAACACTTAGTCTAATAACTATGTTCAATTTGGAAATGAATACTTCTTGGCATTTTTGAAGGAGTGTTTTTCAATGCTTCCTTAGAGCTTTTAAATTTTTTGCAAAACCTTTTTAAAGTAAGTGACATGGAAGCAATCCACTTGTATCTATATCCTCTCCCCCTGCCTTCGTAGATCTTGGGTGAAGAGAAAGATCAAGTCTAATTGACAACACTTCTAGTGAGGCCTGTCTAGAGAGAAGCACTTGCTCTTTAGATAATGACCTCAAACCAGTAATTCCCCGATCGGTATATAAATAAGGTGTTGAGAAAACTCTCACCTTATCCCCTCAAGCTCAAGCGATGCATGTTGATGGTAGCCTGAGGTAGGTGAATATCCCTACAAGTTTGCAATGGTCAACTAGGATCTTAAGTGACTCATGCACATACAAACTCATTGGGGGATGCCACATATCTTACTAAAAGTTGTTAATCAGAAGCCCACCCGATCTACTCGCACAAGTATCATAATCTTTGTGCAAGGACCAACCCAAGTGGTTTCCTAGGTCACTTGAAGATTACTCACCATATGTATTCCTCCTTTGGGATACCAAGTTGTGGGTAAAGGTTGTGATACTTGCCTATCCTATAGGTAGAAATTGCTTGTGCATGTTCTCAAAGTTACAAAACTAGTGAAAACATCTATTGAACATACACAATCAAAAAGTTCTACAAAAAAATCATTTTCCATGTCAGTCTAATCCTCCAGTCTAAAAGTCACCCAATCCTCCAAAATCCTATTATCCTAGCCTCCTAATTATGTTCTTCACGCCATCCCTCATCCTTTCCATCCAGTATTGTCCTCCTTTCCTCCCCATATCCTAGGCTAGCAAAGTCATCTCTGTCATGCCTCATCCCCTTTCCATCCTCTTTAGAGTCAATCTTTCCTCCTATCCCAAGCTTGATCCAAATCTCTATCTGAGCTTATTGTTCATCCTAATCTCAGCTTTAGCTTTCCTTCCATCTTCATCCTTCATCCCAATCCAACTCATCTAAAAATTATCATGTCCCAATTCCTTTATGATGAGTTTTGTCATCCCACCTTTTCTCCCATTTTATCCTATTCCAATGATGATTATAGTCTTGTTGATCATGATGAATACTTTGAAAACCTTAGCAACCTTGCTCCAAAAATCCCTCAAAATCCAATCATCCCTCCAAACTACCCCACTAGTTCTCCATACATATACACTAGTACTCCTTATCATACCTTTCACAAGGGAAATCCATTATCCACACCTTCTTCCTATATTGTACCCACTTACCCCCGCATCCTAATCCAAATACTCCATCTCCTTATCCTCCAACCCATTTTCAAAATCAAGGTCCTAGTCTTTCAATCCAACACCATAATCCCCATACTATTGCTAATCCACCATCTAATCTATCCTACATTTCTCCTCCACCTCCTCCATCTTATCTCAATATACCATCTTCCATTCCTACCTACATTACCACAAATCCCCTTCTACAAGGAATATCCATCCCTCCATCCACTTCATATCCCATGCCTTGAGCCATCACCCCCACCTCACCAGTTAGTCAATCTGATTCAAAAGCTTCCTCCATGCCCACTTATGTGAACTATCTATTCATGCCATCATCCACCTCCTTTCCTACATAATCATCCCCTCCACCAAGCTCACAATTCACTTCTCCACCTGCACGTGTGGACTATCCTTGTTGTCCATCTTCTACACACTCCAATCCTTCACCTCAACCTCCATCATGAAAGTTTCCAAGGAGTTTCACAAATAATCTAATGAAAAATCCCTCTCCTAAGGTTGATTAGGCATGTCATCTCAATCCTTCATGTGAATCCATCATTGATGAGGCCCATCCACCTCTCTCATCAACTATCCTTCTTCCATATACCCCACTTATTGATCCCCTTCCATCTCCTAACATAATTGATTCATTCCCATGCATTGATTCCAACCAGTCCCATTCAACTTCTCCTCCTCCCAACATTATCCAAGCCATGTCTAATGAGCCTCATGATTTCACCCCTCTTCCTACCATCACAATTGTAGAATCTCCCACCATTTCATCCATACCATCTAAAGAGTTTTCCCTTCTTCCTACCATCACACTTGAACAATATCCCATCCTTTCATCCATCTGATCTGAAGAGTCCATCCATACATCCCCCATCACTCTACCCACACCCATCCAATCTAGTGAAGATCTTGTCCAAAAGCATGTTGAATCATCCATTGAACTAAGTCAAGATCCAATCCCTTGACTCCCTCTATTTCCTATTTTTTTATTTCCATCACCCCCAATCCAAGATCCCATCATCCCAATTCTTCCAATCCAAGAGCTTATAATCCAATTTCCTCCAACTCAAGATCCTACCATCCCACTTCCTCCATTACATGATCCATTGCTCCCATCCACTCCTCCATCTCAAGATCCATTACCATCCCCCAATCCCAGTCAAGATCATATCATCCCATCCCTTCCACTTCATGATCCCCTAAAATCTATCCCACCACCATCACTCTATCCCCTTGGTCCACTTATGTTTTCCAATGGTGGCCCACTTAAAGAAAAATAAATAAGTTTCATATCTTCCACCACGACACATAATATTGGAATTTTATCTTATTCCCAAAGTTAGAAGTATCCTTTCTTGGATAAAATGCTCAAGAAATGGAATTATCAAGGTAAAGGCCTAGGTTCTCATGAACAAGGAAATATAGAGCCCATACAAGACAAGAAACATCCAAAATCATGTGGTATTGGTCATACATCCAAAGAAGGCACTTCCTCTAGAAATGTTGGTATAGATAAACCCAAATTCAAACATCCTTCCAAGAACACCACTGCATCTTCCCATTATCCCTCCAAAGCCTACAATGCCATTCCTCCTCCTCCATCATTACAACCCAAAATAACCTATCACATTCCTCCTGCATCTTCCAAATCCATTTTGGGTCCCTATGTCCCAAAATCTACCATTACGTGTCTTCCACATACCAAATCCATTTTGGGGCCTTACATCCCAAAATATCATCCCCCATCTTATCATACTCAATCCTTCATCCACCATAAAGGTCCCATCCCATACATTCCTAGTTAGGATCAACAAAGGCACAACCCAACATCTTCTATCTACCAATCTCCTTCCATCTCTCTATCCATAGCTCAGCCATCATGTCCACCTTTGCATATTATTTCCAATGCTCCTTTCAATTTGGATGCCAACTCAAAAGTGCATAAAGGCAGCTATCCAAAAAAATATAAGGATTTCCATGTCCACTCTAAATGACATCATCAAGAAAAGCAAAAACCAATCAAGCAATCCATAATATCCCAATGGCCACAAAGGCCCATTAAAGAAAAAGATAAATCCAATACATCCCAATGGCCACAAAGGCCCACCAAAGGAAAAACAAAATCTACTACATGGCCACAAAGGCCCACCAAAGCTCAAGCAAAGATGATGTGGATCCCAAAGCAAAAAGATGCAATGCATCTAACAACAATATCCACAATGGCATCCAAAGTTGCTAATCCACTAGCTACTCAGTCTTCTCCTCCATCTACTAAATCTATTTTGGGTCCCTATGTCCCAAAATTTCCTAGCACAAATCCTCTATCTTATCCATATTTATCTTTCGCAACCCATGCACTTCATCCACTTTCCTCACAACATGTTCCAATGTTGGTCCTGACATCATCTCCCTACCATGATCACTTTCCATCATTCCATCCAAACTCTTTCTACCACCATCTCTCTCATCCCATGTGTATCACCCATCTCACCAATCTCATCCATGCCTTTGGATAATCCAAAAGTCCCAATAAAGTTGTACCAACATCTAGATGAATCAGAAGGTCAATGACAAATCAGCAAAAAGTTAGTAGTAAAATTAAAAAATCCATAAAAATTGGAAAAATTAAGAAAAATATAAAAAATTAAGAAAAGAAAGAGAAAAGCATTCATCCAATGGTGAAAACTTGGCAATTCAAGAGCCTTGGATAAGTACCATAATGAAAACCTAGAAAATAGGTGTCATGTGTAATCCCTCCATCTAGATCCACTCCACTACTGGGGGCAATTTTCCTTCCAGCACATCCTATCTAGCATCTATTCCATCCCATTTGTCTCTCACCTCCTCCATCCTCCTTCAGATCTTGATACAGAAACAAAGACCACTAGGTATACATTCTTTTGGCAAACCTATCCTCTATCCATCCTTCCTTCCTATTAGCTTATCTTCCATCCATTTCCTTCCACCCATTCCCCTTGTCCACCTACTATTCCCAAGCTTCTATCTACCTTCCTCATCCTCTTATCATTTTATCTTCCATCCTATCATACCCCATCCTAGTGCCTCTAAATACATGAACTATCCTAAGAAAAGGAATCTTATTCCTTGGTGACATATTCCTTGGAGACCTTATCACATCCATATTCCTTTCATCTCCCTGTCCTTTCATATCTTCCCATCTTTATCCTCTAAATCCATATCTTCCTCCATCCAAATCCTTATCTTCCTCCAATCCTCCCATCCAAATCCCTTAGCAGTCCCTCTAGCATCAATCCCTAAGCATTTTCCACAAATATTTCCAAAACATACATCCCTCAACAATTCCTCTATCCACATCCCCATGTGATGCCTCCATCCAATCTGCAAGTATTCCTCTATACAAGTTCCTCAGTAGTTCCTCCATCCCCATCCCTCAACATTTCCTCCATCTTTCCATCACATGGTACATCCCTTTTTATTGGTATCTAGCTCTAGGCTAACCCCCATGCAATCCAATGTCATCCATTCATATCCTAATCATAGTAGCAATCTACCATCATATGCAAATCCTATCCATGTCATCTAAGCTATCCAAACCCAAACATCAATCAACCCATCCAATCACATCCTTATTTATTGTTGCTATATCATCTTAAAATGGAAGCACTTTCATGTTAAGAGTGTTTAGCCCTTTGAGTAGGTGGTTTGGGGTCATGTTAAGCACCTTGATCAGATCTTTGCATGTATTTGGCTTTCTCCCCACTTTCCACTTCTTCTCCATGCTTGATTTCTCCATTCTAGGTGAAACTAGGGTTAAGGTCTTAAGGACTTTCCTAATTTTCCTCTTCCATGGCTCTATTTTCTAGGTAAGGTTCATAAATGAGACCTCCTAGTCCTTCATCATATCAATCAAGGGATTTTCTATTTGTTTCAGACACTCAGTCCTATTCTGACACCAAATTTTGCATCTCTGGCATCTCCTGGAACCTCTACTGCAAAACTTGACAAAGTTAGGGTTTGAGGTCAAAGTCAACCTTGATCTTGACTAGGTCATGGTTGACCTTGACCCTGACTAGGTCAGGGTCAACCTCGACCTTGACCTCTTCTCACCAGGATTTCAAATTTCAAATGTTGGCAGTTTGGCTTTCGGGAAAATTATTTCTCCACTTCCAGGTCGGCTGTTTCGAGCTCCGAAATGGTAAATCCTTTAATTGTATTTAATTAAGGTATATTTTCTAAAGCTGAGGACCTAATTGGGATTTAATTCTCCAAGGTGGCCCATCTAGAGGAGTATGTCCTAGATCACTATAAAAGGAGGCCTTCCTCTCTCATTTTCACATCAAGTTTTCTCAATCAAGTATCTAGAGCTCTCAAGTGCAAGCAAGTGTTCAAGCATTCAAGTGTTCAAGCATTCATCCATCAAGGAGATCCATTGTTAGCCATTGAAGAATTCAATCTCTTTAGAGCCCCCTTGAAGATTTACCCTTCTCCATTCATTCAATCCTTCTCATATGCAAAGATCAAATCAAGATTGGTGTTGAAGATCAAAATACCATTGATTAGAGACATCTTGTCACTCATTGAAGCATTCTTATTTTTGGATTTGAGGATTCAAATCCTCTTCAAGGACTTCAACATAAGCAAGGTGAATTGTTTCATTTACTTTGTTTATGCACAATACAATTTCAATTCAATTTCAAGGTTAATTCCTAAACTGGGGTTTGACTAAGGCAAACCCCCCATACAACCAAAAACTCCCATTTTTTGGCAGGTACAAGTGTGAAATCAGATCTGAGAGTGAATTTAGATACCCTTTTTGGCAATCTTTTAGGATCTATGAACAAAATTGGAATCAGACTTCAAATAAATAATTTGGTCTTTAACCTTTTAAAAGGTCAAAGTCAACCTGTGTGAATTTGGAGAAAAGATTTTTGGGTTTTGTCCGCCTCGACATTTCCAGTCTAGAATAGGTGATGGAATCTTCAGAAAGTTCATACATAATCTAGAATTTAGTATTTTCTAGATTTTCCCTAATTCAAGGTTATTATTTGCACTTCAATTATTTCAATTTCAAGTATAACACATTCTACCTAGGGGAAACATTAGATTTATTATTTCTTTCATATTCTCCATCAAATTGATTTGATTCTACATTAACCTCTTTGCTTGATCAAATTGGATCTCCTTGGTGGGAATTTGGGTTTGAGAATAGATCCTTTTTCCCCCCTAACTATTATAAATAGGGTTGAATACATTTTAACACTATATATTTTGGTGAACCCGACATACTTACTCTCTTTCTTTTTTTGGAATTGGATGCCTTATTGTGTTAGATTCCTCTTTATATTGTCTTGTTAGTATTATATTTGTCCTTTGTGATTAATCTTGCATGCTAATTAGATTTCATATTCATGATTTATGTTTTCTTAGTTTAGTTCATTTAGTTTATGAGCTTTACTACCACTAGTCCTACTTATAACATTCTGGCTAGAAGAAGTCGTAGACTCATGGGTACCTTTGAGCCTAAATCTTCTCCTTTCCTTAGGATCCTTGATGATAACTTGATTCTTCATGATTATAATCCTACTATGGAGCAAAAATCTTCTCACTCATCTCATGATGAGGATGATGCTTTGAGGGTTCCTCCTGAGGAAGTCCAAAAAGTTTCCATTGAACTTGATAAAATGGGTAATTGGCTTCTTCAAGAAAACCATAGTCAAGATTCTATTCAAGCTATAGAGTCTCTTAAGAAATTTCTCCATAATAGTGATTAAGGTGTTAACCTCTTGTGTGGTATTACTCATCTTGTGCATTCCAATGTTAAACCTTTAACTCAAGAGGCTCAAGATTTAGGTTTCACTACTCCTATCACTAGTGTTGAACCTCCTAATCCTTTACCTAGTATTCCTATCTATACTCCTCCTTTGGTGACTGTGATGGTTCCCTCTATTCCTATGAGTGTTCCTCCCATGTCCCTTCCTACATCACAACCTTCATATCATAATGTTCCTTTTACTTATTCTAATCCACTTCCAACTATAGTTCCTAGTGCTCCTCCAGTTGTGTCTTCTATTCCTGTAGCTTCTTACACTTTACCGAGTGTGTCTAATGTTGCTACTCCTCCTATTTCCTCTAGTGATTCAACCATCATTAGTTTGGCTCAAACTATCTCATCCCTACAACAACAACTTTCTTCCTTAACTCAAAAAAAGTTTAATATTCCTACATGTGACATGGGAAGTCCTTTTTCCTAGGATATTATTTGAACTCTTGTTCCTCAGCAAGGTGAGATGCCTTGTCTTGAGAACTATAATGGAAAAGGAGATCATGTTCATCATGTTAAAACATTCCAAATACTTTGTAGTGATTATGCTCATGACCATAGTATTTTAGCCAAACTCTTTGCAAGAACATTTTGTGACAAGGCCTTACAATGGTTTTTATTCCTAGGCTCCTTATTCAATTGATCCCTTCCCATAGCTTGCTAATGCCTTTATTCAACAATTTAAAAACAATACTGGCCCACAAGTGTCTTTGAAAGATTTAATGCATTGTAAACAAACTGCTAAAGAAAAATTGACTGAATTTATTGGTAGATTTAATTATTTGCATGCTCAGATTTCTTATCCTATTCCTGATATTGATATTCAACATATGTTTATTTCCAATTTGCAAAAGGATATTAGAGATAAGATTTTGCTTACTGAATTAAAACTCTTTTCAACAACTTTGTGCAGCACTTCATCATTATCAATTACAAGTGAGTCAATTTGAGAGCACCACTCCAATGGCTCCTGTTGCAGTTGATAAGAGTGATGCTACTCCTAATCCAAACAAGTTTAAAAAATTCAACAACTATGTCAAGATAAACAAACCAGTGAATGCAGTTGCTGATCATGTTGTTGTTGCATCTCACAATGCCACTTCTGCATTCACTACTCTTTGACTAAATCATACATTTACACCTCTCTCTAAAACTTTACATGCTATTATGAATAGGTTGTTAGCTGCTAATATGATTACTTTACCTCCTATTTGACCTCTTTTCCCTACTATGATTGCATATAAATATTTTGATCAAAATGATTTTTTTCAATATCATCATCAGAATGGTCATGATACTGACAAATGTTTTTCTTTAAAATATAAGGTCCAAGATCTCATTGATGCTAAGGCTTTATCTGTTGATAATCTGGATAGTAGTGGAAACCAATCTATCTCTCCTCCTAATCAGAACCTTCAAATCTATACGAATCCTTTACCTGCACATGATACTAATACTATTGCTCAACCATCTACTATGGAAATTGTATATGATTCAAAGATGGATGATCTTAATCATGTCGTTAATCAAGTGGAGCAAGTTGCTAAGCCTATATCTCCACCTCAACCTTCACTTCAAGTTCTATCTCAACCTCAAGTTAAACCCAAACCTAAAGTGAAACCTCAACCTAAACCTCGACAACAATTTAAGGATAAAAGACCTCAAGAACTTTTGATTACCTTTGATGACTCTGAGATTATTAAGGCTCCTAATGGTCCCCTTTACATTGCTGCTAGGGTTGCCCAGATACCTACTCGTGGTTGTCTTGTTGATTCTACCTCCTTAGTCAATGTTATCACTGAAGAAAATCTTTTTATGAAAATTTTACAACAAGACTTCTATGATACATTGGATGTGTGGATTCAAACTTGTAATGGTTTTCTTTATCCCTCATTTGGTTCTATTACTTTATCAGTTGAACTTTTTGGAAAACTTGTGAACACTACCTTTGTTTTGGTTCCTACTTTTGATCAATTTCAAGTTAAGCTAGGTTTTCCTTGGTTGACTACCATACATGTTTTTTCTTCCCTTATCCATAAGTGTCTTAATTTCATTGATGATGGTGAAGTGAAGATGATTAATCATATTCTATATCAACCTTGTAGGCCTAGAGATTGTGCTGCTCTAGATTTCTTTTGGCATTCATTACCTAATTCATGTCCTCCTCACCATGATAATCTTTTTCAATCGTATCAAGCTTACAAGCATCATAAGATTCTTCAATTAAGCATACCTCCTATGGATCTTAATCATGGTCTTTTACCTACACCTTCGATATCTCCTTTAACTATGGCTTCTAGTTCTGTTAATCAAGTTCCTCCTACCAAACCTATCAAAGATCCTATGACTGTTTCTTCTATGGTTAATCCTATTGGTCTTCCTAAAGAACCTATGAAGGATCCTATGATTGTTCCTTCTAGTTCTCAACCTATTTCAAATAAATCAAAACATAACCGATTTTCTAATGAACATCATAAAAAGTGTCATGCTCATGCTAAAGCTAAAAGATCTCTACTTTCTATGGATACAACTACACATAATGTATTAAAAAATGTTGTTACTAATAAGTATGTTCACATGCATGATTATGATGATTCTATTTGTATCTTAGATCCTATTTTGATTAATTTGGATGAAGAAGATACTCTTGATGATACTGATAATGTTAATGATGAATATGAGACTATTGACATTGAAATTGATTTGCCAAATATGCTTTCATCTCAATTAAATCTTACACCTAGTGTTGAACATAGTGATTCTCAAGAGGACCCTTGTTTGGAACTGGCTATCATTCCTACTATATTGGATATAGTCCCTCTTGCGAGTTACCCATCTACCCTAAATGATATACAACAAGATGGGGAAAGTAGGCAGTACGCTTGATTAGCCTATCCTTTGTGGTAGCTTTGTTGTGTGTTTTCCTATTGTACTATGCTTCTCCGATAATGTGATTACTAAATGTTGTTAGATTATTTTATATGATTCTTGTTACTTAGTTGGTGCAAGATGATGGGAGAATCAAAACTATTGTTCCATTCTTCTATATGTTGTTCAATGTTTTGTTGTAAATGTGCTATTGTTTGTAAATGTTTCCTTGTGTAATCTTCTTGCATTTGAGATATGGTAGCACTAAATCTTTTTGGTCTCCATGTCATGATCCAAAAAGATTCTTTTCATATATCTTATGTGATCTTTCCTCCTTTTTGATTGAAGTTCTACTTTCTTTTGGGGATGATGTTAATTCATTTGCAATAATATCATATATATATATATATATATATATATATATATATATATATATATATATATATACATATATATATATATATACATATATATATATATATATACATATATATATATATATATATATAATCTTATGATCATACTAACCCCATGGTGGGTAGATCCCTTCTGTGTTCTTTGTATGTTTTTGTGATATTTCCCTTGATTTGTCTTCATCTCGGGGCATCTCGAAGTGGAAACATAATCGATGGAGTTGTTTATGTTTATGTTAAAGCCATTGCTCCTATTAAAGTGTCAAAAATGACTTTAACATGGGGGCATATGCTCTGCTCACTTATTACAGACACGCACTTATGAAAAATTCAAAACATGCTAAATCTTCTAAAGGTAATGCACATAAGTTGCTAAATCCTGAGGAAGATACGCACTTTAAATTTACTTTAAAAAACATTTTTCCTTTCTTTTTGGATTAAGAACTAATCCTTAAAGTATGGATTTATATTAGGATCTCTTGATCCCTCCAGTTTCAAGCACACATATATTTTTGATCCCTTAAGGTTAGAGGTGTCCTTAAGATTGGATACCCTTTTCAATTTTATTCTTATGGAATAGAATATTCCTAGGAATAAATCTTTGATGGGTTGACTAGTGAGTAGCCACATTCACTAGGCGGTTCAATTCTATCTTTCCAATTGCACCATTTTTCTGTGTGGCTCACAATAGGACATAAGTTCTCATTGGGCAAGGTAATCACACCTTCTTTCTCTCTCTATAGATGTCTCTCTTATTGTGATCTAGGAGTTGATGAAGACTTGAGTCCCTGGGGGCTTGGGATTTCTCTTTGTCCCTTAGATTATGATAAGATTATCTTGTTATTTTTATCTCCTTTACCAAGAGTTTGCATCAAGTCCATCCTCTTGCTAAAGTGGGGGCTTAATGTATCATTTAAAAATGGAAGCACTTTTATGTTAAGAGAATTTATCCCTTCGAGTAGGTGGTTTGGGGTCATGTTAAGCACCTTGATCGAATCTTTGCATGTATTTAGCTTTGTCCCTACTTTCCACTTCTTCTCTGCGCTTGATTGCTCCATTCTAGGTGAAATTAGGGTTAAGGTCTTAAGGAATTTCTTGATTTTCCTCTTCCATGGCTCTATTTTCTAGGTAGGGTTCAGAAATGAGACCTCCTAGTCCTTCATCATATCAATCAGGGAATTTTCTGTTTCATCTGGACACTGGGTCTTGTTCTTACACCAAATTCTGCATCTCTGGCATCTCCTAGAACCTCTACTGCAAAACCTAAAAAAGTTAGGGTCTGAGGTCAAAGTCGACCTTGACCTAGACTAGGTCAAGGTTGACCTCAACCTTGACCAGGTCAGGGTCGACCGCAACCTTGACCTCTTCTTGCCAGGATTTCAAATTTCAAATGTTGGCAGTTTGGCTTTCGGGAAAATTATTTCTCCACTTTTGGGTCAGCAGTTTCGGGCTCTGAAATGGTAAATCTTTTAATTGTATCTAATTAAGGTATATTTTCTAAAGGTGAGGACCTAATTGGGATTTAATTCTCCAAGGTGGCCCATCTAGAGGAGTGTGCCCTGGATCACTATAAAAGGAGGCCTTCCTCTCTCATTTTCACATCAAGTTTTCTCAATCAAGTATCTAGAGCTCTCAAGTGCAAGAAAGTCTTCAAGCATTCAAGTGTTTAAGAATTCATCCATCAAGGAGATCCATTGTTAGCCATTGAAGAATTCAATCTCTTTGGAGCCCCCTTGAAGATTCACCCTTCTCCATTCATTCAAGCCTTCTCATATGCAAAGATCAAATCAAGATTGGTGTTGAAGATTAAAATACCATTGATTAGAGACATCTTGTCATCCATTGAAGCATTATTATTTGTGGATTTGAGGATTTGAATCCTCTTCGAGGACTTCAACATGTGTGTCTTTAGGTCCCATCCTTTTTGGTGCCAGTCATTCCTTGCGTCATCATGACCTGTGTCCCTATCTAGCTAGCGCTTTAGAAATCATCCCCAAGCCCCTTTGATGTTCAAGTGTCTTCTATGTCTCTTTCCATAAAAATCCTAGTCTATCAATCCATCATCAGTCTTCATAAGATGTATCCTTCCTCATACCAAACCAATCAAATCAGTCATCATCCATCATCCTCCCTATGGAAAAAAGATTTTGTGAGATACTTTTTATTTCTCTAGTACTTTTGGATCTTTTTTCATCTTTTATCTTGGGCTTCCTTGGTCCACCTCCTCATGGTTACGATCATCCTTTATATCATGATGCACTATGAATGGTGGAACTTGGGGCAAGGTCTTGATCCTTTTTGTCTATGATTTAGTCAGATATGACCCTTGCATTTACAACATATAATCCTCTATGGTTACATGGTGCACTTGGGAAATATCACTTGTTTGTGGATTACCTAGCATCGTTTCCACCTTGAGCCTTTCAGGACTCATGTGTGATGCTGAGGTAATCCTTGCATGTCTTTTTTGCATCAATCCTATGCAATGCTAGTGACATTGACCTCAAGTTCCTAGTAACTTTGGTTAGTCCCTTCTATTACTACATCAATATAAGTGCTCAAACTACATGGCAGTGCTCCCCTTTGGAATACCCCATGCTCAAGCTTCACTAAACATCCTAAATCCTATCAATTATCTGAACAAAATCTCACATCATCCCTATCCAATCTTAGCAATCATCCTAAGCCAAAATCCCCAAAAAAGCATCTCCCTCACATCTCCTTTCACCCATCTTTCCCCCATAAGCACCTCATCTTGATGCAAACCTAACCACCTGCTTCACCTCACCTTCTTCACCTTTTCCCTTAGAGATGCTGCTTGGGCCCCCTTTTCTTTCCCTTCGACTCACTCAAGGGGGCATCACCCAGTCTAACATCCTTTCCCATAAACTAGGGAAACTTTGCTACCAAGTCCATTCTTTGTGTCATCTATTACTACTAAAAACATCTTCGAAATAGTGTTATTTTAACACTATGTCAAAGAGGGGCAAAATGTAGAAAGATAAATTTGATTATATTATTTAGTAATCTTATTTGGTTTTCTCCTAGGACATCTTATTAATCAAATATTATTATTTGATTAATTTAAGTCAACCACTAGTTAATTAATTCAATTAATTAATTATAGTCTAATTAATTATCTAAGTGACAAACCTATAGTCTGATAATTAATTAAATCCCTAGTCTTTTATTAATTTAAATGGATACACTTATTTAATAAAATTAATTCATAAACCCCTTTTTCCTCCCACTTGGAATTAAATAAAATATTTAATTCTTAAATCCATGCTAATCCTCCTTAATTACCTAATAACCCATGCTTACCTAATCTAACCCTCCACTCATTCTCTCTCCTTCCATCACATCCTCCTAATCTCCCACTTATCTTCTAATCCAAAAATAATCACGTCTTGAACATTTGCACAATCATAATCCAAGGATTAAGAAATGCTAAGCCAACCCAAGTCAACCCTCATGTCACATCACCACATCCTCCAATGCCAAATCATAAAGTCTTACACATCTCTTACACACTTGTCTCCTCTCACATCTCCCAAAGAGGTCACATTCCTCAAGGATTTGGCCTCTCCTCCCATCCTCCCCATTGTAACACTTGTCATAGTGCTATGCATTTGAGAAAGCACAATCCATGTGCTCTCTCTTGGATGCATTTCAACCCTTCCTCAAGTTTGCATCTTGATGGTCCATTCACCTCCCATTTTCCTTTAAATCAAGCCTCTTCCTCCTTCATTTTCATCCACCATTAAATTAAATTTATTATGCCCATTTGAGAGCCAAAATCATCCAAAGCATCCTTATTATGCCAAAATCCTCCCACACTTTTAAGCTTGAAGCATAGTTCATGAGCACACATCCAATCCACTGGACAAATCTTCTACATTTTGGAGACTTTGGGGTTTGAGATTTGCATTCTCTTGTTTGGTTTTGTCTTCATTTTGTAGGTCTGATCATAAGTGTTTACTTTCTTTGTTTTGTTGAATGCTAGCTTAGTTTGGTATTCTTAGACAATGCATTTTAGGTATTACAATATCAAGAATTGAAGAAATATAATTAGATAATTAAAGGTAAACTCACTCAAGCCAAATTTCACATTGAGAAGTTGCACATGAGCAGTGATAAGATTGATAAACAAAGAGAAAGACAAAATCCTAAAGTAGATATGATTGGAGTTGGATTGAATGAAGCATAATTTTCTAAAACCAATGAAGAAGAAAATGAAGAAAAGAATGAAGAAAGACCTACTTATGAAGAGCCTAAAGAACATATTAGACCTTTTAGAGGTAGATGCTTTGGATGCAACAAAATTGGAGACATGAAAAGAGATTGTAGAAGTAAAGGTACCCCTAAATCCTTTACTAGCTACTATTTTAGTTGTTATGATTATGGACACAAGAAAGAATATTGCATAAAACTAGATAAGTCTAGGCATAAGAAAGATTATGTTAGAAAAGAATCAACAGCCAAGATCACATGTCAAAAATGTAACAACTTTGGACACACTACAAGGTATTGTAAACTACAAGTAAATTAGGATAGAAGGAGACTTCCTACATTTTAGAGATGCAACAACCTTGGGCACATTGTGAAGTTTTGCAGATACAATGGAGAGGACAATAGAAGAGGACCAAGAAGATCAAGTGAACTAAGAGGACCACCTCCTATGGTTATAAGGAAGAATGTTCATGATACTGATAATAGTCTTAATGATTACATGAATGAGTTTCAAAATCATTCCAAGAAATTAGAGGGTGACAAGATATGGAAGGTGAAAGATTCCAGTAAGGAATCAGTTCAAGGAGAGACACTAGATGATACTATATCTTCGCATGATGAGTTCTTTGTGTCATTGACCTAGAAGGCCACATGGCCTTAAGGGGAGCATTGGATATAGTGAACATAACATATACATCCCCTGTATATGTGGAGTAATCTCATGCAAGCTTAGGTATGGTGTGTATAAACATTATGGAGTCTATGGATGTGAGCACAACACTTGGAGATTCATCTTTCGTGTTCACAATTTTTGTGTTGACTAGACAGGATGCAAAGTTGAGCTCCTTGTGTTTAATGCACTTACTTAGCTTGCAAAGGATAAAAAGGTTTGTAATATATCATTTCTACACTATTTGTTTATCAATGACTAAGTAGAGTATAATTGTGAAGCATTTCAAGTCATCTAGCAGAGAGATTGGTTGATCAAGTGAAGCAGAGATCCAGATTTTAGCGCATTAAAGGTATTTAGACCTATAATCATTGAGAAGTTGTGGATGCACCATTAATTTATGATTTCATGGATAGACCTAGGTATAAGTTAAAGAGACATACATTTAGGTCTTGTGAGGATGATCTAGAAGGAGCATTTTCACAAACCCCTGTTGGTGTATTACATGTTGAAGACATTAGGGTATACATATATTTCAAGTATGAAATCATTGGAGATGTAAACATTTAAAATTAATTAGATTCTATGATAGAAGCATATGGATCTATGGTAGAAGAGTTAAAACATCTACAAGACCAATCTATCATTAAACTAACCCTACTCATAGAATTCACAAAAATAGAAGGGTTCAAGATTATCCTTAGTAGGATACATGATTAGTTTGTTTGGATTGGAGAACAACCAGTGAAAATATGTGCATAAATGATCCACAATATAATAGATCTTGATAATGAAGGATCCCTTCTAGTTGCAGAAAAGAACCCAAGGAAGGAGATAGAAACCCTAACCCATTCCAAGTGGGATAAGAGGGTGATGATAGTCAATGACATCTTTTACCAAGATGTTAGGTTGGTGGAAATTTTATTGGGTTACAAACTATTTTATCGTAGCAAAGAAAACTTTGTATCAGCTGGAGTTATCATGATGGCATACCGAATGGTGAAGGAAAAGAATAAAATAACCTTTATGAAGTTCTAGCACAATAGTTCCTAGAGAATATAAAGGCCATAAAGAAAGATAAATCTAAAGCATTTAGGTTTGGATCATTATTAGTCCATTTGTACATTCATATCATTCACAAGTTTCCTGGCATGCACCCTAGGGCATGGAAGGATAATGTACCCACTAGGATTTAGATTTCAAAGAGTTACAGAGGACAAGATAAGAATTGGGTTGATGGTGAACTATTTTCTATGACCAAAATCTTACAAAGTAAGATGAAGGAAAGGTATATAATACCTAAAAACATTCTTGAGAATTATGGGGACACTATTTGTTTCATGGTTGAAACTAATTGTATTTTTTTTTAGGCAGTGGAACCAAGAATGAAATGGTGTTACCCTATGGGGAATGAAGTTAGAGAAAAAATATTGACTATGCATGTTGTGTTAATATGACTTAGAATAACAAAGATGGGGGGTGAATCAGTTGTTACAGGTCCTAATGTATAAAACAAACTTAAAAACTTTTCTTTAAATCAGATGCAATAACCAAAACAAACTCGGTCATCACTGATTCAATCAAAAAAACATACAACAATGCAGTCCACCACCAAACTATAACTTAACTTATAAAACATAGAAATGTTCAAACCAAAACATTCACACAAATATTAACACCAGGATTTATAGTGGAAACCCAATTTGCGAAAAACCACTTTGTAACATGCTACTATTATTTTCACTCTTCTGAAGTGAGCTTGGTAAAAGGCCAACCTTTGCAAATATCAGATCTGATTTCATACAATAATTCTGGTTTACTAACTTTGAAACTTTTCCATCTCCATCTCTGATCTGCTTGGAACTTTCCTTCAAGCAACCACCACAATTCTCCTTCAACCTTTTCTACTTATTCAGTCAATAAAAATTTACTCTTCCAGCATTCTCTATTCACCCATGCACTTACATATCCAAATGCTGAGTTACCCTTTATACTTTCCTCAATTAGGTTAACTCATCTTATGCCACTCAATCTCATTCATAGATCTTAGGGTTAGGTCAGATTCATTAAATCTACCTGCTTCATGTTCTTCGGCTCCTTTTCTAGAATCATCTCAAATCTCTTAAATATTTACAATAAAATGTTTTACAGTGCATTTAATGCTTTCAAACAATCAATAAATAAAGTCAACACATTTTACATAATCCAACAATTCAACAATGTCAACTCCAAAATTAAATTCTCTTCAAATATAAAATTGTTGATGCTCGGTCAATACTATGATCAAACACTCAGTCTTCATGTAGAAAGCTTAGTCATTACTAAAAATATTTACTCGGCTGACACTATCTTCCTCGGCAATTAACTGTTGTTCGGTTGACACTATAATTTTTCTCAGCATACATTGACTCGATCAACACTAACATTACTTGGCTTAAACATGATTTTTCCATTCTTTGCTCGGTCAAGCCTACCAGTTTCATCTTTACTGTTACTAAGATAAACAATACATTATCTCATCATTGTGAAACATAGTCAAGTACACTTTGTAGTAGCAAGATAACTCAACCTTTGCTTAGGTGTTATTTTTACCAACCTTGCCTAGCCCCTTAGCAACACTCAAATAGATATAGTAGTTTCCATCAATGACAATACAAAAATTGTTTCAATTGTAGTTTCCAACATGTTGAGCATGTGCTAGTAGTAGAAATAGACCCTACTCAAGAAATATGGGGAACATATAGAGAGAAGTTTGAAAATGTTAGAGAAGAAAAAGAGAAAGTAACATTAAGGAAAATGAAGATTAGTAAAATTATGGATGATATCATTGCGAAGGTAGGAATCACTAAGGAGCAATTGATAAACATAAGAAATAAGATCAAAGCATCTTCAGCCATAGCCATTGATGCTCCTACTCCCTTAGAGGCTAAAAAGATGGTAATTCCTACTATTGATATTGTTGACTTGTCAGTTACACAAGAGGAGGTAGCACAAGAAGTTGTGGCTGTGAACATTCCTAGAAGATCTACAAGATCTAGTAAGTAGGACAACCCTAAGGAGAAAGAGGTAGAAGTGAAAAGGAAGAATAAAGAGGAAAAGGTAATTGAGAAAGTAGAATAGAAAGAAATAGAGAAGGATCCACAAACCTTGTGGAAACTAGACCTTAAATCATTTCCAAAAAGAGTGATAAAAGATGGTAACTTGAAGACAGTAGATAGGTACTATGGGAGATATGATTTTGAGAACCAAGTGATCATTGAAGATACTATCATTGAGTATCTCTTAGATTTTAAGAAAGAACTATTAGAAATTGAAGGGAGTATCCCTAAAGAACCATATAGTAAGCTAGAAATCAGAAAGTAGTTGGCATAGTTAGAAGATGAGAACATAAGGATTAAATCTATTAAGGACATGCTACCTATTGTCTCAATACAAGAAAGGAAGAGGATAATAAATGCATTGAAACCCCTGTTGAGGACAAAGGCCAAACTAATAAAAATCATGGCTAGGAAATATGATGAAGTGATTGAGGACACTCAAAAGGCCTTAGATCAAATCCTAATGAGTGGTATGCCAAAGAATACATCACCTCCTAAGGTCACTAAGTCTATATCTTTTGGATTGGAAGAGAGTTCCAATGTAGCAGATGGAAGTGAACAAGCTAGCAAGAAACTAGATTCCTTTGTCACTAGTGTGCCTGTGACCCTTGACACTTTGTATGATGTAAATAATCTATTTATAGATAATTTGGATAGTATGATAGAAGTTGAAGAACAAGGATAGTTAAAGGAAGAGAAAAAAAAGGACAAATAGGAAGAATAAATAAAGGAGAAGGAAGTAAAATAGGAAGAAAGGAAGGAAGAAGAAACTAGAGAAGAAAAATAATTCAAAGTTAGAGAGGAGTGAAAAAAAGAACCTGACACCTCTTTATTGTTGGAAAGTATGGCCAAACCAATGAGTGTTGATGTAGATATCATGGATGAGGATGATCTTATGAGGCTATGCTTCATGGCCTTCACCAAGGCTAAAGAAAGGTTAGTATAGAAAGGGGACAAAAGAGTAAAGGTAATGGCTAGGGCTGTAGAGATAGTAAATAAACTACTTCCTATACTAATTATCTTTCAAGAAAAGGATGAAGTTGAGAACCTAGGTATGGTACTGGATAGATTTGACAGTGATTTTGACTCATTTCTAAAGATTCAAGAAGATAAGGTAGAAGAAAGCTTTTTGGAGAAGAAGCTGAGAGAAGTCTGTCAGTCCATCTCATGGGATTTAGACATTCTCAAAGCTACTACTCTTAAGGCTAAGAGTTGCATAGCACAAGGTAGAAAGATATACAATTATTTCATAAGTCCTTGTAGTCATATTAAGAATATTAAAGATATTATAGCCAAGGATAGGGCTACTCTTGACTGTTTGATTAACAATTGTGGATAATCTTCACTAACTGTGGATGAAATGGACAAAGAGGCATCCAAGGTATTGGATAAAATTAGTTTTTTTGAAATGGAGAAAGGGTGAGTTGTAGATAGATTTGGCTTTTTGAAGAGCCTTTTAACCCCTAATCTTTTGATGCTTGAGACACATCTATCAAAGATGGAAAAGGTTGAAGGATCGATGACTATATTGTTGGAGATTTGCCAACAAGCCAGTACTGACTATATGTTTGTCATTGATGAAAACATATGGAAAGTAGCATGCATGGATGACTTATGTAGTAAGCTTAAAGTATGTGTATCATGGACATGTTAAAGGCATGATATCATGGACACAAAGGTTGATTGTTACTACAGACAGTTATATAGCAGCCTGTCTTAGCAGTGTTTCTAACAGAGTAATAGGTAGTATTTTGTGTATGGTTGTTTGTACAATTATCATGGAGCCTCGTACCTTTGGATATGTGATGGATACATGTTAGTGATGTTAAATTCATGGAAGAGGAGTTTTATGATTAGTAGAAGTGAAGTTATGCATTCTTTATTCACCAGTAGCAATTTCCTATGTTTATTCAGAACAGCCAATAGAGATGATATTGATTCTAGAGTTGCGCCTATCATTTTGGTATGTGCCCTTGGGTTTAAGCTTGGAGAAGGGTTATTGATGTTTTTTTAAGAGTGAATGAAGTAATTTAGCTTGAGAAGAAAGATCTACTTGTTTTGGTAGAGCTGACAGTGTGTAGCGTGCGTCTACAATTATCTTATTGAATAGATCCTAGAATGTGTTGTGTGCTTAGTAGAGCTGACTGAATTATTATTGAAGTTTGGTATGGCTTCTCTAATATTATTTCAAGGTGTTTCTAATATTTTGACTTGATTATATCATTTAGAGGAAAGATACCTATAGCCAATCATTTTTGATTGCCTGGTTGTGGTTCATGGTTGACAGTAAGAGCAGAGCAGCATGTGCAAAGTGTTGAGCCATCAAAAGAAGGTCTATGTGACCAAGTTAAGTATTTGTGCTATACATTGGAACTGGTCCAAATAGTAGGTCAAAGCATAGTTCACCAAGATATAGATATAGTGTGTATCTATTAAACAAAAGGTTGTAGCCTTCAACCTTTTTAGCAGTGTGCTCTTAGACAGTGCATCCTCTTGCCTAATAGGGATTATTGTAAAAGACTCCTAATAGGGTCTGACCCTTGACCAAGTCTATTGTACTAAATATATTGTAAAGAAACTCCTAATAGGGTTAAGGATCTTCTAACAAGGATCATAATACACTAGTATAGAATATTAGTGGGTGCCAATTCCCACTCGGGTTTTTACCTATTTGGGTTTCCCCATAGCCAAAATATTGGTGTTGTGTTCAAGTGGTCTTTCATTTTGTTTATGCTTTATGTTTAAGTATACTTAATTGGATAAAGAATTGAAACTTTTAGATAACCAATACACCCCCCCTCTCAGTTATCTCTTGGAACTATTCCTAACAATTGGTATCATAGCCAAGTGCCTCGAAGAAAAATTTTAATAGCTTGAGGTTGATCAGATGGCATTCTTTAGAAAAGAAAGTCCCAAGTTTGATGGAGAGAATTATCTTGATTGGAAGAACAAGATGGTGACTCATTTGCAATGCATTGCTTTTGAAGTTTTTGATGTAACTATCTAAACAGTCAATATCCCTACCTTAGAAGACATTGAAAAGGATGATGCTACTGAAAAGAAAAAGGAATTATTTCATTAGAATATCTGATAGTGATTTTTCAAAAATAAAGAAGGTAGATAGAGCCCACAAAATATGCAAGTACCTAGAAGACATATTTGAAGGAGACAAACAAGAAAAGGATGCACGTGGAAAAACACGGAAGAAAAGATACAATGCATTAGAGATGCTACCTAAAGAAAACATTAGAGCTTACAATCAAAGGATTAATGAAGCAGTTGCTGGAATTAGGAACAATGGTTGAGAGATCTCGGAGGAAGACATTATGGACAAATTGGTGACTACTCTTACTCCAAAATATGAAAACAAGAGCAACATCCTTGATGAGACCATGTAGCTTACATCAAATTTCAAGAGAGAGACCTTGATCAGCAAAATCTTAGTTTTTGAGATTTCAAGATTGAAGATAGGATCTAAAAGTGAGACAGCCTTCAAAGCAACAGTCCATGGTAAGAAATCTACAAACACTTCTGGTAATTTTGATGATGTTAATGAAGAGAAAACACTAGATGATTTCATTGCTATGATTGCCAAAAGAGAAAAGAAAGGAAAAGGAAAATATGAAGGTCAATTTCCATTTATATGATTTTCATGTAATAAGATTGGTCACTTTGCATCCAAGTGTCCTACAAGAGTTAGAAAATTCAAAAATGACTACAAGCCTAAATACTCTAAGGAATGTTACTATGTTAGAGATGGAGTTTTAGATGATGATTTAGCTGAAGAATAAATTGGAGTCATTTCTATTATAGAGAAAATGAATAATAAGATAGATCATGAAGAGGAGAAAGAGGAACAAGAGCTAGCATTGATTTCACAAGCTGATATAAGGATAGACTAGATTACAGATAGTGGTTGTTTCTCATCACATGATAGGTGATAAAGACATATTTTCTCATTTCAACAAATACAATGGTGGCAAGTTATTTTGTTGCTAAAGTTGATGATAGTTGGTTATGGCATAAAAGAATATTTCATATCAATTTTGATTACATAGTAAAGATAAGCAATATAAAGGTAGTAAGAGATCTACCTAACATAGAAAAGCCAGTTGATACTATATGCAGGGAATGTGTGATGGGAAAGCATGTAAGAAACTAATTCAAGAGTAAGCACAATTCAGTAGAGAACAAGTTGGATCCGATTCATACAGACCTATGTGGTTGAACTCAAACAAGATCATACTATGGTGAAAGGTATTTCATTTTATTTGTTAATGATTATACTATGATGATGTGGGTTGCATTATTAAAAGATAAGTCAGAAGCATTTGAGAAGTTCAAAATATTCAAAACTAAGGTTGAGAATGAATCAGGATTAAAGATAAAATGTTTGAGATCAGATAGAGGAGGAGAATTCATGTCTAACAAATTCTATGAGTAATGTGAAGAACATGGCATAAAGAGGCAGTTAAGTGCACCTAGAACCCCTCAGTAGAATGGAATTGCAGAAAGAAGGAATAGGATCATCCTTGATACAATGTGTACCATCATGATTGAAGGAAAATTTTCACACACCTATTGGAGAGATGCACTCAATACAGCAATCTATACTATCATTTAATTCAATTAAGGCCTGGTGCAGACAAGACACCTTATGAGCTATGGTTTGGTAATGTTCCCATAGTAAAATACTTTAGAATATTTGGAAGAAAGTGATACATCAAGAGGGATGAAGTAGTAGACAAGTTTGATGCAAGAAGTGATGAAGGTATTTTCCTCGGTCACTCTACTAAAAGTAAAGCTTATAGATGTTTTAACTTGAGATTAAAAAAAATCATTGAAAGTACTCATGTTAAGATTGATGAAAATTTTATGGTTCAAGAAAGATATCATGATTACTTACCTATGATTGAAGAAGAATCCAGACCTTCCACTAGTGAGACAGTTGTTGAAGAAATGTTTAACAATATTGATGTTCTATTTAATGACCCTGAGACAAGTGAAGAAGAAACCCCAAAATCAGATAAGGCAACATCACCTAAAGCTCCAAAGTTCACATCTAGATATCACTCTAAGGATGACATCATTGGAGATCAGAGCGGAAAAGTCACAACAAGATCAAAAGAAAAGAGTTCTAAAAGTAGTGAGGCGATATGTTTACTATCTTAGATTGAACCATTAAGTGTTGAAGATGCATGCAATGATGTAGATTGGCATGATTCTATGAAAGAAGAACTAGATTAGATTATCAAGAATGATACTTGGGAACTAGTCCCAAGACCTAGTGATAATAATGTGATTGGAACAAGGTGGATATTCAAGAACAAGATGAATGAAGATGGTACAGTAATAAGGAATAAAGCAAGATTGTCATGTAAGGGATATGTACAAAGAGAAGGTATTGACTATTCAAACACTTTTGCAACATTCAAAAACTTCAAATTTTATTAGATGGATGTTAAGTCTACATTCTTGAATGGAGAGCTAAAATAAGAAGTATACATTGAGAAGCTAGAAGAATTCACCCTATCAGACAAACCTGATATGGTATGTAGATTGAGGAAAGCCCTCTATGGACTTAAGCAAGCCACTAGAGCCTAGTATGAGAGACTTAATGGATATCTAACAAACATTGGATTCAAGAAAGGAGTAGAAGATTACAATCTATTCATAAGAGAGACATCTGAAGGTCTATCGCTTGTGGCTATATTTATTGATGGCATTATCTTTGGGGGTAATGACAAACTAAGTGCAGAATTTGCTAAAGAAATACAAAGTGAGTTTTACATGACCATGATTGGTCCTATCAAATACTTTTTGGGACTAAATGTGCAGCAGACAAAGAAAGGTAATTTCATTAATCAGTCCAAGTATGTGAAAGAGATACTAAAGAAATTCAAGATGGATGATTGCAAGCCAGTAGGGACACCTATGATCACTGGAAGCAAGCTTACAAAAGAAGATGATTCTCCAGTAGTAGATACAACATTTTACAAGTCTATGATTGGTAAACTCATATATCTTACTAAAACTAGACCTAATATTTCCAATGCAGATGGCATAGTTGGAAGATTTGCAGTAGAGCCTAAACAAAGTCACCTCATAGTAGTAAAGAGAATATTCAAATATTCACAGGGCACTATATATTATGGTCTATGGTATCCTAGTTTAGAAAATGGTGAGCTTCATGTGTATAATGATTCAGATTGGGTAGGATGCATTAATGATAGAAAGAGTACATCAAGTGGAGCAGTGTTTCTTGGTGATAGACTTGTCATTTGGACAAGCAAGAAGAAAAATTGTATTTCTCAGTTAACAACAGAAGAAAAGTATGTTGCAGTAGCCCTAAATTGATCTACAATTTTTTGGATCAAGCAAATGACAAAGGATTTTGGAATTCAGATTGATTACCCTATTGTTATTCACTGTGATAAAACTAGCACTATCAACATGTCGAAGAACCATGTGATGCATGCAAAGACAAAGCACATTGAGATCAAGTATCACTTCCTAAGAGAGAAAGTGACATAGAAAGAAGTCAAGTTGGACTATGTGAGTACTAAAGATCAATTGGCAAACATATTCACAAAGCCCTTGCCTAAGGATAATTTTGAGTATCTCAGGGAGAAGTTGGGAGTAATTCCCTTCCCTGATTCTGCTTAGAAGAAAGAAGAAAGAGCATCAGTCCTTAGGGACTGATGGATGGTGAACTACTCTACTTTAGGAGTAGTATCAATGCTTAAACTAATTGGTGCCCTTTTCCATTGATGTCAAAGGGGGAGTAGTATACAGTCATGAAAAACTAAAGTAAAAGAAGCAATAAAATACTAAGGGGGTGTAATATTCAATTATGAAAGTAGTTCAGTTCAGGAAATGGTGAATATTGAAGAATATTGTTGTAGATGGAGAATTCATCCTTGGGGGATTTTTGATGAGGGAATGGAGAATGTTATAAAAGAATTGTTTAGTTGGGTTGGTGGTGTTTTTCATTCCATATGTTGTGATCAATGCCAAAGGGGGAGATTGTTGGAGATTTTCCAGTAGGCCAGTACTGACTATATGTTTTTCATTGATGACAACATATGGAAAGTAGCATGTGTGGATGACTTATGTAGTAATATTTAAGTATATGTAGCATGGACATGTTATCAACATGATATTTTTGACATAGAGGTTGACTTTTAGTACAAACAGTTATATAGCAACTTGTGTCAGCCATAATCCTGACAGAGTAATAGGCAGTGTTTTGTGTATGGTTGTCCATATATTTATCATGGAGCCTTGCACTTTTGGATATGTGATGGAGACATGTTAGTGATGTTACATTCATGGACATAGAGTCTAATGATTAGTAGAAGTGAAGTTATGCACTTGTTATTCACCAGTAGTAATTTCCCGTGTTTATTCAGAAGAGCTGATAGAGATGATATTGGTTTTGGAGTTGCACCTATCATTTCAGTATGCACCCTTGGATTTAAGCTTTGAGAAGAGTTAGTGATATTTAGTTAAGAGTGGATGAAGTAATTTAGCTTGAGCAGAAAGATCCAGTTGTTTTGGTAGAGCTGACAGTCTGTAGTGTGCATCTACAATTATCTTATTGGATAGGTCCCAGAATGTATTGCATGCTTAGTAGAGCCAACTAAATTATTATTGGAGTTTGGTATGGCTTCTCTAATATTATTTCAAGGTTGTTCTAATAAACAGTCTTGATTATATTATTTAGAGGAAAGATACTTATAGATAGTCATTTATGATTCCTTGGTTGTGGTTCATGGTTGATAGTAAGAGTAGAGAAAAGTGTGTGAAGATTTGAGGCATTAAAAGAAGGTCTATGTGATCAAGTAAAGTATTTGTGCTATACATTGCAACCAACCTAGACAGTAGGTCAAAGCACAGTTCACCAAGATCCAGATATAGTGTGTATCTATTAAACAAAAGGTTGTAGCCTTCACCCCTTTGAGCAGTGTGCTCTAGGATAGTGTGTCCTCTCCCCTAATAAGGTCTGACCCTTGACTAGGTCTATTGTACTAGATATATTGTAAAGAAACTCCTAACAGGGTTAAGGATCTTCTAACAAGGATCATAATACATTAGTACAAAATATTAGTGGTTATCAATTCCCACATGGGTTTTTACCTATTTGGGTTTCCCCATAACCAAAATATTGGTTTTGTGTTCAAGTGTTCTTTCATTTTGTTTATACTTTATGTTTAAGTATACTAAATTGGATAAATAATTGAAACTTGTAGATAACTAATTCACCCCCCACCCCCTCTGAGTTATCTCTTGTGACTATTCTCAACATATGTTTATACCTACTGAGCTCAAGGTAGCAGAGACAACATCATATATAATGGATGGATTGATCCATGTCAGTGAGCTTTTTATCAGATCATGGACTGAGGAAGTGAAGACCTTGGAAAACTCTTTCCAAGATGTCTTAAATCTTATGAGTAAGCACTAAGTCTTTTTTGTGCTTAAGTTTTGAAAGTTTGAATGTACCTTTTCCATTGATGTCAAAGGAAGAGGAAGAGAAAGAGAAAAATGAGGAGAGTGAAATGAAAAAGATGTAAATAAATAAAAAAAAGTATATAAAAAGAAGAAAAGAGAAAATAAAAGAAAAGTTCTATGTATATAGTAAAGGGAATTGCTTTTAACACTTACTCATTTTTCTAAGTGTTCCCATCAATGCCAAATGGAGAGATTGTTGACAAATGATGTTGTGAAGCACTAGGGATTACTTGAGGGTTTTAATTCATGGAAAAACTTATGTTGGAGTGATCGCATGCATATGGTTTTTCTACTGGAGTCACAATCATAAAAATGACTAAGTCCAGCATCAGGGTAACAGGGTATAGTGTTACATTTTTTGTTAGCAATGGAAATATATGAGGTATTATGGCCTATGAAGTTAGTAAAAGGTATTTTTGGATCCATATATGCTTTAGTTAATAGCATATGGTTTTTGATGATTAGATCAATGAGATTCAATGCTCTAAAGATATGTGAAGATAGAGAATCAGTATAATAGGGCATATGAGTAGTTGCAAACATTAAGGCAAGGTTAGCGTGGATATGGTAATGTGCTAAGTTAGGTGAATTAAGTACATTGCCAACACTTGGATAAGATAAGATTGTCAACTCCATACGTATAATTTACATAATTAATTATTATGTTTTGTATGGTATTTATGACATGAGAGAGGATAGGGAGAGGAGCCAAGGGCACACCTTAACTAGATCCACCTTGCAAAACAACACGTGGAAGCAACAACATAGTACGTGAGAGAGAATGTAGGATAGCTTTCATCTATTATCTTCAAATTGATTCATACATGTTGGGTTGTAAAGCCTTCCCAGTTTAGGCTAGATATTACAATCAAGTACATAAGTCCTTAAACATGTGAGGATCTACTTACAATCTCAAATCTTCAATCTTCTATCTCTATGCAAAACTGACTCCTAAACTCTAACCAAACAACTACATTTCTACAAGAGGCTACCAAACAAGTTGTCCTTTAGATCCACCATCAATGGAAGGAATGACTAGATCTAGGTCCACACACTTCCCAATGATAGATACCAAAATTAAATCCATGACCAAAATTAATTGCAAGAGTCAGCCTCAATGAGAACTCAAAAGAAACCTTTCAGTAAGCAAGGATAACTGAGTGCTAGACAAGCATCACTGAGCACCAAGAAAATTTTTTGAGCACCAAAGAGATAACCGACCAACACCGACAAACAAAGGAAATCGAGCAACATCGAACCAACTCGGTCAAATAAGGAACTGAGCAACACTAAAAACTACAAACATCTTTTTGGTGACACAGGATTGCCAAGGACCTAAGATGCTCTTGCATTAGACACCTAGGGTTATTTGAAAATGATTCTTCAAATCATGAAATAGGTATGATCCGAGCTACATCCAACTTAGATTATGAAATCCATGAACTGCCTTCAATCGGTCTATTCTTCTACTTTACCAGATATTCCATATACTGATTTCCTCTTATACTTCTTCCAATTCTTTTCTCAAAAATATTCTCAACTTCTTCCATCTACTTCTTAGGATAATCATTTGATACTTTTATTTCTTCATCTAACTCATAATACTCATACAAATCAGCAATGTTAAAAATAGGTGATATATCCATGTCATCAGGTAACTCAATCTCATATGCATTTCCATTGTCAAATCTCTTTAGAATCTTGCAAGGTCCAAACTTCTTAATTTTTAGTTTCCCATATGTTCCAATAGGAAATCTTCCTTTCTTCAAGTGACCCATTACTTCATCACCAATTGAAAAATTCATGTCTTCTTGATCTATCAGCTTTGTCTTTGTATTTCTGATTACTTTTCTTGAACTTATGTTTCACATCTTCATGTAATGTCTTCATGTACTCAACAAACTTTACTCCTTCAGCACTTCTCTTTCTTTCATCAACAATATCCCTCAAATTAGATATACCTCTTGGTTATAAGCCATTTAGAATCTCAAAGGGTGACTTTCCAGTACTTCTATTCACTGACTTATTATATGTGAACTCTTCTTGTGCCAACATAGAACCTCAATTACTCAGCGTGTCTCTAACTAAAAATCTCAAAATATTACACAAACTTTTATTTGTGTGTGTGAAAATTGTACCTAGTTCTGGACACAACACTTCAGTAAAACATTAGAGGTTAGCAAATCAAAGAAATATGTAAATAAATGAAACCAAGCTAACTAGGAAATTTACTGCCTTCTAGTAGGTGTGAGTATGGTATTCTCATATTAGACCGAGATCATTGAAAATGCAACACCTAAACGAAGGATTTAAATGATTGAAAGCAATGAAATATGAATGCAAATTAATCTCTTTTTTTTGGGATTTTGTATGCAATAAGATGAAAAACTTGATATGAAACTAATCTAGAATGAATTGAAATGATATACAAATTAATCTAACAATGATATGCTATTAATGAATGCTATGAACCCTCAAAAACAATAACAAAAATCTCACAATCGCCTTGTGTGAAAGAGGTTGATTCTTCAGATGTCAATTCACCGGAGTAAGTATGCAAATTTGAGAGATTTATTATGAAGAGCTAAGCCTTGTTTTTATATAAATCTAGGGTTTGAGGATGCATTGACAAAAGCCATAAATCACTCTTGATAAACTCAGGTTGATTTTTGAGTTAACAAGAAATTAGAATTAATTAACTCATAAAATCATGCAAAAGCAATTTTTATCTCAAAATAGAGTTTTAGTTCACTTTTTCAACTCACCATCAAATGTCGAGTTTAGAAAGTTAACAAATTGAAATTGAAAATTGATTTATAGTTAACTCTTTTTCTATTTGTGCATGATTTAATATCAATTAATTTGATAAATAAAGTGATTTATTTTCCACTTAACTGATTTTGAATTTAAACAATTGATTTATGGGTTAACCAATTATTAAATCAAACTTTTATTCAAAAACTATATCATTAAATATTGACAACTGGATTTAATTAATTAAATAAGAATTTATTCAATTATTCTTCGGATTTTTTATTTATTGTCAAAATTAAATAATAAAATTTAGGAATAACTATAATTAAATATAATTAAATAATTAAGTGGCAGAATTAAATTAATTAATTAAATATTTATCATATTCAATTAATCAACTTTAGAATAAATAATGACATTTATCACCAAATAATATTCAATTAAAGATAATTAGGATAATTAGGAATATTCAAGGAATATTCCCCGATGCATAATTAAGATAATCAATTAATTTTTTTGATAAACTAATGTGTAGATGTACCTTAGGTTAGGACTTTGATGTCAATTTCGATTGAATTATTGATGTAAGAGGTTAATGAACTTATAGACCATTTTTGGGGTATTACATTTTTCCCCTCTTTGAATCACTGTGCGAAGCATAGTGGTTCAAAGATTAATCTATTTTTTATGTTGAAAACTGATTTGAGAGATAAACCAATTCCAAGACACAAATTGATTGAAAGATTGGAAAAAGTTGATTCAGGTTCGGATTGACCAACAATCATGATGATGTCAATTATAGCAACGATGAACTGATGATTATGAAAAAGTATCAAAATGCCTAATTCTGAACCTTGTGATTATGAAGAAGTGAGTGACCTAATTCCAAACTTGATTGTCCAAAGGAATCAAAATGGTATCACATCCAAACCCTTCAGTTACAAAGAACCAAGGAAATAACACTAATGAATTGACGGTTGCAAAAAGCTGATATAGTTTACAAGATTGATTAGGATACTAGATTGATATGGATCTCGATGAATCTGATATGCCCCAAGAGATGTGCCCCAAGCAACAAGGTATTTTGATGAATTGGCAGCTAGACATGGTTGTTGTCTTGATTACTAAGGAAAGATTTGATTTAAAGACTTGATTGATGTGCAATACCATGCCCCCTTGGAGATGAAAATCAAAATCTGGCAAGAAAAGTTAGTGTTAAATGGTTTAGAAGCATGTTAATTGATTTGAGAAGTGGTTATACACATTTGAGAATGCATTCTACATCATTTAGGGGTCCCAGAGACTAAGTTTGACTAGGTTTGACCATGAGTTGACCATGGGTGACCAAGTTGAAATTTTGACAGTTTGATGTAAGATAATCAGTTAAGTTGAATATTGGATTTCTTTGATGTGTAGAAGGTTGATTATGCAAGCATTCAGCCATCCTAGGTCTGAAAATAAATGATCTCAGATTTCAATTTTGATCAAGAAAAAGGATTCTACATGTAGTTTCATTGGAAGGACCTTCATACAATGCTCATTCCTTGTGTCATTTTTAGCATAGTTTTGGAGAATCATTAAGCATCAAGCTGATTTGGAAATCATGAGATAAATGCAATCATGAAAAGTGCAAAATGAAATGCAAACCTAAGACCCAGGACCTAGTCACTGATCATGTGTCAGTCATTTTTATCAATGAATTTTTATTAGGTAACCAAATAAATAAATACAACATCCACTAGTTAGGAAACTATGAATATATGAATATTGATTTTTGCGGCAAAGTCAATACAATGCCCACTAGCTAGACAACCATGGACATGAATATTGATTTTGTTTTTAGAATGTCGGATTAGATATAAACACCAAGGCACAAATGCTAGGATGACCTAAATATCATATCCATTTTGATATTGCAATTTGTATAAGCATCAAAACACAAACACTGTGATGAACTAAATATGCCTTGTAGAACAAACACGCCAAATAGTTTGCAAAATTCATTCTTATCTCCAATATGAATTACCCATAGTGACCCTTTATTGTTCACATCCTTGGATAATAGTCATTCATAGTAGGATTGAGAAATAGTTCAAAAAGATGTAAGCTAGATCAAAATTTCTTGAATTTTCTATGTATCAATGGTTGACGTAGTCATGGCCATCCAACACGTGATGGAGGCTCTTACAGATGGACACCATTTCAATCCAAAATTTCCAAAGTTATTAGATTTTCACTCAAAGTAGAAAACAAAGAAAAGATTATGCCCCCAGTCATCACTCTCTAAATCTTGTAAAGGACATCATCAAAGATCTCAAAAGGATACAATATGCAAAAAGCTCAATGTGAATCAGTAAGCATACAAAGAAGATTAAAGCATGCAACAAAGATTGTTTTCGTTTGTGTTGATGTTTGTTTGTGTTGTTGTAGATGCAAAATCCTTTTTAGAGAGGAGACTGACTGATTGACTCGGATGTAGCTTCAAAGGACCCTGACTAGATATGACATGTCTGAGATACTGAGGACTGTAGGATATGACTTTGATTGCCCCCAAGTTTGAACATTGATAGGAGACAGACACTTTTTTCTAATTGGTGTACAAACTGAATTTATTGAAACAAGGATATATACAAACTAAAGAAGACTAAAAGCTAGGAAAGACCAAGATTGAACTGATAGATGGAGCATTTTGAACAAGTGGCACATGTTTGCTGGGTTTTCACCATCTTGGTAGAGATTCTATTTTTGCTACCAAGGTGCCCATTTCCAAGTTTTCACCAAGGCACTTTTTCTTTTTCTCATTTTTTTGTATTTTTATCTTTTCAATTTTTTTTGTATTTTTCCATTTTTTTATTTTTTTGTGAATCATCAAGGTTCCTATTGCTAGGTTTTTCACCAAGAAGTTCATTTTTTCAGGACTTTGTCAAAATTTTAAGATTTTTTTAGGATAATTTACCATAGACTGAATGCCTTAGGCATATAATTTATTTAGATGCAAAATGTTGATTGGTTCTTAGAGTTGTTATCCTTCAGTCATTGAGAGTTGATAGGCACTAGAGCCAAAATTAGTAGTGACAACAAAGGGACCCAGCCGGTTGGGTTCAAACTGCCCCTTGTGTTCTCGATGTGATTGATTTTTAGGATTTTCTCTCAAGACTAGATCACCAAACTCAAATTCTCTATGTTTGACTTTCTTGTTGTAGTCTCTAGACATTATTTTCTTATACACTTTGAGATGATCATATACTACTTGTTTGTGCTCATCTAGTAGTTCAAGTTCTTGCAACCTAGACACTTTGCAGTCATCATTAGTTACTAGACCATGCATTATGATTCTTAGTGATGGGATTTCAACCTCAATAGGTAGTACCGCTTCAGACCCATAAACTAAAGAGAATGGTGTAGCCCTAGTAGGCACTCTAATACTTGTTCTATAGGCCTAGAGACCTGGATTGACCATGAGATGCCAGTCTCTTCCTATTTTATTAACTATTTGATGTAAGATTTTCAATAGATTTTTATTAGATGCCTTTTCTTATCCATTCCCTTGGGGATAGTATATAGAAGATCAATGTTGTGTTAGCTTGAATTTTGAACATAAGGAATCTAGGTCCTTGTTCTTGAATTGGCCACCATTATCTATGACTATAGAATGTGTAATACCATACCAACACATGATGTAGTTCAAAATGAACCTAGAGATTTTCTTGCCGGTTTCTTGAGTCAAAGGAACTACTTCTACCCATTTTTTGAAATAGTATGTAGCTATAATAATATGGTTATGTCCATTAGAAGAATGAGGATGTATGGCTCCTATAAGATCAAATTCCCATTGTTGAAAAGGCCATTGTGCAGTAAAGGTGATAAGATCTCTTCCCAGTGCATGAATCAAGTTCCCATGTCCTTGACACTTTTGACAATTCTTTGCATATTTGATAGCCTCTTTTTCCATTTTAGGCCAATAGTACCCAACCCTAATAAGTTTTCAAGCTAGTGTTAGACCATTCAAATTTGATCCACATATACCTTCATGGACTTCATCTAGTATGCATTAAGAATCCTCACATTATAAACATCTACGGAGTGTACCATCGAGACCTCATTTCTACATATTATTACCAATGATGACATATAGGGATGCATTTTGGATAAGGTATCATTTTGCATGATGGTTGAAGGCATCGAGAATGATTTGGTCTTGAAGGTAGGAGAAAATGTATTTGTATCTAGAGGAATCATGACCTACAACAATGCAAATCATTTGGGTTTCTAGGCAATCATAGGCTAGGAATGATAGTGCTTCCACCAGGAACTCATAACATAGCTCATGTTTGGGCTACTGTAGTAGAGATGATATCATTTACATAGCATTAGCAACCTTATTCTCCAATCTATGGATTTTCTCAAATGTGATAGATATGAAATATTTCTTTAGATCATCTACCATGCATTTGTATGGAACTAAACTTTCATCCTTTGTTTGGTATACATCATTGACTTGATGGATGACTAGATGTGAGTCTCCATCAACATGTAACTCTATCACTCGCCACTCAATTGCTATCTTCATGCCACTAAGAAGGACCTCATATTTAGAAATATTGTTTGTGTAAGGAAACTTTATTATAAATACTTTAGGTATTGAGAAGCCATTTGGTGTTAGGAATAGTATGCCTACTCTAGATCCATTCTATGTATAGGAGCCATCAAAGAATAACTACCATGTTCTAGAAGAGAGATTCATGATAGAGGAATCTAGGAATTTCATTTGCATTGGTGTATCATCAAACAATGGCACATCAGCCAATTGATCAGTTATGACTTGGCCCTTGATATATTTTCTTTCAACATATTCAATGTCAAATTCACTTAATAGCATCACCCATTTAGCTAATCTACCTGTGAGGGCAGCTTTTCTCAATAAGTATTTCAATAGATCTATCTTAGTTACCAATTATGTGGTATGAGCCAGCATGTAATGTCTTAGTTTCTATGATGCAAAGATCACAACTAGATAAGCTTTCTCAATCATTGAATATTTCTTCTCATATGCTACCAATGTTCTACTGATGTAGTATGTAGATCTCTCTTTCATGTTGTCATCATGTTGTGCTAGCAATGCCCCTAGTGATGTATATGTGGTGGAGACATATAGGATCAATGGTTTCCCCTGAATAGGAGGCATCAAGATAGGAGGATTTGATAGATATTACTTGATGTGGTTGAAATTCTTCTCACATTCTTCATTTCATGCAAAAGTCACACCTTTATTGAATTTTTTTGTAAAAGGTTGTGATATGTTTGCCAACTGAGATATGTAATGCTTGAGAGATTGCACTCTCCCTTGTAGAGTTCTCATTTGACTAATATTTTTGGGAGGTTGCATCTCCATTATAGCCTTGACTTTAGCAGGATTAACCTTAATGCCTTTCTTTAAGACAATGTATCTTAAGAGCTTTCTAGAAGTGACACCAAAAGTACACTTTTTAGGGTTCAATCTGAGACTAGACTTCTCCATTCTATCTAGTATTTTTCTCAAGTCATTTAGATGTTCAGATCTTATCGTTGATTTAGCCAAGGTGTCATCAACATAATCCTCCATAGTTCGATGCATCATGTCATGGAAAATAAATGTCATCATTCTTTGATATGTAGCACCAGTATTCTTAAGCCCAAATGGCCTGACATTCTAACAAAAAGTACCCCGTGCATATGTAAAATATTTTTTCTCTTGATCTTTTGGAGCTATTTTGATTTGGTTGTATCCAGAGAAACCATCCATTAAAGAATACATTTTGAAACTCGTAGTCATGTCCACTATCATATCGATGTTTGGTAATGGAAAATCATCCTTAGGGCATGCTTTTTTCACATCACTAAAATCCGTGCACACTCTAATAGATTTATTAGGTTTGGAAACAAGCACAATGTTTGATATCCATTCAGCATAGTTGACAACTCGAATGAATCCAGCTTTTAGTAATTTTTCAAGTTCATCTTTGACAAGAAGTGCTACATGTGGATGCATCTTGCAAAATTTCTGTTTGATAGGTTTCACTCTTGGAGCTATAGAGAGATGGTGCATTATAAGATCAGGATCCAATCCTAGCATATCTAAATATTTCCATGCAAAGTTAATTTTATTTTCTATTAGGAATGTGGTGAATCCTTGTTTCTCTTCCTCTGATAGAGATTGTGCTACATGAATCAATTGTGGCTCCTTTGTTGTACCCAAGTTGATAGATTGAGTGGGCTCAATCAGTACTAGAGATCTATCTTGTAAATGACTCAGAAGGACATCAAATATCTCATCCTTAGGTGCCTTAGATAGGTTTTCACCATCGGATGCATCTTTTATTTTTACTATTTTAGGTTCTGAGACTGCCACAAAGTGGTTTTCACCCTCATTACTCTTTTTCTTTTTACTCTTATTCTTTTGATTGAGATATTTGATATCGAACTCTATCATGCTAACACTCGGCTCACTGATGGAAGTCATCATAGTTTCAATAGTGTTGAGATAGCATGTAAGGGCATAGTCCAATTTGAAGGTATAGATGTCTTGGTTTGGATTTTGGGACATTTGGTCGATTAGATTTGGATGTTGGATAGTAAGCTCTAGAAGGGATTGGTGAATCATATTAACACACATGGTATTGGCATCCTTGGCAATGATCTGACTTATGAAATTAGAGGTGATACTACTACTCGAGATGGTCAGTTCATTAAGAGTTTCAACATCATTATTGGATTCTGCTTCGAGAGTAGGTGGATTGTAACACCCTCTCCTATGGTGATACTTGGACTTTCTAATTTGGAAATGTTATTATGATGGTTAGAAAAAAATGTTTACATTTATGCTTTATGACATATGTTATCTGGTGTTTAGATACCCTTATTATGGTTATCATTATATGTTCATGAAATTAGAAATCATTTTTCTTTATATTGATGAAGCTAACCCAAGGATTTGGGACTAACCACTATTATCTATGATGATTTATGGTTTGTGTATATGTGTTTGATGTGCCTTTATGACTTAGGTCGAAGTCATAGTTACTCACTTAGTTGAGGTCCACACGATGTATCAATCCTGGTCATCTATTTGCATATATATAATTGTATGTATATCCATATATGTACATGTATCTCTTCTTGGTAATGTAGGATTGCAAGTTCCAAGTATCATCTCCACCTGGCTTCACAAGTCTGAGCGATCCCTCAAAATCCTCAATCATTGTTTTTGTTACAGAGATATCACCAAGGTTCCATGGGAAGGCACTCTACCTGTGACCCTTTGATCCTTAGGTGGGGGAATTCTTGAGTTAATCTCTTGTGTGGATGATGCATCCTAGTTTGTTGGATTGTACTTTCATGTCTGAAAGGTTTATGTTTTGATTAGGTTTATGTGTGACTAAGGAATCTCTCATTTTATGTCAGTAAATATGTACATATGTAGATACATACATATCATGATTATATTTTGTAGATACGATTTAGTAATAGATTTAAATTATAATATTTTTTATTTAAATAATAATCATAGTACTTAAATAATTGTAATATTAATAATATTGTGCCTTGCTTATGGTATATGTACATATAAGCATATGGGTGCACACATATGCCTATACATACATACATACATACATACATATATATATATATATATATAAACATATATTTTTTTAAAATTGATTGTGTGAAAGAAATTATTATTATATAATAATAAATCTATGTTACTTTCATTAATGGAGATGTGTTTGGTAAAAATTTTTTACCATGGTTATGTAACTTAGTAAATTATTCCTAAAATATATTATCTATTTTGCCACCCTTAAATCTAGCAGTCATAGATTAAAGTTTTATTAAATAAAATTTATTTATTCCTTCACGGGAATGGTTCTACAAACCATATTATTATTAATGAATAACTGGTGGATAGTTGGGATGGTTGCATTGGTTGGATTACCCATCCAACTACTCCCTCCAATCTATATACAGAGAAATCTTCTATGTGAGAGGGGGTTCGCATATGAATTTGGATTCGAGAAGAGACATTGTTTGGTGGAGAATTTTATTTCTAGCAAAACTATAGTTGTGAGGAGAGAATTTATTTTCTCTGAGATTGTCTTTTTTTTTCCTCTCGGAAGAGGCTAAAATTGGTTTTCTTGCTAAAGGAGTCTGAAGAGGTGATTGGATTGGGTTAAGAGTTCTTAGATCCTCCTCTCTCCAATAGTTTCTCTTCATGGGACTCTAGGTAGGATCTATCCTAGAGATGATCCTTTTGTTTGGTTAATTTTTTGCAATGCTATTGTATTATGGTTATTTTCTATATGCATGTTGTTTAAGAGATGAACTATGTTGTTCTATTGTGTAGAGAAGGATTTATGTGTTGTTACTGTTATAGATATAAGAAGCTTTCTATAAATTATTGCTAAGTATTTGTTGTCTTCTATCTTTCTTTAGCAAGCATTTATAGATGACCTAGGATCCTTGTGACATCTTCCCATATGTCTCAGCGGTTTGTAGGATCATCCAAACCTTTGGAAATGGTGTTTTTCCCTTTCTTAGAATAGGTTAGTTTTATACCACATTTCATTGTTCAAATCTAGAGTAGATTTAGATAGTTGGCAATCATAGTTCGAGGGCCAAATTTGTATGGAAACTGGGAGATCTGAAATGTGTCTTTCCCAGATTTGGCATACATAGTCCCTATAATGCCTAGTTTTACCCACAAGTCAAATCTATCAGTCTTTTTTTTTT
The DNA here is from genome assembly GCA_027943335.1 of Chamaecyparis obtusa. Taxonomy (NCBI): domain Eukaryota; kingdom Viridiplantae; phylum Streptophyta; class Pinopsida; order Cupressales; family Cupressaceae; genus Chamaecyparis; species Chamaecyparis obtusa. Next base: position 750,097 of record BSBK01006176.1, on the reverse strand, counting down.
AATTTTCTATCATTCTGTACAAATGCACAGCTCTGAGAATCAAATGCATAGCTTTGTGAATCAAATGCGCAGTTCCTGTAAACAATTGTGTAGCTTTGTGAATCAAATGTGCAGTTCCTATAAACAAATGTCCAACTTGATCCATGGAAAAGGTCTCGTGGAACCCATTTCTTATACTTTAAGTTATATTTGTATAAATTATAAAATATTAATACTTTAGTATGTTTGGGATAGGTTTCAGCTTCATAGGAGTTAAGATGCAGATTCTAGATTTTGGAGATTCTAAAAAAAATTCAAACTTAGCTAAATTTCAGCATAAGAGGTTTCCATAAATGGAGCATTGTGCTTTGCATATGAAATTTTGTATAAACTATATATGTTCATTACTTGTTTGGTAGAGGTTATATGGTTCATTTAGATGCTTTAATAAGGTTTAGGATGTGTTTAGGAAGAAGGATTAGGGTTTAGGATTGTCTAGAGGATTTGGACTATTCTAGGCCTCCCTAAACGCTCCTAATTTTCCTAAATGTCCCTAAACTCTCCTATTCTTTTTTATTATTTGATGCAAGTTTTCAAATGTATTTATGATGTGTTTTACTTCATCTATGATGTGTATTTGATTATTTGTGTTAAGAGTAGAAATCCTAACAACACTAAGTGAGTGGCTCTCAGTGCAGGGCCGGGGCCCTAAGGTGCTAGTACCAGGAAAACCAGCTGAAGAGTTATTTTAACAAGTGATAATTTAATTAAAACTTATGGGAATGGGTTCAAACATTGAAAAATTTAATTTATGCCTCACCCATGAAATTAGTGCTAGGAAAGGCTATGGATGGGAGTGCGAGAAGGTTCCTATGCATAGGTATGATTGAATGTCTCTTGTCTATACGAAAGGCATTCGGTTTCACATGTCCCTACTTGGGGGGCAGGGCCCAGAGAGGATAGTCCTAGGACAACCCAAGGGGTGAGGGCTATGTGATGACATTCACTTAGATTGTTGCTTAGAGTTTCTACCAAACCTTAGAACCTTTGGGAAAAGATTTATACTTTGATCTTCTTTTCATTTTCTATTTGGGAAAGGTTACCCAACCCTAGGTATGGCCTAGTTACCACTTCTTTGTGGACCTTGGTGTTTATCTCCTAGCATGGGGGAGTGGGCCTTTTGGTATCCATCTGGTTGGGTGGTAAATATTTTTTTATTGAGGTACCTTTTGTGGATGTAGTGCTTAAGGGTTCATGCTTGCATAATATTCTAGTTTTGAAGAATGAAGACTTGTATTTATCTTTCATGATGTAAAATTATTGTTACCTCCCAAGAGGAGATGAATGTAATGTAATCATTAATGTATTTCAAAATGATGTATTTGGAATGGGTAGACTTAGGAAAAAGGAAAAGGGAAAGCATGAACTTTATGCATATGATGTATGTTGGAAAAGAAAAGGATTTTGTAACATTTCAAGTAAAGTAGTATGTTTCTCATTATTATTGATTAAGGGAAAAGATATTGAAAAAAAATGTAATATTTTTAATGTATCAAATGTTTGGATGATTCTATTATATGGTATTAATTATTTAAATGTTGTATCATTCATAAAGGATACTTAGGAATATAGATGTATTTAAATGGCAAATTGAAATGAAAGTACTTTGTATTTCTTCATAAAGAATCTACAAATGTTGTGATGTAATTTGCATAAGAAGTAAATCAAGTTGCTAGTACACTAAATGGACTTAAATGAATTGTGCATTAAATAAGAAGAGAACCTTGGAGGAATCTAAGTTAAACTATGTTTTGTTATGTAATTCTTTTAAAAATTCAAAATTTTTCATAAATCATTACTTATGTTTTCTTTTACAAAGAGAATCTTTATTCTCTTCTTTGGTTCCCTTGCGGGGTATCACATGGATCAGACTCATTAAGTTCACTAATTTTCTCTAGACTTACATTGGGTGTAGGTGCATATTGGTGAATGACATCTGCATGTTTTTATGTGATGAGTTCATATTCTTCTAGAATGACTCCCCATTCATAATCATTGGATTCATCTTTTGATTCTGGACCTCTAGGAAATCTAAGAACACATGTAAATTTAGGATGAATCCCCCAAGAAGGATTTCCTTTAGATTTTGATTTGAATTCAAACTCATAAGAGTCTATCTCAAAATCACTGGTGTGTTCATCTTGGTTAGATTCAAGATCACCTGATTCTTGTGTGGTGATGGTCATTTGTGCAGTAGTAGGTTCTTGTGTTTCTACTACATTGATCCTTTTTATTGGCTCATCTTCATCTCTTAGCATGTCTCAGATGTCTTTAGAAATTCTTTCATAGGGAAAAACATATGTAGTGTTAGAATCATCACTATCACCCTGTTTTTTTTCCTCTACTTCATTGTTGTGCTCTTCTAGCTCTATCTATTCTATTACATGAGAAGAGTTACCCTTGAGATAGAAGGGTTTCTTTCTATAGCAGGCCAGTGGTATCTTTGTTAGGTTAACCCACATGTGTAATGGGTTCCATAAGACCTTTTCCTCTCACTCCTAGGGGTCCTTTGTCAGGATATCCCATTTTAGCTATTAGTTTATCCCCTGACCCATATGACTTTGAAGGAGCCTTCGGTGTTTTAGAGTCACATGCTTGAACAATTTGGGACTGAGACTCATCTTTGTATAGCCATGAGAGTATAGCTTCATCCTCTTCAAATTCTTGTTTGGACGCTTGTTTTGCAACAAAATTCCCTTTATAGGTAGTAAGAGGTTCCTTGTTTCTTGTTTTAGCTATATTAAAGACTATCCATAAGATTTAGGTGAGATGGGGAGAGATGTCAGAGATAGGACTAGTTCCATAGTATATTCTCCCATGACTTTGTCTTTGATTTTGACTTCCTTTGCAATTTATTCCATCTTTGATGTAGATGCCATGTCTATTTGCTTAGTGGAAGATTCTCTATTATTTGGAACAAGTCTGTCAGCACTCTCTTTCAATGCATTGCAAGTTGTAGATATGTCAGCTGGAATGGCCACCTCTACTCCTTCATAAGAAAATTTCAAACACTGATGGTATGTGGAAGGAGTAGCTTGCATTTCATGTATCCAGGGTCTCCCTAGGAGAATGTTGTAAGCCAAAGGTAGATCAAGAACTTGACATGTGATGTCTCTGATAATTGGCCATGTTCTGATTAGTAGTACAATTGTTACTTTGGAAGATCTTTCTTGCTCATCATATGGTTTGATAGTTATCTTCTTTTTAGGATCAATGGAAGATTCTGATAATCCCAGTTGAGTGATCAAGTTGTAAGAATAGATGTTTAGACTAGTTCCTCCATCTATAAACAAATGTTTAACCCAACAATTTTGGATCAAGACTTCAATGTGCAAGGGATGGTTATGCAGACGACTCAAGGAATTGTCATCTTCCTCTGAAAAGGAGATGTATTGGGGTGATGTTAGATGACAAATTGTTGGAAATTTGGCTAATGTGGATGCATAGATGTTGTCATTATGGCAACATATGATCTCTACTAAGAGCACAGAATTTGGAATGCAAGTATGCAAAGTTGAAGGAAGAAATTGTCTAAGTTTGGATACAGTGATCCTGACAGAGCACCTGATGAAGATTTAGCTGGCAACGTCCACTAGAGCAATATTTTTGTTTGCACAGTTAACAGTCAACTTGATAATCTTTGTATGCACTAAAGTAATCTGTTATATCCATAAGTAGGCAAAAGAAAAAGTTTGTGAAATACTGATTCTCCCCCCCCCTCTCAGTATTTCCTATTTCTAAAAATTGGTATCAGAGCACAGTTACTCGGAGAAGGAACATTCAAGGAAAGCTTAGTAGCTTGAGTAAGATCTCTATGGATATGGATCAACTTCAGAAGAATCTTGAAGAAGCTCTTGAATAGATTGATATGCTTATTGATGAAAGAAACTCCTTAAGAAGAAAATATGAAGATGCAAAGAATGCTATTGACAAATTAAAAGGTAAGATTGAAGATCTGAAATCTAAAAAGAAATATTATATGATTGTTGAAGATTGTGATGAATTAGAAAAAGAAAATGAGATCCTTAAGCATGAGTTGAAGATAGTAAATCTGAAGCTTAGTATGAAAGATGGAAATTTGAGATCTGATAATGAAAAATTCAAAATTGAGAATGAAGATCTAAGGTCAAGACTTGAAAAGAAAACATCCAAATCTGAAAAAGTAAAAATGCAATATGTGGAACTTGAGAAGTGTAATAAAATTGTGAAAGGTGAATTAACTCAATCTAAATAGCAACTTGAAAGGATATATTCAAAAAGTGACAAGACTGAAAAACAAATTTCTTTTGAAGAACCATTCTTTGATAGGACTAGATTTGGATATAGTATGTTTAGAACAAACCATGAAAGTAAGAAGCCAGATCTGAAGACATCTGAAAGCGTGGAGGAAATAAAGCTAGATGAGAACACATTGGAAGATCCACCTAAAGAAGAACCACCTAGAGAGAAAGAAGAATCAAAGCAAGAAGAATCAAAATAGGAAGAATCATCTAAAGGTATGAAAAGAGAATTCAAAGGTAGTTGTTTTGCTTGTAATACTATTGGGCACATGAATTGCACAGGTAAGCAATTTAAATCTTTTAATGGACATTGTTATAATTGTCATATTTTTGGACATAGAGCTAACGAATGTAGAAGACCTAAAGTAATTTTGAATAATTATGATAGAATGATTGGGAATACTAACAATGTAGATAAGAAATCTATTGAAGAACTGAATCAAAGAAAAGTGGTAGTATGTTTTAGATGCAACAAAGTAGGACACATTGCTAGAAATTGCAGGTCATAGATTAACTAGCAAGGACAGAGATTTGGAAACAATGGAATCATTTTTCAGATATGCAACAAGTTTGGACACTCAACAAGATTTTGCAGAATGAACAATGGAGGTTATCATCATAACCCTAACCCTAGGAACAATGCAAGAAGGAATGAAAATGTGGGAAACAAAGAGAAAGGTTACTATAGCAATAAAGATGAAGTAGAATTTGACAAAGGCACAGATCAAGGAGGTATAGTTAGCACTAAAAGTAGTCAGGAAGGTAAAGTAACCGATGGTAAGGATGAATCTTTACCTGACCCTTCTTTAAGCACTTAAATTATGTAAGTTTCTATAGTTTAGGACTTAGGATTAGTGTAGATTAGGAATTTGAATGAGTTAAGTTTTGCATAGTTATATGTAGGTTTATTATGTTGTACTAATGCTATGGTTAAGTGTGCAAAAGAAAATATTGTGTTTTGCGAGGTCACAGAAAGTTTTATGGTTGCAAGTTTGTAGAATCAACTTTTTGAGGTTTTAGCAGCAAAATGAATGAATGCAATGTTAGATTGAGTTAATGTGAAGTGTTATAAGGTTGAAATTGAAGTTATTATGATTACAAAGTGATTGAAAAGAGATTTGAAAGAAGAAAAGTGAGTTGAGGATGATTTGAAGAAGTTTGGAAGCAGTTTGTAGCGACGATCATACCGAAACCCTAGATTTGCAAAGTTGAGGTATTTCTTGATCTTTAATCAGTTGATAAGATGGATATTTCTATGGTTCTTAATGTTAAGGATAAGAATAGACCAAAGATTAAGAAAGAACCAGTAGAACCAACTGAAATTGATGACAGTCTAGCATTATCATCCGTACCAGATGGAGTATTGCACATTGAGAATGTTAAAGGATATCTAGGTTGTAAGTTTGAAACTTTGGGAGATGCAGATTTTAGTGATGATTATAGGAAATTGTACAATCAAGACATGTCAGTTAAACCAGCTTATGGGCACTTAGAGAACAATGAAATTATCAAATATTCCATGAAGTATGAATTCAATGATGAGGAATGTACCAAAATCATTTTAAGTAGAATCCACAATGGGAAATTCTAGATGGAGGATAGAGTTATTGATATAACTGCCGACCTAATTCATGAAGTTACTCGATTATCAAAAGTTGGAGAGATTCCACTAAATGAAAAGAACATGAGAAAGATTGTTTTAGATAACACTGGATCTAGTTATAATGGTACAGGAATTGTGATAAGTAAGATTAAGCAAGATGATGTTAGGTACCTTTGCAAGATCCTAACAACTAAATTTTGTGGTAGTTCAAGGGAAGGTGACATGGCTGCAGGAATGATTCATGTAGCTTATCTTATGTGTATTGAGAAGAAACTAGTAGACCTATGTGAAATCTTGAAAATTCAATTATTTGAGAACTTAGAAAAGATTAAGAAGGCTAAGTACACTCAGTTTAGGTTTTCATCTCTGATAACCTATATGTTTTTCCATATTTTGAGAAGATTTCCTTATACAGTTGATTGGAGTAACAATGTGAACACAATGGAAAGAATAAACTCAGTTTACATGAAGTACCTTTTTGATAAAGTTAATGATAGTGTGAAGCTTGTATTGAAGACTTTTCAAAATATTGTTAAGAACAAATCTAGGATTCCTCAATCCTTAGTAGAAAAGCATAAAGATGACATTTGTTTTATGGTTGACACTAATTTCACCTACATTGAAGTAGTTGAGCCTAGAATGGAATTCATAGACCCTCTTGGCTATGAAATATCTGAAGCAGAAATAGTAGGATATGTGAACAAATTGTTAAAGTTTGAGTTGGATGGTCATGCAAATAGGTTTGGAACCTATGAAGAGAATTTCAACTCTGCAATAAGTTTGAGAGAAAAGAAGTAATCTAGTAAGAGATTTGAATCTACTATGAAGAAAATATTGAAATAATCTGGTATGTCAAGTCATGAGTTTGACATAGCTAAGAAGACTGCAGAAGCCTTGAAGCAAAGTGAAAATCTTGTAATTCCACCTGAGACATCAAGTGCAGATCCTGTTGATCCTATTGTAGTAAAGGTAAAAGTTGAAGTACCTGAAAAAGATGAAGGAGATAAATCTTTTTCTCCTATTCCTAGCAAAAGAGTAAAAGTGAGTGCAACAGGACCCAGCAAGAGACAGAAAGTGGTTGTACCACCCATACCGAGAAACGTAGCAGTAATTAAAGATGATGATGTAGTTTCAGTCAAGATGAAAACTTGGAAACCAAGAATTGAAAGAGTTAATGAAGATATATTGAAGCATGGAGACTTCACTAAGTTGAATAAATTCTATGATCTATATGGATCATTTGACAGATTAAACTTTGAAAATGCAATGGTTACACACATGATTGTGGCAGATAAGAAACTTAGCACCATTCATGGTAAGATCCCAGAAGATTTGTATAACAGACTTGTGAATAGAAAATAGAGAGCACAAGACGAGGACATAAAGATGAGAGAACATGTAATCAGACAGTTTTGTGAAGTTAAGGATGAAGATCATTTGAAGAGATTCTTGAAGTCTCTTGGAACTTTATTGAGAACTAAGAGAAGAACAATCCTTATAATGGGAGGCAAAAAGGAGGAAGTACAGAAAGAGACAGAGAAAGCAGTAATGCAAGTTCTTGTAGATATAGTTGTAGAAAAGCATGTTGAATCAGACCGTCAGTAGAAGCAATCAGAGGAACTGCATGCAGAGAAAGTTGGTATTGAAGAAGTTCCATCTTCTTCACATATCAATATTGGCAAAGAATCAATGGATATTGAAGGCACCAAAGTAACTTTAGAATCAGATGATGTAGTATTTCATGATCTAGGAAACATTGTTGACAATTTGGCTTTGCGAGAGAAAGAAACGGTCACAGAATCAGAGAAGAATATAGAGGTAGAGGAAGCACCAACTATATCAGAATCAGTTCCAGTAGAGCAGACAGTCAAAGGCAAACAAATTTTGATAGAGGCCACTACCTCTAGTGCACCTTCTAAACTAGTTGAAGACGTTAGTGCACCTAACAGTAAGAAGAGGCATATTGGTTCAATGTTTGAAGACCTTGGAAAAGAAGTTGAAGATGATGATCAGCTTGAGTTCATTACATCTCTAAATAAAATTATTGGAAAGAATAAGAAGGTGAAAGACCTTGAAGGAAAAGTTAGAGTTTTGATAGAGAAACTTGAGAGTGTGATCAGCACTAAGGTATCTGAATCAGATCCACTTGAGAAAGCTCAATCAGTAATAAATTCTTTTGACTCTAAACTTTCTAACTTGAAGGATATTGCTAAAATAAAAGTTCAAGAAGACTTTGAAGTAGAAATGCAGCAAACTTTGAGTGTAAATATTCGAAATGATATTGGTAGTTTAGATGTATGCATAAAGAATTTGAGGAGACATTTTGAGACAGGAAAGAATTTGTACATACAATGCACCAAATCAGAAATCCTAACAATTGAAGAGGATAAGAAGATCAGAGAGAAGTTGGATTCTATTTCAGTTGAGACAAACACCTTGACAAGCCCTAATCTCAAGATAAGTTTTGTAGAGAAGAGCATAAGGAAATTGAACGATGAAATCATAATGTTAGTAGAGGAGAAGAATAGAAAGATGATCAGGGTTAACATCTTGAGAGAGAATGTCTCAATCAAGATATCAATTGTTGAAGATCAAATTGAGCAGTGTCTTTCAGCAAAGACATCATTTCAGAAGTTTAGCTTCAATTCCCTGCAAGCTTGTTAGATAGCAGCATACGGATTGAGTACTCTACTCAATGTTGTTGAATCCATCAGGATTATATGGGAGAAAGATTTTGAATCTTGGAAGTTAGAGTTTGGTGATTGTGTTGCAAGCCTACTAGCTTTGCAATAACTGATAATAAGGTATAAAGTTTTTGAAATTTTTGTACACCCTATCTTTGTCATTGTTGTCAAAGGGGGAGAGATAGCAGAAAATTGAATATATGTTGAGGAAGATTGTTGGAAATTTGACTAATGTGGATGCATAGATGTTGTCATTATGGAAAAATATGATCTCTACTAAGAGCACAAAATCTGGAATGCAAGTATGCAAAGTTGAAGGAAGAAATTGTCTAAGTTTGGATATAGTGATCCTGACAGAGCACCCGATGAAGATTTAGTTGGCGACATCCACTGGAGAAATATTTTTTTTTGTGTAGTTAACTAAAGCTTCTATAGAGTATGAGGATACCCCATCTCAGTTTGTATAAATTTTAGATCAGTATGGACAAAGTTATTCAAAGTTTACCGAAGACAGTTTTGCAGACAGAGCAGTTTTGGAGACAGTTTTAGCGAAAGAATTAAGGGATTATTTTTGCTTGTCAAAATAATGACTTAACATTATGAAGGGATGACATCCTAGATTTTTACTCTTGGATAAATATTTTGGAAGCTGACCATGTAATTTATTAGCTTTAATAACTCATATATTAGGCATACTTGAAATGTAATGAAAGATAGAAGTGATATGTAAAAAGAAAGAAAAGATAACTTGCGATAGTTGTATATTGTGATAGCAGCTAAGGCTATTGATGTGAAGTTGTAAGCAATACCATATTATAGTCAGAAACATTTTTGTATTCCCTATTTGGGCAGTGAGCTCAGCTAGTGATCAGGTTTTGTAATCTAACTCCTAATAGGTTTAAGGCTTCTAACAAGGCCTAAAGTCCTTTAACCAGGACAAATCTACTATATATTGTAAATTGACTCCTAACAGGATACTTTTGATTAGTGATCTTTGTGGGTACCATCCCCACCAGGGTTTTCCCTTGGCCAGAGTTTCCTCGAGAACATATGATGTGTTATGAGTTCTTTCTATTTACTACTATGTTTGTTAATCAGCTTGATAATATTTGTATGCACTAAAGTAATCTGTTATATCCATAAGTGGGCAAAAGAAAAAGTTTGTGAAATACTGATTCAGCCCCCCCTCTCAGTATTTCCTATTTCTAACAACATTGGTGTGAAATCTTTCTAGATCAAGATTGCCAGGAACATTGGAACCAAGCACAGCTTTGTCCAGAATAGCTCTATGAGCAGGAGATATCTGAAGCAACTCAAACATGGATTTTTTTGCATTGGTGTGCTAGAGTTGCTGGACAATACTGTATGATGTTGGTCTTGTGTCTTTAGAATTTGATGATTTAGAGGCAGCCCTATGTTTAGAAGCATATGAAAGAATGAAAAGCATCTTAGGGACATTTGATGAATTTGAGATTTGTCCTTGTAGATGTGCCTGAGCTTGTGATCGGGTTACTGCATTTTTTGATTAATTATCTCTATCTTTTCTTACAATGGTGATGACATTGCAATAAATAGATAAGCAAGGTTCAACCATGTTTATGACAGTAATGTTTCTAGAGTAGGCATAATTGACTTTAGCACCCATATTAGGCTAAGAAGATGAATGTCCTTGATCATGCTTCAGAAATGGTTTCGTGAATGTTGTATGATCATTATTTCTTTTATGATTATCAATTACAATTTCTCCATTATCAATTTTGTCTTGTATGAAATGCTTCAAGCGTATGTAGTTATTGGTTTTATGACCCTTGTTTTGATGGAAATCATAGAAATTGTTCTCTTTCCACCATTTTGGTTTAGGTTCAAGATCAAATGGTCGAATCTCAGGCAATGTGATGATTTTTGTTGGGCAATAGAGTTTTCATGGCAGATTCCAAGGACTCTCCAAGAGGAGTAAACTTGCATTTAGGATCTATAGCCCAAGTTTTATAGTCAGATGACTTCTTGTTTGATTCTACCACTTTTATTTCTGAAGATTTGATGGCTTGGGTACCAATAGTGAGATTTAAAGTAGGTGCCTTAGATGGGGCATGAATATTATCAACAATGCCATCTGTGATGATGCCTTTAGTCTTTTTGCCTTTGCCTTTGGAACTAGATCTTGATTCATACTTGTCCTTTTGAATTGATATGTTTTCTTTTTGTACAAGTACTTTCTCAATTTTGATTGCATTTTCTACCATTTTATCAAAGGATGTACGATTTTTCATTTGCAAATGGTAGTTGATTTCTAGAACAAGATTGTTGATGAAAATTTCCAACTTCTCAATTTCTAGAATGGGTCTAGCATATAGAGAAAATGTTTTCCTCCATCATTTGAGGAAAGCTAGGAATGATTCTCCCGAGTTCTATTTTAGATTGCAGATGTTGATCATAGTGACTAGATGCTGGATGTTGTAGGAGTATTGTTGATAGAATAGCTTGATTAACTCCTCAAAGGTTTTGATTTTTGGAGGCATTCTAGAGAACCAATGAATGACTACAACTCCCAAAGATTGAGGGAAAAGACACATTAGGTAGGTTGGTTTGTGCTTGAACTCCATGGATTAAGTATAGAATTCTCTGACATGATCTTGGGGATTAGAGTTTCCATCATATTTGTTGTATTTTGGCATTTCCACTCTTTTCAGGAATGGTGGCATACACAAGTCTTTATCAAATGGAAAAGAGCATAGGGCCTCCATGGAGAACTCTTTAGGTTCCTTCTCTTTTTCTAGCTTTTTGAGCTTGACTTGCATGGCATGCATCTATTTCATCATGATTGTGATAGGAGTTTCTTCCTCTTGAGTGATGATATCTTCAACATTAAAGTTTGGAGGAAGTTTGGCTCTGTGTTGAGCTGCATCTAGGAAATATGCCTCTTTCTCTTCACGCAAGAAGTGTTTCATCATTCTTCTTTAAGTTATCATCATTTTGATATTGGGAAATTTCAAAGGATGTTGGTTTGGCATCTCCACCATGATTCGAGTGATGACCTTGGGATTCTTGGTTTCCTCCTCCTTGAGACATTGTGTTGTTATGAGGCCTACCAGGGATTGTTTGAGGTGGGGCTAGTTGATTACCTATGTAGATTGATGCAGGAGGGGTGGCGTAACCAAATTTCAAGAATAGATTGCCAAGAGCATCTTCTCTAAATTTATTAGTGTCGTAGGGTTGATGAAAGGTTTCATTGATCATAGAAGAGGCTGCTAAAGAGAATTTGGGTTGTTCTCCTTGTTTTCTCTATGATGAAGCTCTAGTTTCCACCATTAACCTTGGGTGAAGCAAAAGAGAAAGATTAAGATAACTTAAGAATGACTTAATTCAAGAAGATCGAATGACGCCACCTTGCCAAGATTGGATTGATTGAAGACTAGTTTGGACGTAAATGAAGGATATTGTGACCTAGTAGTATGGGTAGACACCCAAAAGATGGTGGACATGAGCTCGCAACACTTAGCCATTTTTTTGAAGACTAAATGGAAGATGATTTTGACAAGGTTTTGACACCAGATGAACATGATTCAAATTAAAAGATCAGAAGACTAGCTCAAACTCAAGAGACCACTTTTAGGGAAATAGATTTGATTTCTTTGATTGTTCTACTCTATTCCTAACATAGTGAATATTTTTATAGAATCTAGAAGTTGGCTATAAAAATTAGATTTTTGATAGATTCAGAAGGTTTCTGATAACTTTGACTTTATCTTTGATATGAGTTTTGAAATTTCAGGATGACTTTTAACACTAGAACGGATTTTCACTTCAGATTTGCAATTTTTCTATTTTTTAGTATTAGATTATTTGTAAAAAAATATTTCCAATTTTGATGATTTGTGTAGTAGTTCGTCTTGGGTATTGTTCATTTCCAAAGGACCAAGTAGATAGCAAACATACAAAACAACAAGGGAAGCAAGAAATCATCTTAAAATGATGAACAAGGGAAAAAGAAACGTTTCACATGAACAATTAATAGTGACTTATTATGTTAATCCCTAGGAATGCTATTTGTGTATGTTTTCAAAAAAATTTCAATAATGCACATATTTCTAGAAAATGAAAAATTTGGCCTTGCTAGGGTTTCTAGTAATGGTCTGACTCCGCAACTTATGTGATCTCAAGAAGGAAAACTCCAATGTAGGTGCACTAGAGTTTTGACATAGTCTAAGAATTTAATCAATCAGGAGCTACTGAGGAGATCTGACAGCCCAACAAGAGACCACACTCGTGGAGATTTCTTCCACAAAGACATTTATATAGCGGTTGTTGCTACCACGGTGAAAATGGCTATTACCGCTTGAGGTTTTGTCCACATGGTTGACCCAATAAAGGGAATATTTACTATAGTTATCCATCTCTAAAGGTAACTCACAAAATATACCACATGGGGACTTGGGCCAGATTCAAGGATCTAAGTTTTTTATACTACCCAAAAAGGGAGTAGAGCATAATCCTCTAGCCTTTTCACTTTTACCCAAACATGACAGAAATATTCTTTGACACACTAAGACTAAAATCACCTCACTAAGGTTTGTGATGTCAAAAATGATTTCTACTGAGCTCTCTAAGTGGGACCAAGAGAGAAAATATTGATCATAGTTGAGGACCGAACCAAGTAGAACGTGAGATAATAACAGTATCCTTCCCTACCTACAAGGGGATCTATTGTCAAGAAGGACTTCGCATGCAAAGCTAGCAAATGAAGCCAAATCTCTCAAGAACTCCACAAATAGTGTTCATAGGGCCTTTTTACTATGTGTAACAGATATGCAAAAAAAGCAAATCTATGTTCATTTTATAGCCCAAAACTGAAGTGTGATTTATGAAAGCTGGAAAGGTACTCAAGCTAGACATGTGAAATGTTTATTTTATGTCCAAATTGAAATGTTATTAGATCATAGTATAATACCTTAATTCCCACACAATTAACTTAGTATATTTTTACCTGATTTAAATTAGCTTTGTTGAGCAATCCCGCGCAAGTAAGCCACAAATTCTCTTACAAGCAAACAAGCAAACAAGATATGCAAGGTATATTAAACTTATGCAAACTGTAGGGTTATATCCAAAAACCAATTTTCATGAGTAATAATAACCAGAAAATGATCCAAATGACAACTCATATCATGCATTGAATCATATGAAAAATAAGTGCATAGCCATCACAATTTTTTATTTTTTTGCATTTGACCTAGTCAACAAGATCTAATTTTTTTGATATTATTTTAGCCACAAAAATAGAAATCCAAAACAAAGACCCCTACTAAAAAATAGAGATCTTTCAAAAAATGTAAAAATTTTAGAAAAATCTCTTCATTTGTGCCCTAGAGACCCATTTTACCAAAATAGACCTTTTTTTTTAAACTGACTATTTGAGCTATGATATTGCATCCAAATTTAAAACATGAAGAATGAACCCCCTATATAATTTAAAGAGCTTTCTAAAAATGTCAAAATTTCAAAAAAATATACTAATTTGTGCCAAAAATTAATTTTTTATGAAAAAGAAAGAAAAAATTATTAAAAATTCAAAACATCTTGGAAAACTCTAGATTTTTTATCAAAACTTCCTTGATATGTCTCCACCTTGTAAAACAAAATGCAGACCAAAACTCCAAGCCATTCGGGAGATATAATTACATCTTTGAGAATTTAGGGTTTTAGTCTCCAAGAAAATCTACACAAGGGGGTTAGCTCCAAAAAAATAACCATTTCCAGCATGTAAAGGTGGGTTGCCCCATGGTGGGTACCAGAAATGTGTGTGAAAATTGTACCTAGCTGTGGACACAACACTTCAGTAAAACATTAGAGGTTAGCAAATCAAAGAAATCTGTAAATAAATCAAACTAAGCTAACCAAGATATTTACTGCCTTATAGTAGGTCTGAGTATGGTATTCTCATATTAGACCAAGATTAGTGACAATGCAACACCTAAACGAAAGATTTAAATGATTGAAAGAAATGAAATATGTATGCAAATTAATCTTTTTTTTTTGGATTTTGTATGCAATAAGATGAAAAACTTGATATGAAACTAATCTAGAATGAATTGAAATCATATGAAAATTAATCTAACAATGATATGCTATGAATGATTTTTATGAACCCTCAAAAACAATAACAAAAATCTCACAATCACCTTGTGTGCAAGAGCTTGATTCTTCAGATGTCAATTCACCGGAGTAATTCATGGGATTTATTATGAAGACCTGAGCCTTATTTTTATAGAAATCTAGGGTTTGAGGATGCATTGAGAAAAGCCATAAATCACTCTTGATAAACTCAGGTTTATTTTTGAGTTAACAAGAAATCAGAATCAATTAACCCATAAAATCATGCAAAAGTAGTTTTTATCTCAAAATAGAGTTTTAGTTCACTTTTTCAACTCACCATTAGATGTCGAGTTTAGAAAGTTAATGTTAATATGATTTAGAACAACAAAGAGGGGGGTGAATCAATTATTCTCAGGTCCTGATGTATAAAAAAATCTCATAAACTTATCCTTAAATCAAATCCAATACTAAAACAAACTCAGTCATCATTGATTCAATAATAGAAACATCTAACAATGTAGTCCACTACCCAGCTATAGCTTAACTTGTAAAACATAGTAATGTTCAGATCTAAACATTCACACAAGTATAAACACCAGGATTTATAGTGGAAACCCAATTTGGAAAAGACCACTTTGTAACATGCTACTATTATTTTCACTCTTCTAAAGTGAGCTGGCTAAAATGCCAACCCTGTCAAAGGTTACAATACACACTATCAAATGTGACCTGATTAAAGGATTTCAACCACCCTGTTAAAAGTGAGCCTAGTCATAGGACTTACATACACTCCATTAGAATGCAATCTTGTTCAAAGGATTTCACATATGACTATTAGGCCAACCTCTGTTAAAAGGATTTTGACTATTACAATGGTTAGAAAGTAGTAACAGTATTATTTGAAAAATATACAACTCACTTTACAAATATCAGATCCGATTTTGTACACTAATGGTGGTTTGCTAACTTTGAAACTTTTCCATTTCCATCTCTGATTTTCTTGAAACTTTTCTTCAAGCAATCACCACCATTCTCCTTTAGCCTTTTTTGCTTATTCAGTCAATAAAACTTTTCTCTTCCAGCATTCTCCATTCACCATGTGCATACATATCACAATGTTCAGGTTCCCTTATATTTTCCTCAATTAGGTTAACTCATCTTTTGCCACTCAATCTCATTCATAGATCTTAGGGTTAGGTCAGATTCATTGAATCTACCCACTTTATGTTCTTCAGCTCCTTTTTTAGAATCATCTCAAATCTCTTAAATATTTACAATAAAACATTTTACAATGCATTTAATGCTTCCAAACAATCAATAAATAAAGTCAACATGTTTTACATAATCCAAGAATTCAACAATGTCGGCTCCAAAATTAAATTCTCTTCAAATATAAAATTGTTGATGCTCGGTCAATACTGTGATTGTTCACTCAGTCTTCATGTAGAACACTTGATCAATACTAAAACTATTTCCTCGGCTTGCACTGTCTTCCTTAGTAATTTACTGATGCTTGGTCGACACTATAATTTTTCTTGGCATATAATAACTCGGTCGACACTAACATCACTCAGCTTAAACATGATTTTTCCATTCTTTGCTCAGTTAAGCCTACCAGTATAGTCTTCAGTCTTACTAAGATAAACAATACATTATCTCATCATAGGGCAACAGAGTCAAGTACACTTTGTAGTATCAACATAACTCAACCTTTCCCTAGGTGCTATTATTACCAACCTTGCTTAGCCCCTTAGCAACACTCAAATAGATATAGTACTTTCCTAAGTAGCAATAGTCTTACCAATTAAAGTTTGACATCAATGACAATACAACAATTGTTTCAACTTAGTTTCCAACAATCTCCCTCTTTGGCATTGATGGCAACGCCATATGATATCATCTGAATAACACATGGATTACCAACCAATCCAAAATATTATCTATCCATCAAAAACTTGTTTATAATATCCTTAGCTTCATTCTAATTTAGAATCCTATAAGCCTCACTCCTATGACAGTTAGAAGTATTCAGATCTCCCTCTATCCTAATTGTTTATTTTAGTTCATCATGCTCTTTCCTTTAAGTTCCATCAGCTCATCAATTCTTAGTTTTTAGTATCATGTTTTATCATATCTCATGTGTTATCATATTAGTACATTCTCCCTCGTTGACAAAAATGCCAAAGCAGCAACTAAAACTTACATCCATCAAATGTAGATAATATCTGTGTAGCTCAGTGTTTCTCCCTATGTCATCTTGCTTATGACTAGTTCATTGTCTTTTCTTCTCTTCACAACTCTAGGCTAGCCCTAAAGTGTGACAATCTTCTGCATCAATTTGTTAAATGTTCTACTATAGCACATTTGATGCAGTTCTCCTAGCTTGTCTAGGTAGCCTTAGTTAGGGTAAGAACCCCTAATTGACTTCTTAAATACTCATGAGCTTCTATAGGTAAAGCTTTAGTGAATATGTTTGCTAGTTGTTCTTTTGTATTCACATATTCCATTCGGACTTCTTTGTCTTGTACTAATTCTCTCAAGTAGTGATACTTGATTGCAATGTGTTTGGTCTTAGTGTGCATCACTAGATTCTTAGAAATATTGATAGCACTTGTGTTGTCACAGAAAAAAACAACAGGTTCAGTGATTTCTTATTTCATGCCTATCAACAATTATTTTATCCATACCAAGTTTGAACAGTTCACTATAGCAGCAACATACTCAGCCTCGACAATAGATTGGGAAATGCAATTTTGTTTCTTGCTTGTCCAAGAGACTAATCTCTATCCAAGAAAGAAAGCTCCACCACTTGTACTCTTTTTTTCATCTACATTTCCTACCTAATCAACATCTGTATAAACTTAGAGTTCAAATTTGTCATCCTTCTTACAATATAGACCATAGTCAGCAGTTCCTTTCAAGTATCTCATAATTCTTTTTACGGCCATCATATGTGTTCCCTTAGGATTAGCAGAGAATCTTGCCATAATCTCAATAGCTAATGTAATATTTAGTTTGTTGTGTACAACATACTACAATTTTCCAATCATAGATCTGTATAGAGTTTGATTCACTTCTGCAACATCGTCATTCTTAGATAACTTTTTTCTAGTAACCATAGGAGTTCCCACTAGTTTAGCATCTTCCATCCCAAAAGTTTTCAGTATTTCATTAACATACTTAGACTGTGTAATGAAAATTCCATTCTTCCTCTGATATACTTATAAACCAACAAAGAATTTGATCTCACCAAACATACTCATTTCAAATTCAGTTTGCATTTCGTTTGAGAAACTTTTACATAATGTATCTTGTCCACCAAAAATAATGTCATCAACAAAATTTTTTGCCAACAAGATACCTTTACCTTCTTCATCCTTCATGTACAGATTGCTTGTGTCATTTGTTCTTGAAAATCCAATCTATATCAAGTAGTTGTGAAACCTTTCATACCATGCTCTAGGTGCTTGCTTCAATCCATATAATGGTTTGTTCAGTTTGCACACCATGCGTCTTCTATTTGGATCAATAAAACCTTCTGGTTGTTCTATGTAAACTTCTTCTTCTAGTATACCATTCAAAAATGTAGACTTGACATCCATTTGATATACCTTGAAATCTTTATAAGCAGCATATGCAAGTAGAGTTCTTACTCCTTCCAATCTAGCTATAGGGGCAAATGTCTCCCCATAATTTATTCCTTCTTCTTGTGTGTAGCCTTTGCATACAAACCTAGCTTTGTTCCTAGTGATTTCACCAATTTCATTCATCTTATTCCAAAATACCCACTTTGTTCCTATAACATTCTTGTTTTCAAGTCTTGGCACCAAAGTCCAAGTATCATTCTTCTCAATCTAGTCAATTTCTTCATTCATTGCTTGTATCCAGTCTTCATTCTCCAATGCTTCTCTAGTTATTTTTGGTTCAAATTCACATCATAGACATGTTGGATCCTTAGTCTTACTTCTAGTCTAGATTCCAATATCTTTGTCTCCAATTATCTATTCAGGCTTATGATGTCTTCTCACATATTTTTCCAAAATAGGTTCGGCTATTCTCACCTCTATTTCATCATGTTCCTCAATAAGATTGTTAGATTCAACTTCAGAATGCTCGGCAACCTCTTCCTAATACTCAACAATATTTTCTTGTAGCTCAGCATGTTCTAGTTCTCTCTTGACTATTTTCCTAACGCTCGGCATTGCTTACCTGAGACTCAACATCGGGTGCAAGTTTGTTACTTGCCTCTTCTTCTTCTTCAATGTACACAAAAGATTTATAATCTTTTGGTTCTCTTTATGTTAGCTTCATTTCTTTCTGCATACTCATCAATTTTAGCATTCACACTTTCCACAATTTTGTTAGTGTTAGAGTTCAAACACTTATAAGTTTTACTTTTT
The DNA here is from genome assembly GCA_027943335.1 of Chamaecyparis obtusa. Lineage (NCBI taxonomy): Eukaryota > Viridiplantae > Streptophyta > Pinopsida > Cupressales > Cupressaceae > Chamaecyparis > Chamaecyparis obtusa. The sequence goes on along the minus strand of BSBK01006176.1, from coordinate 730,998 downwards.
GTGGAGTGCCCTAGGAATATGCCTTCATCACTCTTAGCATCAAACTTTCCATTCCTAGTGTCTTTTAATATATAACACTTACTTCCAAAGATTCTAAAGTATTTAACACTCGGTGCATGTCCACGCCATAATTCATAAGGTGTCAGATTTGTACCTTTCTTGATCTATACCTGGTTAAGAGTGTAGACAACAATGCTTATAGCTTCTTTCCAATATTTCTGTGACACATTCTTTTTAATCATCAATGTCCTTGCACAATCCAAGATAGATTTGTTTCTCCTTTCTGCTATACCATTCTGTGGAGGTGTTCTAGGTGTAGACATCTATCTTTTAATTCCTCTATCATTGCAAAATAGATTAAATTCATTTAATGTAAATTCTCCACCTCGGTCAGATCTAAGACATTTCAGGTTCCTACCTGTCTCCTTTTCAACCTTAGCCAAATACCACTTAAAATATTGAAAAGCTTCAGATTTTTCTTTTAGAAACATCACATGCATCATCCTAGTATGATCATCAACAAATAAGATAAAGTATCTAGCACCACAGTAACTTTTTACACCCATAGGTCCACAAAGGTTAGTATGAACCAAATCTAAAATGTTTTTAGAAGTAAAGGATTTTCTCTTGAAACTTGACTTTGTCATTTTTCCTAACCGGCATTCCTTGCACATCACAGTCTCAGGTTTCTTCAATCTAGGTAGACCTCTTTCCTTTTTCTTCTTACTTATCTCTACCAGATTGTCAAAGTTAACATGACACAGCCTTTTATGCCATAACCAAATATCATCAAGTTGTGCAATCAAACATGTTTCTTCAGATAGGTCAAGATAGAAGAAATTACCTCTAATCTAATCTCCACTTCCAATCAGTTCTCTAGTAGCATTAAATATTTTAGCTTGCTTGTGATGAAATTCCACTTGATAACCAATTTTGTTAAGCTGAGCAACAATTAACAAATTTTAATTAAGACCTTCAACCCAATATGCATTTTCACAAGATATCTTATCAGTTAGTTTAATCAAACCTTTTCCTCTAACAGGACATGGTGCATCATTACCAAATTTTACACTTTTACCTTTGTAATGATGTAAGGTCTCAAACTCATTTTTGTCACCAGTCATGTGATGTGAACAGCCACTATCAATAATCAATTTATCATTCTTGTTCACATAGGATATCAATGCAATTTTCTCATCCTCATCAGATTCATCTTTCATTGCCACATAAACTACCTCAATTTCAAAATCATCACTATCAGTGTCAGTCTCTTTTTCAACAATGTAACAAGATTTTTTACCTTTTCCCTTGTAGTCTATGTTCCATCATTAGCTTCTATCATCTTTTATGTCTTTATGTTTGCTTTTCCTTTCATCATCTTTATCCTTCCTATCAAGACATCTAGCAGCTATATGACCAACTTTATTACATGCAAAACATATAATAGGGAGTTTACCTTTATACTTTCCTTTTCCCCTTCTTAGTCTTCTAGCCATAAGAGCTTCTAGATCTTATAGGTCTTCATTAAAAGTGTCACTATCACTTTCACTTATGCATCTTTCTTTTTCTTTCTTTGGCTTGTTCAGAACTATTTGTGACTTAAAAGAAGATTCAACATTTCCAATGCTTCCAATAGTGAAATTATCATAATTAGAGAGTTCAAAAGTAGTCAGCTTACAAACCAAACTTTCCAAACTAAGCACATTAGTAGAGTTACATCTAGATTCTTGAATAGCTAAGATCTTAATAGCATAAATAGGATGCAGGGTTCTTAATACTTTCCCAATTATAGTTTCATCATCAATAGTCCCATTAGCTCCTCTAATAGCATTCACAACTTCTTTTATTCTACTACAATATTGTGCAATATTTTCACCTTCTTGCATTCTCATTTCATCAAACTTACCTCTAAGACTCTCTGCCCTTGCTTTTAGCACTTTCAAGTCACCACCGTACATCCGTGCAAGAGTGTCCCACATATCCTTTGCAGTTGTGCAATCCTTAATATCCTCAAATTCTAGATAGCTTAGGGTAGATGCAATCTCCAGCATTGCCTGATTATGTTCTTTCTTAGCTCTCATTTCTTTGGCAGTTAAACGTGCAATAGGTGACACATAACTATTCTCAATGTAGTATTTTGTAGTCACCTATACCGGCCAGATGCAACGTCATCAAGCTTTGTCATGCAGGGAAATTTTCTTTGTTTCAACTTCGATACCTCCTTCTTATACATCTTGATCATTTGCTTCTAGCCCCTTTAAACTTGATATCTATCAACACTAATAATAAGAAACTTAGCTCTGATACCAATTGTTAATATGATTTAGAACAACAAAGAGGGGGGGTGAATCAGTTGTTCTCAAGTCCTCATGTATAAAACAATCTCATAAACTTATCCTTAAATCAGATCCAAAACTAAAACAAACTCGGTCATCACTGATTCAATAATAGAAATATCTAACAATGCAGTCCACAACCCAGCTGTAACTTAACTTGTAAAACATAGTAATGTTCAGATCTAAACATTCACACAAGTATAAACACTGGGATTTATAGTGGAAACCCAATTTGGGAAAAACCACTTTGTAACATGCTACTATTATTTTCACTCTTCTGAAGTGAGCTCGGTAAAAAGCCAACCCTGTCAAAGGTTACAATAGACACTGTCAAATGTGACCTGGTTAAAGGATTTCAACCACCCTATTAAAAGTGAGCCTAGTCATAGGACTTACATACACTCCATTAGAATGCAACCTTGTTCAAAGGATTTAACATATGACTGTTAGGTCAACTTTGTTAAAAGGATTTTGACTGTTATAATGGTTAGAAAGTAGCAGTAGTATTATCTGAAAAATATACAACTCACTTTGCAAATATCAGATCTGATTCCATACACTAATGCTAGTTTACTGACTTTGAAACTTTGTCATTTCTCTCTGTGATCTACTCAGAACTTTTCTTCAAAAAATCACCACTATTCTCCTTTAGCCTTTTCTTCTTATTCAGTCAATAAAAATTTTCTCTTCTAGCATTCTCTATTCACCATGTGCATACATATCACAATGTCCAGGTTCCCTTATATTTTCCTCAATTAGGTTAACTCATCTTTTTCCACTCAATCTCATTCATAGATCTTAGGGTTAGGTCAGATTCATTGAATCTACCTGCTTTATGTTCTTTAGCTCCTTTTTTAGAATCATCTCAAAACTTTTAAAGATTTACAATAAAATGTTTTATAATGCATTTAATGCTTCCAAAAAATCAATAAATAAAGTCAACACATTTTACATAATCCAAGAATTCAACAATGTCGGCTCCAAAATTAAATTCTCTTCAAATATAAAATTGTTGATGCTCAGTCAATAATGTGATTGTTCACTCTGTCTTCATGTAGAATGCTTAGTCAATACTAAAACTGTTTCCTCAGCTTGCACTGTCTTCCTCAACAATTTACTAATGCTCAGTCGACACTATAATTTTTCTCAGCATATACTAACTCGGTCGACACTAACATCACTCGGCTTAAACATGATTTTTCCATTCTTTGCTCGGTTAAGCCTACCAGTATAGTCTTTATTCTAACTAAGATAAACAATACATTATCTCATCATAGTGCAACATAGTCAAGTACACTTTGTAGTATCATGATAACTCAACCTTTCCTAGGTTCTATTGTTACCAACCTTGCTTATCCCCTTAGTAGCACTCAAATAAATATAGTACTTTCCTAAGTAGCAACAGTCTTACCAATTAAGGTTTGACATCAATGACAATACAATAATTGTTTCAATTCAGTTTCCAACAGTTAACAAATTGAAATTGAAAATTGATTTAAAATTATCTACTTTTCTGATTGTGCATGATTTAATATGAATTAATTTAATAAATAAAGTGATTTACTTTCCAGTTAATTGATTTTGAATTAAACCAATTGATTTATGGGTTAACCAATTATTAAATCAAACTTTTATTCAAAAACTATATCATTAAATATTGACAACTAGATTTAATTAATTAAAGAAGAATTTAATCAATTATTCTTAGGATTTTTGATTTATTGTCAAAATTAAATAATATAATTTAGGAATAACTATAATTAAATACAATTAAATAATTAAGTGGTAGAATTAAATTAATTAATTAAATATTTATCATATTCAATTAATCAACTTTAGAATAAATAATGACATTTATCATCAAATAATATTCAATTAAAGATAATTAGGATAATTAGGAATATTCCCTGATGCAGAATTAATATAATCAATTAGGGTTTTTGATAAATTGATGTGCAGATGTGCCTTAGGTTAGGACTTTGATGTCAATTTTGATCCAATTATTGATGTAAGAGGTTAATGAACCTATAGCCCATTTTTTGGTTATTACATTATTCACAACTTATGTCTATCCATTGGTCTATGGGTGAAATGTAGAACTATATTTCAACTCAGTGCCAAAATTTCTCCAAAGATTCTTCCAAAAGTATCCAACAAATTTACTGTCTTGGTTAGAGATAACACTCCTTGGTAATCTGTGCAATCTAACAATTTCCTTAAAGAAAAGATCTGCTATATGTACTACATCTGATGTGTTTCTACAAGGTATTAAATGTGCAATTTTAGAAAATCTATCCACAACAACAAATATAGAATCATTACCTCTTACTATCTTAGGTAAGCCAAGAATAAAATCCATATTGATATCAATCCAAGGTTTCTCAAGAACAGAAATCAGTGTATACAATCCAGTATTCACACTTACTCCTTTTGCCACTTGACAAATTCCACAACTTTTCACAAATTTCTGAACATCTTCATACAACTATGGACAAAAGTATTTCTCCTTAAGAAAATTCAATGTTTTATCAATACCAAAATGTCCAGCCAAACCACTACTATGTTTCCCCTTTATCAAATTAGTTCTCATAGGTCCTCTCGGTATACACAACTGAATACCTTTAAACAACATACCTTCCTGAATGAAATATTCTTCCCATTTTGTACTCAGTTGATCTTGAATAGGTTCTCTACACTTTCTCCACAGCTCAGAAAACTAAGGATCAGTTTCATAAAAATCTCTCATGTCATCAAAACCAAGAACTTCAATTCTCATCTCGGTCATCAAAGATCTTCTTCTACTCAATGCATCAGGAACTCGATTAGTGACTCCACTCTTATGCTTTATCACAAATGTAAAACTCTGCAAATACTCAACCCATTTCATATATCTCTAATTCAACTTATTCTTACTACCCAAATACTGTAAAGCTTTATGATTGGTATACACCACAAATTCACTCGGTATCAAATAATGTCTTCATTTCTCAGTGCTTGAACAATAGCATAGAATTCTTGATCATACACAAAATATTTTATTCATGCATCATTCAACTTTTCACTAAAGGAAGCAATAGGTTTACCTTCTTAACTCAACATAGCTCCTATTGATCTTCCACTTGCATCACATTCTACTTGAAATACCTTATTGAAATCAAGCAATGCTAACATAGGCAATTCAATAACCTTCTGCTTCAGAGTCTCAAAACTTTTATCAGCTCCATGTGTCCACTTAAATTATTTTTTATCTCCTCTCATAGTCTCAATCATAGCATTACAAATTGAATTGAAATTTTTAATGAACTTTCAGTAAAAACTTGCCAAACCATGAAATGATCTTACCTTACTAGAACTCTTAGGTGTAGGCCAATTCAAAATAGCTTCAGCCTTTTTAGGATCCATCTTCAAACCATTAGCTAAAATCACAAATCCAAAATACACAATATCCTCTTTCATGAACAAACACTTTTTTAGATTTATCAGCAACTTTTCCTCTTTCAATCTCTCCAATACTTGTCTAACATGCCACAAATGTTATTCTCTAGTCTTACTAAATATTAGAATTTCATCTAGATATACAATAAAAAATTTACCCAAGAATTTGTTCAAAACTTCATTCATCAACCTCATAAAAGTACTTGGTACATTAGTTAAACCAAAAGGCATAACCAACCACTCATACAAACCTTCTTTTATCTTGAAAGCAGTCTTCCATTCATCACCATTTCTAATTTTGATCTGATGATACCCACTTTTTAAATCAATTTTGGTAAAATACTTTGCTCTAGTTAAACTGTCCATTATATCATCCATTCTCAGTATAGGAAACCTATATTTTAGTGTTATCTTGTTTATTTCTTTGAAATTAGTACACATTCATCATTCTCCATTCTTCTTATGTTTCAATATAGCAGGTATTGCACAAGGACACAAACTTTCTCTGATCAAACCTTTCTTCAAAAATTCTTAAATCTATCAGTTCAATTCCTGATTCTTGGTAGGTGTCAACTGATATGGTGCCTTATTTGATAAACTAGCTCCAGGGATTAGATCCATACAATGATCAATGCTTCTCTTCGGTGGCAAACCATCAGGTACATTATCAGAAATGATTTCACTGTACTTAATGAGTAACTTATGAATCTCTTCAGGGAAACTATCCTCTATTTTCTGACTTGGTTTGTTAGGAATCACAACAAAAACATACATCATTCTTTTTCAAATCCTTAACAAGCTTTCTTCCTTCCATTAGACAAACTTTCACAGATGTACAAACATTACTAACACTCTCTTCAATTAAAGGTAATGAGATCTATTTTCTTCCATCAACCCAAATAGTATATTTATGCAATCTTCCATCATATATAGCATGTCTATCATATTTCCAAGGTCTACCCAACAAAATATGACAACAATCCATAGGCATGATATCACATAACACCTTATCATAGTACTTTCCAATTTTCAAATTCACATAACATTGTTCACTTACCAAGAGTGTATGCTCATCCTTGATCCATGAAATCTGATAGGGCTTCAGATGTTTCAACCTTTTCAAATGAAACTTTGTGACCATTTCCTCAGATCCCAAATTCTCCAATCTACCACTATCAATGATAACTTTCCAAACTTCATCGGAAACTCTAGATCTAGGCTTGACCAAACTTTTCTTTACCAGATCTTCCTTAATTATTTCACTCTAAAGTTCTCTCCTTACCATCAATTTATTTTCCTTCTCAAGTTAATTTAGTGACCCTTCTTGCACCAAAGCATTTATAGTGCTAATAGCTTTCTTACTTGCATGTGTACACTCAAAAGATCTATGTCCTTCTTCTCTGCAATTGTAAAAAGTTCCTCAGAAATTTTGTCTACTATAACCACCTTAGTAGTTACTGCCTCTGTCTCTAGATGAACTTTCACCTTTCCACTCAGTCTTTCCTTCATCTAGATTTGTCTTTTCAAGTTCAAATCTACTATCTTCACCATGAGATCTACCTCTTCCTCTAGGGAATTTTCCACCTCTACCTCTTTATCTTTTCTCATGTCTTTTGTTCAATTTCTCCTCAGATTTCAATGCAAATTGATAAGCCACTTCAATGTTCTCCAATTAAACCAAATTGATCTCTTCTTGGATGGAAACCCTCAAACTATTAAGGTATCTAGAAATTATTTCCACTTCATCTTCATCATGTCCAGATCTGACATCTAATCTATAGAATTCCTCAATATAATCCTTTACCAAGCTATCTTTCTACATAAAACTTTTCATTCACCTAACTAGGTTAATCTAATAATCACAAGGTAAAAACTTCCCTTTCAACTTATTCACCATTTTATTCCATACCTTGATTTTTTCTTTGCCTTTCCTTTTTCTATCCAATTGTAGATGCTCCCACCATAAGGATGCATGACCTTTCAACTTTGTTCTTGCAATTTTCACCTTCTTTTCCTCAGGTACATTTTCATACTCAAAATACTTTTCCATCTCGGTGATCTAGTCTATCAACTCATCATAATCTAATTTTACACTATACTCAGGAGGATTAAAGTGTGGTGTAGACTTCAGATTTCTCAAAGCCTTCAACAATATTTCATCACCCTGATCCATCATCGATGTAGGATCTACATCAACTTGTTCCTCTTCAATTTCATCATCACTAATATCTTCAAGATGCCTTCCTCTTCTTTGGGCTATTTCAATAGTTTCTAATCTAGCAGCAAGTTATCTCGACATGTCTACCATCCTAGATGTAGATCTCACCTCCCATGAACCATCTTGAAACCCCTTTACAAGTGTAGGTTATATCACAATCTTCTACCCCACAACAATTCAACTAGGGCTTGACAAGAAGGAATGTTCAAACCTAGATTCACAAACCTAGATCCAGATCTCACCTCACTTTGATATCCCCTAATGCAAGGGCATATGGGGAGAGGAGCCAAAGGCACACCCTAACCAGCTCCACCTTGTAGAATAACACATAGAAGAAACAACACTATAAGTGAGAGAGAATGTAGGGTAACTTTCATATTTTATATTCAAATTGAGTCATACATGATGGGCTATAAGGCCTTCCCAATTCAGGTGAGATATTAAAATCAAGTACAAAAGTCCTCAAACATGCAAGGATCTTCTTATAATCTCTAATCTTCAATCTTCTATCTCTATTAAAAAATTGACTCCTAAACACTAACCAATGATAGATACCAACATTAAATCTATGACCATAATTAATTGCAAGAGTTAGCCTCAACAGGAGCTCAAAAGAATCCCATTGGTAAGCAAGGATAACCAGACACTAGACAAGTATCACTAAGCGGTAGGGAAATTCACTGAGTTCCAAAGAGATAACTGACCAACACCAGTGAACAAAGGAAAATGAGAAACACTAAACCAACTCGGTCAAAGAAGGAACTGAGCAACACTAAAAACTACAAACTTCTTTTTGGTGACACAAGATTTCCAAGGACCCGAGATGCTCTTGCATCAATTTGTGAAGCTGACTGGATGGTAGATTTTGTATAAATACAGAATGATTTTTTGGAAGTGAAGATAGGTATGAGATGTGATGACGAAGAAAGGTTATGAATATAAGAGCATATAGAAAATGTGAGATCAATATTTTATAGAGCTATAACTGGAACTATATAAGAAAGGAAGTTCTTGTATTGTTCACATTTTGGAGAACTCTTTGAGATAGTTTTTTTATTGTAATAGCATTTTTCACGCCACCTTTAACCAAGTTTTTTTTATACCCCTAATAGGGTTTTGTATTCCTCTAACAAGGAAATATACTATGTAATAATCAACTCCTAACAGGGATATAATATTTAAGTACATAGTTGTAGGTACCATCCCCACTCAAGTTTTCCCTTGGCTAGGGTTTCCTTGAGAAAAAATCATGGTGTCATGAGTTATAGGTTGTGCTTATATGTTCTTTTCATTTCAACATTATTTTGGCTCATTTATAATTGGTTGAAGTTTAAATTAAAATGCAGTAATACTGATTCACCCCCTCTCTTAGTATTACCTAATCCTAACACCATGCATCAACATAATATCACCTCTCCTAAACCTCCTTCCTCTTCTACCAACAAAGGTCATACTCTTTTTGCATCAGCTATGCCTACAGATTCTCCTTGAATCATTGATTCAGGTGCTTCACACCATATGTGACACTCACCTAGATTGGTTGCCTCACTTTCTTAGAGTGCTATTATACAAATTATAGTTGGTGATTCAACAAAAATTTTAGTTATAGGTTATAGAACTATTTTATTGGATGTTCTCTACAAGATGTTCTTTTGGTTTCAGCCATCTCTATGAACCTCCTGTCTGTTTATCATATTTTTCATTTTGTCTCTAGTAAGAAAGTTGAGTTCTCACCAAATGATGTTATTATGAAAGACCTTCACGATCTTGATTTGGTTGTTGCTAATAGAAGTGTTGATTCAGAGTCTCATTTATACAAGTTTGATCACTTTGAGAGCTCTGATTCTATAGGTGTTTCTCTTGTTTCTCATGCAGACACAATGAGAAAGCTATGGCATGATCATTTTTCCCATGTCAATTACAGATATCTACAATAGATGAGTACACAAGAGCTAGTGATTAGGCTACCTCATATCTCTTGTACTGATGGTGTTTTTTGTAGTTGTGCACTTGGAAAACATGACAAAGATCCTTTTCTGATAGGTAGATCCTCATGTTCTATTGCACCTTTGGAGTTGATACATAGTGATCTTATGTCATTTCCAACTTCTTCATTTTCTAGTACCTAATATGTACTTACTAACTCAAGGGAGGATGGGGAGAGGGGCCAAAGGCACAACCTAAGTAGATCCACCTTGCGGAGATCACACGTGGAAGCAAAAAACACACAAGTGAGAGAGAGAATGTAGATATCTTTAATATATTTATTCAAATTGATTCATACATGTTGGGTAGTAAGGCCTTCCCGGTTTAGGTTAGATATTACAATTCAAATATAGAATTCCTCCAACATGAGAGGATCTACAACAATATTCCAACTTCTAGCTTTTATCTTCTAACTAAACTAACTCCCTAAACTACAACCAAAGATTACATAATATACAAGAGGCTACTGAACAAGTTAGCCTTCAAATCCACCATCAATGGAAGGAATGACTGGACATAGGTCCACACACTTCCCAATGATAGATACCAGCATTAAATCTATGACCCTAATTAATTTCAAGACTCAGCCTCAATAGGAAATCAAAAGAAACAACTTGGTAAGAAAAGATAACCGAGCTCCAGACAAGCATCATCGAGTGGCAGGGAAATTCATCAAGCACTAGAGAGATGACCGACCAACCCTGGTAAACAAAGGAAACCAAGCAACACAAAACCAACTCAGTCAAAAAAGAAACTAAGCAACATAGGAACAACATAAATATGTTTTTGGTGACATGGGATTGCCAAGGACCCAAGATGTTCCTGCACCAAACACCTGGGATTATTTCAAAATGATTCTCTAAATCATGAAGCAGGTACAATCTGAGTTGAATCCAACTCAGATTGTTAAATCCATGAACTATCTTCAATCGATCTATTCTTCCACATAACCAAATATTCCATACACTATTTTCCTCTTGTACTCCTGCCAATTCTTTGCTCCAAAATATGCTCAACTTCTTCTATCTGTTTCTTAGGATAATCATTCAGTACTGTCATTTCTTCATCTGAATCATGATACTCATACAAATCAAAAATGTTGAAAATAGGTGATATATCCATGTCATCAGGTAACTCAATCTCATTAAAATTTTCACTATCAAATTTCCTCAAAATCTTGCAAGGGCCAAATTTCTTCATTTTTAGCTTCCCATATGTTCCAATAGGAAATTTTCCTTTCTTTAAATGAACCATTACTTCATCACCAACTATAAAAGTCTTATGTCTTCTTGATCTATCATCTTTGTCTTTGTACTTCTGATTACTTTTCTCCAACTTATGTTTTACATCTTCATGCAATGTCTTCATGTACTCAGCAAAACTTACTCCTTCGGTACATCTCTTTCCTTCATAAGCAATATCCCTCAAATATGATATACCTCTCAGTTGTATGGCATTTACAATCTCAAAACATGACTTTCTAGTACTCCTATTCACTGAATTATTATATGCAAACTCTTCTTTTGCCAACACAGAATCCTAATTACTCGATGTTTCTCTAACTAAACATCTCAAAAGATTACCCAAGCTTCTATTCACAACTTTTGTCTATCCATCAGTCTGTGCGTGAAATGTAGAACTATATTTCAACTTGGTGCCAAACTTTCTCCAAAGAGTCTTCCAAAAGTATCCAACAAATTTACTATCTCGGTCAGAGATAATACTCCTCAGTAATCCATGCAATCTAACAATTTCCTTAAAGAAAAGATCTTCTATATGTACTGAATCTGGTATCTTTCCACAAGGTATAAAATGTGCCATCTTCAAAAATCTATCCACAACAACAAATATATAATCATTACCTCTCACTTTCTTCAGTAAGCCATGAACAAATTGCATACTGATATCAATCCAAGGTTTCTTAGGAACATAAATGTGTGTATACAATCTAGTATTCTAACTTACTCCTTTTGCAACTTGACAAATTCCATAATTTTATACAAATTTCTGAACATCTTTATACAACTATGGCCAAAAGTATTTCTCCTTAACCAAATTCAATGTCTTATCAACACCAAAGTGTCTAGCCAAACCACTATTATGTTTCTCCTTTATCAAATTAGTTCTCATTGAACCTCTCTATATACACAACTGAATACCTTTAAATAACATACCTTCTTGAATGAAATAGTCTTCCTATTTTGTACTTGGTTGATCTTGAATAGGTGCTCTGCACTTTCTCCATGGCTCATAAAAATTAGGATCAAATTCATACAAATCTCTCATGTCATCAAAACCAAGAACTTTAATTTTCATCTTAGTCATCAAAGATCTCCTTCTACTCTATTAGCTCTTTTTCATGTAGAATTGCCAATTTAGCTATTAAGCTTGACTCTCAGGTTCCCAATTCTAGATTCTTACAGGGAAAAGGCTAATTGATAAGGACCAAGTCCTTCTTCTACTTCAGGCTCCACAGACCCAGGTGGGTGTACCTATCTTTAGACTCACTGCTTCACAATGAATTCCTATAGTGGATTAGGGGTTCTCACAATGATTCACTAATGTCTTTTGTTGCAACTGATGCAGAGCTTAGAAAGCCAATCCATGATATTAACAAAAGTAAACACTCATTGCAGAAAAATGGAAAATTTGACAACAAGGATAAACTCCTTCTTTTCGAGCTTTGAAACTTAGGTAGGTTAACCGATTGATTCTCTCTACAAGGAATCACTAGAATGAATTGTACTCCCTAAATACAATCAGACATGAAAGTTCATAATAACAGGAAAGTAAAGTGATTTCAATTAATGCTTGATGAAGAAAAACTGCTATTCGAACCAGGACCAGTGCCTTGTCTATTGGGCAATAGATTCAACAAATATGCAATCCTAGAAAACTTAAATCCAAACTCCAAAACCCGAATGGAATGCCTTGCAAATCATTCTTCTCATTTCAATACCTGGACATCAAATTCATATATAAATCTCAACTTCTCAGATCTTGTATTTAAGACTAACTCTCTCCTTGAAAGAAACTTGAAAACAAGATCATAGCTACCTTATAGCCAGTGCAACAAAATGCCTTACAAACTGACACACAAGAAACAAGACCAAATATACAAAGACATCAACAAGAACTGAATAGGGATTCTCTTGTTTTCATTAAAACTTATCTGAAATTGTACATTGCTAAACTATGAACACAAGAATACAACACTCAAAAGCCTAAAGCTATCCTAGCATAAAATTCAACATCTCATTCACAATTCAGACAAAAACAAGATATAGGACAATGGAGAAAAATCTCCGTCCCTGACACCTGTCAGTCCTTTAAAATATCTACAACCACCATGCACCTTTTGAAAACTTCTTTCAGAAGTTACCAAGCATCTCTCTCCATAACTCACAATCAAATCCCCTGTATTCTACCTCTCAAATGCACAAAATATCTTCAAAGTTTGAGGGAATTTGTAACTAAAATCAAAACACAAGGATGCCCTCGAAATGCCATCAAAACACATGCACAATCTGATTAGGGAGCAAAATAATGCAATCAGGAACATAATCCCAAAATTCAGGAGCCAACAAACATATCAAACATTCTCCTAACTGAATTCTGATCTTAAAATGTTCAAACCACTTCTTGATATCAAGTATCATTATGAAAAAACAAAACCTCTTGTAGCAACTACCGTTGAACATCTACACATAAATTGATTTAAAAAATGGACAATTTAGATTCTCCTAGTTCCAATGGTATATTACACTCTACATTTTGGACAAAAATTGCCCCTCCAGCATTAGTTTGAAAAATCATGCCCTGCCTGTAAAATGTGCAATGAATGACCATTTTGAAAAATTTAAAATTCCCTATAGTCTAAACTATAGAAAATTATAATTTTAACTTTGATTTGTTCAGTTTTGAGATCTGACAGCAACAAAATGAAATATTATAAAAATATTTCATTTCCCCTTATATCTCCCCAGGGCTCCAACCGGGTGCCACATGTCACAATGCTATTGGGTCATGTCTCTGACTGGGCACATTAAATAGCAACTTATTTCCACCTCACCGGAGTGCCACATGGTAGCCTGGCACATGATCACATGGGCTAGAAATGGCCCATGAGATCATGCAACCACCCTTAGATTATCGCACAAATCTCAAGGCACTTTAGACTTTTAGAGTTTTAAAGCTTTCAGTGCATTTTTGTTCAAAATTTAAGGCCCACTGCACACTACATTTCCTCCAGTCAAGGGGCCCACCGAGAGCCTCCTCGCCACCTCATCAGGCTGCCACATGTTAGCCTGTCGCATGTTCGCATGGGCCAGAAATGGCCCATGTGATCATGCAACCACTCTGCAAAATTTACTTCCATCTAGGTGCAGGCATGGAAACTAAGGCAGCCGCACAAGATTACATAGAGAGAGCTTCCTCCATTTCAATTTACTTCATATGTATGTTGACTTGTTTATAAACAACTCAAATTTGCCCAGCAGGAGCAATGTGGGATTAAGTTTTTGAGAGTTTTTAAATATTACATTAAAATATACCTTAGTGCGCCCAGCTGCACACACTTCTGGGCGGGCACACATGAGCAAAGGATTCCACATGCCTTCTTCCTTACTTGATTCATGTTCATCTTGGGTGCTGATGTATATAAACATTACTTTGACATCAAAACTCATGAATGTGGGATAAATGTTCTCTGTGATTCTTATGGGCAGTTTAGATAGTGTTGTACTCAGATGCCTATATCTCGCGAACTACGAAGAAGTTTTAAAATTTCTCTAGTGAGAATGTAGAGAACTTGATTTACAACAACATATCCAAAACTCATCCCGATCTAACAGTTCAAAACAAAGTTATGCCCCCCGCAATATGACTATTTTTTCTTCTTCTACAAATCCGTGACTTCACAAATTCATGTTTGAAAAAACAAATCATTATGTGGATGGTATTTCCTTTAGCATCCTCCTTTCTTCAAAACGTCCCTCTATCATATATTGGCTTCCCTTTACATGCTTAAAATGTGCCTCTATCCTTCACATGAGGCTCTCTGATACCTTCATAAAACCTCCATTTTGTAGGCATCTATATCAATGCACAGACCCTCCAATTTGGGTATGAGATCCCTGCAAATATTGTGTGAGTCTCCTC
Source organism: Chamaecyparis obtusa (assembly GCA_027943335.1). Classification (NCBI taxonomy): domain Eukaryota; kingdom Viridiplantae; phylum Streptophyta; class Pinopsida; order Cupressales; family Cupressaceae; genus Chamaecyparis; species Chamaecyparis obtusa. The sequence continues at coordinate 715,863 of BSBK01006176.1, read as the reverse complement.
TCTTGTATTTCCCACTAATAGAAGTAGAGCCCTCTTGCTATGCATGAATTCCTATTTTTGAATTTGCACAAGGCATCTTCTCTGTCTACTCACTTTGGCGGCTTACTTCAAACAAAACATGTATGTGAAATGTGAGCATTTGGTTCATCATTAAAACAATGCAGGCCGCTCTTTTTTTAAATGTGTGGGCTCACATTCATGTTTACTGGTTCCTTTCTATCTTGAAACAACACAGACTAACAGGGATTGAAGGGATTGTAAGACATCATACAACAGCCTTTCAATGTCATTTTCATTCTTTCGAAGAGCTTTTCTTATTAAAACATGAGGCCCCACATGCATATACATTGCGTGAGACTACATATTTCATTTGTATTTCCATATTCAGACATGTACTCGATCAATCCAGATTCTTTTGCCAGTGAACATGAATAGCTTTAATAACTTCAACAGTTGCAATATCCCAACAAAAGTTAGCTACTTCATCACTGTTCAAAAGCTCTCGTTGCTATGTAAAGGCGGCTTTTTCCAACAGGTCCATAATTCTTTCAAAAGTCTCTTCTGATACATGACCTGGCTCACAGCCCCCATTGCCAATCCTTCTTTCAAGATTAATGCCACTTTTTCTTGTGACAGGAAAAATACTAGAGAATTTTGTCAAAATTATCAATGCATTATGAATATCCATGTATTCATTTGATTCCAAACATCAGGAATCAGTGCACACTTAAAACATGCAACCATTGATGCTCTCTAAGCATCATTCACCTCCAACAAAGTATGACAATGATGTAACAAAATTTTAAACATACTTCTCACCTTTTACACTTTTGCAAAGTCACCATGAATGCCGACTGGCCTCTAGAAGTCACCTTAAAATTGACAAAAAGCAAACATAGGATCACGCCATCGGGAGCATAAACTCCTCTCCAACTTTTGAACACGTCAGTCAAAGGAAGATACTCAGAAAGATTTGGGCCAAAAGAGTTCAACAGTCAAACAATGCCCTTTGAAATCATTGCCTATTTGCACTTTTCAAAGCATATAAATTTCATCTGGAACTGGCCTAGAAAACTGACTGTGTCACCTAACTAGGTGCCACCACTGAACATGCACATTCTTTGATCTACAAATTATCATTCCCCAGAACGGCATCTCATGACTGTACCCAAGGAAAAAGTTATTAACCTCTAAAGTTGCCCTTTAATTCTGCCTTTTGTAAACTACTGTTACAAGTAATAAATTGCATTTGAAATTACCTTGGCAAAAATACCAAACGAATCCCTGGGAAGCCACAAACTGGCACATAAGCTCATTGAGATGTAAACAATATAATTCAATCATCATCTGGATCTGGGAGTCATTCAGCCAAAAGATATAGGTTCATGAAAATCAGAACTTGTAGAGATAGACCCATAATACACAAAAAACAATGGAAAGTTCAGTTTGGAAATGCCTTCAAAAAGACATCAACTTGCTTGGCCGAAAGCTCAAATCTGAACTGGAACCTATATGTCGACTTTGCAAGACAATGAAAAAATAATTTTATCAAAAGAGTCAACTGATCAAAATTTATTCATTGGCAAAGTAGGGCATTCAGATTTCTGGGAAAACACACTCTGCAGAACTGAACACATTTCGCGAAAATTGCAAATGGAATGAGCCTGGAAACTTGGTCAAACGGATTGGTCATGGTTCTGGATTTGGCATGATGGGAGTAAAACATGATTGCAACATGACCCAATCATTAGCTTTCTCATCAAATCACGCAGGTGTCTTTTACACACTGTCAAATATAGCCCTTAAAACTTCTGAACTTCTGGGTTTCAGCAAAACAATGAAAACTGGAAATGGATTTGGCTTTGAAAAGTACTGAAATGGATTCACCAGAGGCTAAAAATGGACAAGCCAGAAGACAAACATGTTTACAACATAGATCAATCATTAATTCTTCTTGACCAATCATCGGGTATCAGATATAGCTTCACAAATAGGGCTCCCGACAAAACTATGAAAAGTGCAAGATGGAGCTTCACAAAAACACCTTCGGAAGGCAAAACAAAAGACCTATTAAAACTTCTCGTTGTGACCTGAAATCAAAAACATAGGTCAATGGAAGTACACTGAAGAAGACCCCACTCCCAGATTTTCATGACACTTGTCAAAATTCAAGATATTCAATCTCAAAGTAGCCCTTCTCGATGAATTCTATACTTAGCAATTTTCTGATTTTGAGACCCCCTAGGGATGAACTAATGAAAACCCATTTCAACATGCAACTTGAAAGCTCAATTTGAATCAATGGGACATAAACAAGGTATTAAATCATTCTCCACTCATTACAGGACCCGAAAACACCCTTTTCACATGTGCATTTTGGACCCAAAGGAGCACTGATGCAGGAGCATCCTAGGTGTAAGGGCAATCTTGCATCACCCAAAAAAATATTTCTATTTTTGTATTCAATAAGGGCTATCTTGTGCAGAGTTTCTATTTATGGAAACTTGCTATTTTTAGTAAGTTGGTCTTATGATCTCGGAATGTCTGATTTTACATATGGAGGTTCATCTCAGTCATATCAGCCTGCCAGCAAAGTTTCATGGCTAGATCAGGTCTAGTTTTGAAGATATTGAAGATTTTCGGTATTGGCAGCAGGGTACAGAAACTATGACCTCAATTTTGAAGGCTTTAGAGGCCCCGAATGAGGTCAAAAATTTGGGTGATGAGCACTTTGCGCCGGTCAGGCCTATAGAGCATTTCGTGGCATTTCTAAAATGGGGTTATAATAGTCAATTGGGTCAACTGGTGATGACTTATGGTCTTCAGAAGTTGGGTCACCTGAAATGGCAGAAAATAATTTTTCTTCAAAGTTTCTGTTTGGGTTTCAAAACTCATTTTGAGCCGACTTTGATGTAATAAATTGTAAAATAAAATAATTCTAAGTTTGGTCAGCCCTAAGGGCTAAATTTCTAGAACCTTCTCAGGCAGTGGAAATTGCCTATATAAAGAAGGCCCGTAGTGTTGTCTAGGGCAGTTCTGGGTAGATCTGGGTATTGATTCGAGGCTTTGTCCTATAGAATATTGTAAGGGAATGCCCATGTGGCTTTGCATATTGTAATTCTGAAAGTTTGTAATTCCACATTTGTGGAGATAATAAGAAGCCAATTTTCTGTTCTTGCATATTATTTTTGTTGTTTCTCTATTTCTGTTATGTGTTTGTGGTATTAAGGGGAGCACCCTTCATCAAGCACTTTAGCAAGCATTTTACATGGTACCTCAAAATTGAATTTTGAGTCCCAACATACTCAATGCATCTGCAACTTGGTTAGTGACTCCACTCTTATTCTTTATCACAAATGCATAACTCTGCAAATACTCAACCCATTTCATATATCTCTGATTGAACTTATTCTGACTACCCAAATATTGTAAAGCTTTATGATTGGTATACAACACATTCACTTGGTATCAAGTAATGTCTCCATTTCTTTAGGGCTCAAACAATAGCATAGAATTATTGATCATACACAGAATATTTCCTTTTTGCATCATTCAAATTTTCACCAAAGAAAGCAACAGATTTACCTTCTTGACTAAACGTAGCTCCTATTTCACTTTTCTTGCATCATATTCCACTTAGAATACCATATTGAAATCAGGCAGTGCTAACACAGGCAATTCAACAACCTTTTGCTTCAAAGTCTCAAAACTTTTATCGGCTCCATGTGTCCACTTGAATTCTCTTTTATCTCATCTCATAGTCTCAATCATAGCATTACAAATTGAACTTTTGGTAAAAACTTTCCAAACCATGAAATGATCTTACCTCACTAGCATTCTCAGGTGTAGGAAAATTCAAAATAGCTTCAACCTTTTCAGGATCCATCTTCAAATCATCAACTGAAATCACAAATCCCAAATACACAATCTTCTCTTTCATGAATGAACACTTTTTCAGATTTATTAGCAACTTTTCTTCTTTCAACCTCTGTAATACTTGTTTAACATGCAACAAATGTTCTTCTTTGGTGTTACTAAATATTAGAATATCATCTAGGTATACAATCACAAATTTACCCAAGAATTTATTCAAAACTTCATTCATCAACCTCATAAAAGTACTCGGTGCATTAGTTAAACCAAAAGGCATAACCAACCACTCATAAAAACCTTCTTTTGTCTTAAAAGCAATCTTCCATTCATAACTTTCTTTGATTCAGATCTGATGATATCCACTTTTAAAATCAATCTTTGTAAAATATTTTTCTCCAATAAAACTATCCATTATGTCATCCATTCTTGGTATAGGAAACCTATATTTCACTGTTATCTTGTTGATGGCTCTAGAATCCATACACATTATCCACTCTCCATTCTTCTTAGGTGCCAATACAACAAGTACTACACAAGGACTCAAACTTTTTCAGATTAAACCTTTCTGCAATAATTATTGAATTTGTTGGTTTAATTATTGATTCTTGGTAGGTTTTAACTGATGTGGTGCCTTATTCAGTAAAATAGCCTAGGGATCAGATCCATGCAATGATCAATGCTTATCTTTAGTGGAAAACCATTAGGTACATTATTAGAAATGATTTCATTATACTCGGTGAGTAACTTATCAATCTCCTCAGCAATACTATCCTTTATTTTCTTACTCAGTTTGTTAGGAATCACATCAAAACACACATCATTTTTCCTCAACTCCTTAACAAAATTCCTTCCTTCCATCATACAAACTTTCACATATGTACAAACACTACTAACAGGTTCTTCAATCAAAGGTAACAAGATTTGTCTTCTTCTAATAGCCCAAATAGTATACTTATGCAATCTCCTATCATATACAACTTGTCTATCATATTTCCAAGGTCTACCCAACAAAATATGACAACAATCCATAGCCATGATATCACATAACACCTTATCATAATACTTCCCAATTTTCAAATTTACATAACATTTTTCACTTGCCAAGAGTGTATGCTCATCCTTGATCCATGAAATTTGATAGTGCTTCAGATGTTCCAACCTTTTCAAATGCAACTTTGTAACCATTTCCTCATATGCCAAGTTCTCCAAGCTACCAGTGTCAATGATTACCTTCCAAACTTCATCAAAAACTCTACATCTAGTCTTGAACAAAATTTTCCTTACCGAATCTTCCTTATTACTTTCAGTCCAAAGTGCTCTCCTTACCATCAAGTTATTTTCCTTCTCAAGTTCATTTGGTGAATCTTCTTGCACCAAAGCATTTCTATTGCTATTGACCTTCTTACTTGCATGTGTAAACTCAAATGATCTATGTCCTTCTCCTCAACTATAACAATTTCCTCAAAACCCACCTTTGTTATAACCACCTTGGTAGTTGTCACCTCTACCTCTAGATGAACTTTCACCTTTCCACTCAGTCTTACCTTTATCTAGATTTGTCTTTTTTCAGTTAAGATCTACTATTTTCACCATAAGATCTACCTCTTCCTCTAGGGAATCTACCACCTCTACCTCTTTGTCTTTGGTCATGTTTTTTATTCAATTTCTCCTCATCTTTCAATACAAATTGATAAGCCTCTTAAATGTTCTCCAATTTGACCTATTGGGAGTTCCCTTTGATGTTCACTTGTAGATTTATACTTTGATGCATAACTTAAATAACACTTTGACTCTATCACCACTCCAAAGTCTACAAGAAAGAGGGCCAATTAACAAGGATCAAAAGAGATCCTCCTACACCTTGAGCATCAATGCTTAGGTAGGTGTACCCTTGACTCACTTCTCTAAAGGAGTCTAAAATGATATATAACTATATACTCTTTACTAACTGATTTAAGATTTTATCATTTAATTTGTGTGTGTGATTGATAATCATGAACTACATCCATAGAGGAGACCAGTGCCTTATCCTAGAGAAAAGAGTCACTAAATAACATATATCACCTTGAAACCTTAACTCAAATACATATAAACTTAGAGTAAGTGGTTTTCCTATTACTCCCCTCACTCCCAAACATGATCATCAAATTCCCCTCTAACAATGAACTCATTGAAATCACCCTAAAGGCTTTAATCCTAACTTTGTCAGGAACTCCAAGCTGATCTCACAATACTCTTTTTTTACCATATGCTAATCCACTTTGTGACCTTAACATATATAAATCCACAATCAGAAAAGAAGACAATCAGAGATTTAAGACAAGAATTCAAGTGTATTCTCATTAATTTTCTAAAATCAATACATTACTAAGCAACAAAATACCAAAGGAAAAGACCCAAAATTAGACTCTCTTTACTCAGTGTAACACCATTAACAACCAGGGACCAAATAAAATTCTTGGAACCCACACAAAATAAAATTTTTTGCAATATATACTCCCTAGTCATCTTGGAATTCTCAAAGAGAATGCAACAAGCTACAGATGACTTAGGGTTAGGGTTTCAACCACTAAACCCACTAGAAACGGTCAAAAATTAATTGCAAGGAAGAAACCCAGGAAACCAAGAGAAGACAAGCCCTGGATTGATCCTCAATCATGAAAATCTCACTCAGAAGGTACAGAGAATCACAAAAACTTCCAAAATGTCCACCCCTTCAACCACTTGCAACATGACTTGAGCATAAAACCACATAGTAAAAACCCTTGCAGATGATCATGGCACACCCTAGACCACACATCAACAGCAAGTGCCACCAAACCAATCGAAATCAGTTGTTAAAACCATAAATTATGGTACTTCCTATTGCTGGAAACCCTTCAAAAATTTGAATTTGAAAAATAATGGTCACCCTGCGGCATTGGTAGCGAATCGGCGGTCCACGTTTGAATCTGCAACAACTTTAAGTCCTAACCATTCAATTTCTCCCTTTCGTAGTCTTTTATGATTTAACCTTTATAGGAATCCTAGTTTACATTTAGCGACCATGCGACAATGCTTTTCTTATTCGCAGGATGAAAATCTTAACCCACCTTTAACCTTGCGAATTGGCAACTACAAGAAAACATCTAGCCTTGGCCCCACATCTAGTGAACAAGCCACAAAAGACTTCCACCAATTCGCAAAACACTTTACAATACTACCAAAAAGTTTAGCGATTACGTGAATACACACTCGCTAAACTGCTAAAACATTTAGAGAATCACCAATTTATTGTGTGAATGAGTGAGGCCTTTGGAAATTTACCAGACTGCTAAAAGACTGAGAAACTTTGACTGGGCCTGCATCAGGAAGATCGATGGTCATCTGAAGATCTTAAGCCTTTGACAAAACCCTTGAGATCATACGCCATTTGTAGATTCATAGACAGTGTCAGGACCCTCTCACATGCCGAAAGCTTAGGTCCCACTGACAACAAGCCACTGTGAAAATAGATGGATGAATCAAATAGAACCAACTGTACCTACATGTAATCTTGGACCCACAAGCCTCTTACGAGAATCAATGGCTGTCGCTATACCATTGCATTAAAGGTCGAGCATGTTTCATTAACGGTATAACGACAACCACAAGATTAAATCAGACTTTAACCCTCCTGAATGCCAAGAAGACTAGTCCCACTGACAGGATTCTAAATCATAATAGGTGGACCAATGAGAGATAGCCAAATCTCCACACCTAGCAAGTGGACCTGCTTGAAAAGAAAAGCTACGTCATCGGGAAAGATCAATTATCAGTGTAAGATCTCAAGCTTTTGACAAATCCCTTAAGAACTTACGCTAACCATTGGATAGAGATGTTGTTAGAAGACTGGGCCCAAAAAAATATGGGAACATGCGACCAAAGAAAAGGAAACCGCCACACCAAGTCTCAAATAGTTAAGAGATAAGCCGCTAGGAACATGAGAATACGTGACCACAGGTAATTGCTAGTTCACCGAAAGATAAGAAATGACCGCTAGGCAACACATGAACAAGCGACAAGCCAAGAAAGAAATGCACACATGCAAATTAGGACTTTTAAGTAACCTGATAAAGGTAACATTAAATTAGAACAGGGCCAAGGTTTTTCAAAGGGTTTTAAATGTAACGGCTAGTTTTTTGAATATTCTACTTAGGGCTTTAGCTAGAGAAAAAAAACTACAGGGACCATAAAAAAAACATGCTAAGGCCATAAAATTTGTAGGGAAAGACTAGATAAAAGATAGACAACCATGGAAATTCATTCAAGTGCTAACAGTGGCTCTGTCTAGGGATGTGTGGCTCTTGTAGGCACAACAAGAATCTAGAATCACTAGTTATAGCAAACCACCTACTAGACAAAATTTTGGACAACGAAGAGCAATAGGACCAAAAACTTACAGACTAGGACAAAATAGGGTAGGGGCAAGCAACTATTTACAGAAATTTACAAAATATACAAACCTAACTACTATTCATGGAAAACCAAATACCTTCAATTGAAGTATTTCTTCAAGAATTGTCCATGAACAGGCAATTCTTGAATATCACCATTTAATTCCTTGACAATATATGAATCTTGGTCCCATTTCTCATGAATTAGATATGGCCCCAGCCAGATGGGATCAAATTTACCATGTTTTCCCTTATCCTCTAGTCTGGCATTCCAAACTAACACCAAATCACTAGGTTCAAACTTCCTGTCAACAGTTATCTTATCATACAAATTCTTAACCTGCAACTACAATTTGGTATTTCTTGCAACTGACTCTCTTCTAGTCTCATCTAACCTAATGAGGTCCTCAATTCTCAACTACATCTCATCATCTATGTCATCATCATATAACTGAACAAATTTATACATTCCTAATAAGTTATTCTAAGGAATTCTTGCATGTATTCCATATACTAGGTCAAATGGTGCACAACCAATTACCCTCTTCACAGTTACCCTATCAACCCATAGAGCTAATGGTAGCTTTGAATTCCATGCCCTCTTATTCTTTTCAAGAATCCTCTTTAAGATCTTAATCAAACTCTTATTAGTAGATTCTGCCTAACCATTTCCTTGTGGATGATAAGGTGAGGAATTAGAAATCTAAATTCCTAAACCTTTGCAAAAGTCCTTACATTTAGCAGATTTGAAGCACATGGAAATATCACTTACTATTCTCTTAGGGCAGCCAAACCTTGTAACAATATTATTCACCAGAAAATCAATTACCACCTTACTAGTTGCATTTCTTGTAGGCATAGCCTCTACCCACTTTGTAAAGTAATCAGTGGCAAATAAGATACATGAGTGTCCTCCACTAGACTTGTTTTGTATCTCCCCTATGAAATCAATTCCCCATTATTGGAAAGGAGCCTAAACTTCTACTGGTTTTAATGGCACATTACCTGAAAACTTAAGCTTACTAGAGAACCTTTGACAAGCATCACACCTCCTCACCAACTGTTCTACATCCTTGAAGATTGTGGGCCACCAGAATCCTTCTCTCAGGATTTTATGAGTATTTTTTTTACCCATATAATGTCCACCACAAACTCCCTCATTCATTTCCTTCAACAATACTTCAGCCTGATTTTCATCTACACATTTCAAAAGTATGCAATCCAAATTCTTTCTATACAATTTACATTTCAAAATTACATACTTGATGGCCTGTAATTTCAATTTCCTCCTCTCATTATCATTCATTTCTACTTGACATCCCATATTTCTCAAGCAATAGATGATATCTTGATACCAAATACAATCATCCATATCACATGTATATTCAATTTCAAAATGATTTACCTGATTTGCATCAAGATTGGATTGGGCCATCAGTTTTTCCAATCCTTTTCCTCTAACCAATTTAGTAATTTGGATCTCAACATTGAACTCTTGGATCCTATTGATCCATCTGCATCTTCTTCTAGACACCTCTTGTTGTGAGAAAATATCCTTCATAGTTGCACTTGGCACAAAAGCAATCACAACTGCCCCCATCAAGTAACACCTAAAAGCCTTAATTTCTTTCACAAGTACATATGCTTTTTCTTCATTTATGTCATACTTCAATTCAACAGCCTGCAAAGATTTACTGAAAAATGCAATAGGCTACTCAAAACCATCCTTATTCTTTTGTAACAAAACTGCAACAATAGTGTGAAAAGATGCAAAGGAAAAGATGTGCATTGGGACATTATAATTAGGTGTGTTAAGCACTGGTGCATCTTTGATAGCCTGGTTGATATTTTTGAAAGCCTTATCAGGCTCACCCTCCTAATTGATTGCAGATCCCTTCTTCAACATCTTAGAAATAGGTCTAGTAACCTCTGCAAAATTTGTCACAAACCTCCTTAATAAATTGACCTAACCAAAGAAGGACTGAATCCCTTTAACATTCTTGGGCCTCTAAATTTCATCAATAGCTACTACCCTCTCATGATCAATTCTTACTCCTTGCTTTCCAACTAAGTGGCCAAGCAACTTACCTTCAATGACACCAAAAGCACATTTCCTTGGGTTTAATGAAATGCCAAATTCCAAGGCCCTCACAAATATTTTTTCTAAATGAATACAGTGGTCTTCTTCCTTCTTGGAATAGGCAGTTAAATCATCTTGATATACAATAAGGAAATCATTTATGAAATCTGAAAAGGCAACATCCATTGCCCTCTGAAAAGTAGCACCAACATTTGTGAGACCAAAAGGCATTCTCACATAAACATATGTCCCCCAAGGTGTTGTGAAAGCTGTCTTGAATTGTTCTGATTCCTTGACAATGATCTGATTGTAACCAGAGAAACTATCCATCATAGACATTAGTTCTAATATGGTTACTCTCTGCAACATAGCTTCCATATTGGCCAGACAATAATTATCTTTTAATGAGCTGATGTTCAAATTCCTGAAGTCTACACAAAGCCTAATGTCACCATTCTTCTTTCTCACAGGAACAAGGTTTGACACCCAAGAAGAATGCCTTATAGGCTTGATAATGCCAGCATCTCTCAGCTTCATTAACTCTTCTTTCATCTTGGGTGCCAAAGTGGGATTAATAGACCTTTTTTTTCGTCAAAAAAGTTTAGCATCTTCTTTCAATGGAATAATATGTTGAAACAAATCTTCTCTATAAACCTTTAGGTCATCATATGACTATGCAAAAACATGCCTAAATTTTCTCAATAATTCAATCAAAGATTTCTTTACCCTTTGAGATATATCTCTACCAATTTATACCTTCTTAGGTGCTTCATGTGTTCCAAGATTTATCTCCTCTAGATCAGCATGATCTTCTCCTTTGATATTCTTTTGAACTCTATCCTAGTTATCAAAGATAGTCTCCCAAACAAAAAGCCCCTTGGGCACCTTATTAGTTCTAAGTTGAATGACCTCATTTCCAAAGATAACCTCCCTTCCTTCTATTGACTCAACCAAGGCTGAGAAATCAAATTCTTGACCATTATAGTGATCATTACAACTCATAAACTTCAAAATATCATTATCATCATCAAAAACTTGTCAATTCTCAATATTATCTAGTATGCTAGGCCTAGGCTGAATTTCAACTTTAGAGATACCAAAAAATTTAATATCATTGGGATTGATTGCAATATTGGCTAACAAGTCAGCCATCTTATTGTTGCTTCTATCCTTCAACTCAATATTCAAGGCATCAAAATGTTCAATCAAATCCCAAACTACATTCCTATATTGTTTTAGCCTTTTATTCTTGGAAGCATATATTGACCTGACTTGGGACACTACCAACTCAGAATCACCAACAACACTTATGCATTTAATACCATGTTTTTGGCCAACCTCAATCCTAACAAAAAAGCCTCATATTCTACTATATTTTTGGTACAAAAGAAATTCAATGTGAAAGAAAATTTGTAGGTATTTCCATCAAGAGAAATAAGTAAGATACCTGCTCCTACTCCATCCTTGCAATTTGCACCATCAAAGTACATTACCCACAAATCACCCTTCACAAAATCAACACTTACCTCAACAGAGATTGGTGACAGAATAGGTTCCTTCTCAAATACAAGGATCTCTACCCTAAAAGCATTAATATCAGTATCCAACAAACATGTAGTTTCATTATCAATATTTTTCTCAATCATGTGGCATACTCTTGGTTCTCGATCAATCTTGACAAACTAGTCATCAATCTTGAAAGTGGCATAGGACATATCACACTGTAAACTTCCACCCATGGCAGCACTCCATCTTCTAGATAGCAGCATCCCATTATGAGGAGGGATGTCCACCACCAAAACACTCATAGTAAATTCTTTCTCTGGATATGCTGCCAGCCTATATGGCATTGCATTGATAGTCCCAATAACTAGTACCTCCCTTTGCTCCATTGCACAACATCTACCTTGCACTATATCAACTTTAAGGCCCAACTTATCCATAATTTTGAAAGGCATGATAGTATTAGCAGCACCACTATCAATCATACAATTTCTCAACTTCATTCCATTCACAAGAACACTTAAAAAGAATGGATCAATATTTTCAAGGCTGGCATTAACAAAACTGTCCAAATATATTGGAGGAATTCGAGACATAATTCCCTGAGCAGCAACACCTTTCAAAGCTTTATCCTAAGATCCATTGCATGCAACATCATTGTTATGAACACTATCTACCCATGCAATAGCTCTATCCTTGTGTTCAGGGATCCTCAATAATTCTAACAATGGAACCTTAACTATAATTTGAGACAATACAGATAACATATCAACAGGAGCAGAAGAAGGAATCTCAATCTGCACTACCTTACTCTATTTTTTCTTATCTGATACATTAGGTGTATTGGCCACCCTCAATTTTTCAATCTTAGCCATTGTTTTAAATGGCTTCTCAATCTCACTAGAAGCCTTTTCAATTCCAACTTCCCTAGGCTCACAATTCTTACCTTTTACATTCTTGAATTTAACCATGTGATCACCTTTTGATTTGTTCTCATTATTCTCTCTAGAGTTGGTACTCTTTATGAACATTCCTGTAGCTTTCTCATTTGTATTCCTTGCCACCATGTCTCTATTTTTCACTTGGGCAATCATTTATGTAGTAATCCTATCCATCTCTTCTCTAGAAGGTCTTCTCAAATTTACTAGCTCAGAAGAAGAATTCATGTTACATGTCTTCACTATCAAAAACAAATTCTTGATGAAAAGGGCCTGATTGTGTCTCTTTACATTTACATCTGCCTCTTCATCAAAATTAGAATCTTCTTCATATCCTAGATATGAAGAAGCCATGTTGCACCCAACATCATCTTGATCTTCTTCTTGATCTATCTCCTCATTGCCACAATCCTGATTTGCAGCCATAGAGTGTACAACCACACAATGCTTAGCAGAATGAGGGGACTGGCATGCAACACACCACGGTATGTCCTCCATGGCATTTATTGAAGCCTTTTGTAGAGGGTTAGGGACACCTCTATCATTGTTTCCTCTTATAGCAGGGACAATAGGCTTTCCATCCTTCCATTGGGTGTTGTAGGGGTAGTTTTGCAATATATTTTGCTTATTGAAATTGTTGTTGAATTGAGGCCTTTCATTGGTAGCAGCATTGATGTTCCTATTTGTAGGTGCCTTCAAATCCTTCAATGCATTGAGCACCTTATCCAATTTATCTTCTTCTTTCCTCCTAGCTCCAACATTCTTATCATTTTCTTTTTTGTATTTCTTATCCCCAAACAACTTAGGGTCATCTCTCTTTTGACCCAATTTTCCTGATATTTTCATATTATTCTCAATATTGACAGCAATCCTAAAAGCATCCCTAAAAGTTCTTGGTTCTTTTTCCCTCAACAAATATCCCATTTTTCCATAAAATGCATTGAAGTATGTGGTTAAACAAACATTGTCATCTAACCGCATAACTTGGAACAACTTATGCATACCCTTCTGAAATCTCATGTTGAATCTAGTTGCAGTCTCATTCTGATTTTTCTTTATGGTATTAAATTCATTCAACATGAAACTAGTATTAAGTCTATCACCATACTACTCTTTAAAACATCTCTCAAAGGAATCCCAAGTATCAATACATTTATCACGAAGTCTCTTAAACCAATCTCTAGCATCCTCCATTAGAGATTGAACAAAAAATTTCATGACTACATCCTCATGCTCTACCTCATAATCATTAAGCATATCAACAAATAACCTAAGATGCTCCTCACAACTAACAGCATTATTACCAGCAAACTTAGGTATCTTATCTCTTATATCATCTGGAAAAGCATTCGGGTAACCAGGAATTCCACCAAAACTAATTTTCCTATAGCCTTCTAGTTGCATAGGTCTTCTTTGAAAACTTGAGCTAGTGTTAACCCGAGGATCAACATTAGCATTTACATTTCTATCTACTTGTGCATTTGACTATTGCCTAGGATTAGCACCTATCCTAGCAGATGAAGAAGGAAATGAACTAGTAGCATTACTAAGTGGAATAGCAGTAGTCATAGATGGCATACCTAGTTCAGTAGCAAATGGCCCAAGAGCATTAGCTGATGAAGCCTTCAAGAACTAGATCTTTCTTCTCTTTTCTACAATGGAAGCTTTAGTTTCAGCCTTCTCTAATTCTCTTGCAAGGTCCTCATCTTCTTTTCTTCTTCTTTCTATTTCTATGTCCTTACTTGAATTGGGTGGTGGGACCCTCAGTATTGTCAGTGATTTTCTTGTTTGATGTCCCACCATCTTCTACTTTCCTTTCTCACCATCCGCAACAATAGGCCTAGTGATCTCATGCCCATCTTTATCTTTAGGAAAAGGAACATAACTTTGCACTTGTCTAACCACAAGGCCCTCCTTATCAAATTCTTGATCTTGCAGTAAGCACTCTTGCTCACTCCTCAAAGCCTCAAGATCACCAAAGACATCATGTTGCAAAGTCTTAGGTGCAGAAGCAAGCATCTTGTTTCTCTCCTTCATTTCATTAATTTTTCTAAGGAGAGACTTCCTTTCTATCAGAGCATCCACCTTCTTAGCCTCTCTCTCCTCTTGTAACCTCTTATGTATGGCATCCTGCTCTACCAACTGCAACCTCGGTGCATTTAAATCATCAGGATCTACCATAATTTCATCAGAACCTGATGACACATCCATATCAAAAAGATTTTGATATCGGAAGTGCACTTGCCTAGGTCTTATGGGTTCTCTTTTGAAATTATCTTCATCAAGATCTAAATCAATCTCCAAACCCATCTCTCTAGCTTGTTCATCTTGACCTATAGGAAAAGGACCCTTGTCCTAAAATATAGCCTCTGGGGTATCATAAAATCTATCTTCAGAGAAACCACCATCTGATCTAGAAACTCTATCCTGTGAACCTTCCTCACTTGAGGAAACATGTGGTGCTCTACCTCTAGTATTTCTTTGTTCTCTGATGGGAGCACTAGTAGACTCATGATTCCTTCTAAACCAACTCTTCTTCTCCTATCTAGGCAATTGCTCTAGAGTGACCTTCGAATTCTTTCTAACAAAGAACCTAGTATTCCTCCTTTTATCCATGATTTATAGTTTATAGCACTGGTTCAAACCTTTTGAGTCGCCACCCACCTAGATGGGAAAACTTTTTAACTGAATACAATAGGAAAACAAGAGTGCACTTAATAGCCTTTTATCTCTAGAATCTCCCTAGCAGAGTCATCATTTTGTTGGGAGTTCCCTTTGATCTTCACTTGTAGATTTATACTTTGATGGATAACTTAAATAACACTTTGACTCTATCACCACTCCAAAATCTACAAGGAAGAGGACCAATTAACAAGGATCAAAAGAGATCCTCCTACACTTTGACCCTCAATGCTCAGGAAGGTGTACCCTTGACTCACTTCTCTAAAGGAGTCTAAAATGATATATAACTATATACTCTTTACTAACTGATTTAAGATTTTATCATTTAATTTGTGTGTGTGATTGATAATCATGAACTGCATCCAAAGAGGAGACCAGTGCCTTATCCTAGGGCAAAGAGTCACTAAATAACATATATCACCCTGAAACCTTAACTCAAATACATATAAACTTAGAGTAAGTGCTTTTCCTATTACTCCCCTCACTCCCAAACCTAATCTTCAAATTCCCCTCTAACAATGAACTCATTGAAATCACCCTAAAGGCTTTAATCCTAACTTTGTCAGGAACTCCACACTGATCTCACAATACTCTTTGTTTACCATATGCTAATCCACTTTGTGACCTTAACATATATGAATCCACAATCAAAAAAGAAGACAATTAGAGTTAAGACTAGAATTCAAGTGTATTCTCATTAATTTTCTAAAATCAATACATTACTATGCAACAAAATACCAAAGGAAAAGACCCAAAATCAAACTCTCTTTACTCAGTGTAACACCATTAACAACCAGGGACCAATGAAAATTCTTGGAACCCACACAAAATCAAAATTTATGCAATATATACTCCCTAGTCATCTTGGAATTCTCAAAGAGAATGCAACAAGCTACAGATGACTTAGGGTTAGGGTTTCAACCACTAAACCCACTAGAAACAGTCAAAAATTAATTGCAGGGAAGAAACCCAGCCAACCAGGAGAAGACAACCCCCGGATTGATCCTCAATCATCAAAATCTCATTGAGAAGGTACTAAGAATCACAAAAACATCCAAAATGTCAACCCCTTCAACTACCTGCAACACGCCTCGAGCACAAAACCACATGGTACAAACCCTTGCAGATGATCATGGCACACCCTGAACCACACAGCAATAGCAAGCACCACCAAACCAATTGAAATCAACTATTAAAACCATAAATTTTGGTACTTCTTGTCACTGGAAACCCTTCAAAAATTTGAATTTGAAAAATAATGGTCACCCTATGGTGCTTGTAGCGAATCGGCGGTCCATGTTTGAATTTGCAACAACTTTAAGTCCTGACCATCCGATTTCTCCCCTTCAAGGTCTTTCATGATTTAACCTTTATAGGAATCCTGGTTTACATTTAGCGACCATGCAACAATGCTTTTATTATTTGTGGGATGAAAATCTTAACCCACCTTTAACCTTGCAAACTGGTGACTGCAGGAAAACATCTAGCCTTGGCCCGACATCTAGCGAACAAGCGACAGTAGACTTCTACCAATTCGTGAAACACTTTACAATACTGCCAGAAAGTTTAGTGATTACTTGAATACACATTCACTGAACTGCTAAAACATTTAGAGAATCACCAATTTATTGTGCGAATGAGCGAGGCCTTTGGAAATTTATCAGACCACTAAAAGACTAAGAAACTTTGATCAGGCCCGCATCAGGAAGATCAACGGCCATATGAAGATCTTAAGCCTCTGACAAAACCCTTCAAATCATACATTGTTCATAGAATCAAAAATAGTGTCAGGACCCTTTCACATGTCGAAAGCTCAGGTCCCACTAACAAGAAGCCACTCTGCAAATACATGGACCAATCAAATAACGCCAACTATGCCTACGAGTAATCTTGGACCCACAAACCTCTTACGAGAATCAATGGTTGTCGCTATACCACTGCATTAAAGGTCAAGCATGTTTCATTAATGATATAATGATAGCCACAAGATTAAATCAGAGTTTAATCTTCCTGAATGCCAAGAAGACTAGTCCCACTAATAGGATTTTGAATCATAATAGGTGGACCAATGAGAGACAGCCAAATCTGCACACCTAGCAAGTGGACCCGCTTGAAAAGAAAAGCTACATCATCAGGAAAGATCAATGATTAGCATAAGATCTCAAGCTTCTGACAAATCCCTTAAGAACTTACTCTAACCATCGGATAGAGACATTGTCAGAAGACTGGGCCCAAAAAACTACATGAACATGCCACCAAAGAAAAGGAAACTGTCATGCCAAGTCATAAATAGTTAAGAGATAAGCTGCTAGGAACATGAGAATACGTGACCATGGGTCATTGCTAGTTTGTCATAAGTTAAGAAATGACTACCAGGCAACACGCGAACAAAGCGACAAGCCAAGAAAGAAATGTGCAAATTCAAATTAGGACTTTTAAGTGACCTAATAAAGGTAACATGAAATTAGAACAAGGCCAGGGTTTTTCAAAGGGTTTTAAATGTAACGGCTAGTTTTTTGAATATTCTATTTAGGGCTTTAGCTAGAGACATGAAAAAAAACTACAGGGACCAGAAAAAAAAAACATGCTAAGGCCATGAAATTTGCAGGGAAAGACCAAATAAAAGACAGAAGACCATGGAAATTCATTTAAGTGCTAACATGACCAAACTAATTTCTTGTTGGATGGAGACTCTCAAACCATTCAAGTACCTAGCAATTCTTTCCACATCATCTTCATCATGTCCAGATCTGATATCTAATCTATACAATTCCTTAGTATAATCCTTTACTAAGCTATCTTTTTGCCTCAAACTTTGCATTTGCCTAACTACATTAATCTAATAATCACAAGATAAAAACTTTCCTTTCAACTTATTTACCATTTTGTTCCATATCTTAATTTTGTCTTTGTCTTTCCTCTTTCTGTCCAACTGCAGATGTTCCCACCACAAGGATGCATGACTTTTCAACTTTGTGCTTGCAATTCTCACCCTTTTTTCCTCGGGTACATTTTCATACTCAAAGTACTTTTCCAACTTAGCGATCTAGTCCATGAATTTATCGAAATCCAATTTTCCACTATACTCAAGAGGATTAAAGTGTGTTGTAGACTTTAGATTTGTCAAATCCTTCAACAATATTTCCTTACCTTCATCCATCACAAGTGAAGGTTATACATCACCTTGTTCTTCTTCAATTTCATCATCACTAACATCTTCAAGATGTCTTCCTCTTCTTTGGGTTGTCTCAAAAAAATTTAATCTACCAGCAAGTTATCCCAACATGTCTACCAATTATGGATCTGCATCTCACCTCCCACGAACCATCTTGAAACCCTCTAAAATTGCAAGTTAGATCACAATCTGCTACCCCACAAAAAATCAACTAGGGTTTGACAAGAAGGAACCCTCAAACCTAGATTCACAAACCTAGATCAAGATCTCACCTCTCTCAGATACCACCAAATGCAAGGGAGGATGGGGAGAGGGGCCAAAGGCAAACCCTAACTTGATCCACCTTGCAGAGATCACATGCAGAAGAAACAAAAAAACAAGTGAGAGAGAGAATGCAAATATCTTTCTATAGACACCTAAAAATCTTTTTAAAAATAAAATATTTTTATTTTCTAAAAAACCCCTGATGACATCATCATTTATTAATTAATTAATTATTTAATTTATTTATTTATTTTTATGCCATTAAATCCCTATATCTTAATTAAAAATATTTAATTAAGAAATCACTCCCAAAAATGTTTAAATCTTATTTAAACATTATCTCCTTATTTATCAATTATTTAATTAATAAATTGACCAAAAATCCTAAAATAATTTTATTTTATTTTTTTTGCCCAAAACTTGGCCAATTTCCTTAAGACCACTAACCTCTTCCAAAATCTTCTAATCCTTCTTTAATTTTGATTAAAGGTTGTTTTACCCATTTCCTAAACTTAATCCCAACTCAAAATATTTAATTAAGATTAAATATTTAATTCTCATGTTTATTAAATTCATTTTAATAAATATTCTCAAACCTAAACCATGGAAATAAATAAATCTGTATCTATTTCCTAAAATCCATATTTATCCTAAGGAAGTTCTAGACTCTTCTGGAAAGTCTTTATTCTTGTCCCCCTAATCTTGTCACATTCCCTAACCAAGGTTAGCCAACTCTTAAGCTTAACCCAAAGTCAACAAACTTCTAGAAACTTCTCTTACATGCATTAAATACATTTAAAGCCTCCTTGTCCCTCTTACATGCATTTATGATGCATTTAAGAAGCCCCTCACCCCTTTCTTACACCCTTTGACCTTAGGCACATTTCCCAAATTGTGCACATCCCTCCCATCTTTCAACCCAATGCCCTTGTGACACTTGTCACAAGGAGGTGGCCCTAAACTAGCACAATCAATGTGCTCCCCTTTGAATGAATCTTGCCCTCTCTTAAGGATTTTGATCCTGGCCACTCATTCCTCCTTCCCAAAGCCAATAAATACTCCTCATTTCCAAGAGCAAAAGAATCCATTCACTTTTTATTTCAAGCATTGTTATCATGCTCATTTAGCTCTAGACTTAGCATAATCATCCTAATTTAGCTTACTTTCAAGCATTTTTAACTCATCTTAATATAGAACTAATGGATTAACTTAGTTTGATTCGTGTTCATGCATCATCTCACATCTATTTTAGGCTTCAAAATCTACTTAATCATATTAGTTGCATAATCTTGAGTTCTTGAAGCCTTAGGGGCAATTTTAGGTGTTCTACCCAATATTGTGTCATTTATGGGGTTTTCATGAAGCTTAAATCCCCCAAATCTACATTAGGAAGATGCTCCAAGTGCTTTGAGAGCATACCCACATTCCTTTTAATGAGCAAATCAAACAATGCATGGGTGCATCTGTTTTAGCTCAATCTGAGGTGGCTTAGCTTAGATGTTCATGTTTTGGATTGATTTCATATTAGATTCAAACTTAACGTTTGACTAATTTCAACCTTTCAAAATAGATACAATTAGCCATGCTCACATTCTGGCATGCCTGGTGGGACCCACTTCACGGGTTCTTTCCAAACATTCTAATGGATTTTGGAGTGTTTTCAGATTTTCCAAGCTTATAGGTGGACGGAGCACTGCAAATTCTTCTTCCTCTTCTTGTCTTTATTCTTCTTCTATTCCATCTACTTCTTCTTCTTCTTCTTCTTCTTGTGGGATCTTGGCCATTTTTTCTCAAAAAAATCCATAAGGAAGCAAAATCACACACACCTTGTTTTAGTGCTTAAAATGAACCCCCAAATCATTCTTGAACGC
Source organism: Chamaecyparis obtusa (assembly GCA_027943335.1). Taxonomy (NCBI): domain Eukaryota; kingdom Viridiplantae; phylum Streptophyta; class Pinopsida; order Cupressales; family Cupressaceae; genus Chamaecyparis; species Chamaecyparis obtusa. The sequence goes on along the minus strand of BSBK01006176.1, from coordinate 695,062 downwards.
GTTAAGGACTAAAATTTGCAAAATTTGTTCTAACAAACAAGAAAAATAAATCAAAACATTTACATCCTTGCAACATCAAGGTTTTAGATGCATTCATGCAAAAATTAGGAATATTTCAAGTTTTGGGTACTTTTTTTTTAAAAAGGAGAGAACCTCAAATTTACATCTCATTTCTAAAAACATTCAAAATCAATCCTAAAAGTGCATGCAAAAGTTCCTAAAATCAATCTTAAAAACTTTGTTTTTATTGAAAACTAACATTTTGCAAAAATCTTGAATGCCTTCTTTCTCAAATTTCATGCATCAAACTAAATCTAGGAAACCTTGTTTTGAAGTCTAAAATGGAGCCAACAAATCTTGAATGAAACTAAGGGAAAGAACTTAAGTCCTAAAGCGTCATTGTCCATTTGAAAAATTAAACCTAATCTTGAATGCATTAAAAGAACAAACATCTCTATTCCCTCCTTTTCAATTGAAGCAAAACACAAATTCAATCTTCAATGCCTTAAGGTCAAAACAAAGCACTTCAAAGTTCTAAATCAACATGATAATTCAATCTTGAATGCCCAAAGTCAAAGCAACTACAAAGGCTCAAAAATCTTTTTGAAAAAGAACAAATCAAAGCCTAAACACTTGTGTCTTCAATTATACAAATTCAAGCATCACTTCATCAATTTGGGAAAAAGAACAACTTGCTTGATGTGCATCTAGGAGCTTTAAAATTTTGTAAATCCTTGTTAAAGTAAGCAACGTAGAACATTTGGACTCGGACAAGTTCACTTGTTCTACTTTTAGCGAGGCCTGTCCAGGGAGAAAAGCGCTTCCTCCTCGGAGAATGACCTCAAACCGGTATTCCCCCCAGTCAATATATAAATAAAGTGAAGGCAAAAAGTACTCACTTATATCTCCTAATTAATCCACGGGCATTTTGTGCCAAATGAAAATGTCTGGGGATGGTAAATATTCCTCCCCTAGCATTGTTGGCTAGGCTCTTAAGTGAGTCATAGGTGGTCAACATAACCGAGTATGGAGACTCCATAGAACTATTAAAAACTTGATAAAATAGAGGCTACCCTATCTACATCTGAAAGTATCAAAATCCTTGTGCAAGGACCAATTCCAAGGGGTTTACCAGGTCGCCTGAAGATTACTCACCATTTGTATTCCTTTCTAGGGGGTACCAAGCTGTGGGCAAGCAATTTTGATACTCACCTTCCTTAGGTAGATCTGCTTGAAGTGCTTAACAGTTAAAAACTTCGTGAAAACATTGTTGAAACATACACTTTTCAAAGCTTTATCAGAGTCAGTTATCTTGTTTGTATCCTGCAAGGTTGCTTTGTCCCTTATGGAGATTGCTTTTCCAAGAGTCTCTTTTATCTATCCGTTGTCATTGGAAAAAATTGAATCAACCTACAAACTTGATACTCAGAAAATCTTGCAAAAATCAAATACCCAAAGCTTTACTATTGGAAATTTCCCCAAAGTTATGCCCAATTTGATCAAACATCTGAAAGCTAAGTTGCCCAAATCCAAAGATTATCAAGAGAAGAAAGTTGCAGAAAGAAACCTTAAGAGCCATCAATCCTCTATCCAAGCAACCCAAGTAGAAGAAAAATATCAATAAAGACTTGATAATATTGGCTATAATGCAAGAGTCAAACAATTTGCCTACCGATTTGGAGTAAACCATCGCTATGTCAACCTTGAAAGAGAAGATTAGCTGGATCCATTGCATGTCCTATTCTACCTTCAGATCTCAAAACCCTATCTCGGCAGTCCATCCTAGTCTCATCCTAGTTTCATCCCTACATCATCACCAAACCTTAGTTGCATCCTAGAGTCCTTCTTAGTTGCATACACCATCATCTTCCTAGCAGCATCATAGATCATCCATCCCAATTACATCTACATCATCCTTTTAGAAAGAACATTGTTCCATCATCCTTCACCATCTTTCCATCAACAATCCACAATCAGAATCCCATATCCTTCATCCAAATCTAGCATCCAATATCCAAATTAGAACTCACCATCCTTTACACCAAATCCAGAGATCCAAATCCACCAGTACTTAGTGTTCAAAAGCTTTGAGTTGTTTCCATCCCTTATCCCAAATTAGAAATCACCTCCTTTTTGACAGAGCATTGTCTAAAGGAAATCCAACTTGTCCTTGCACAGCCTCATCATCTCAAGCAAGAGATTGGCTTGCATTGATAAGAATCCAGTTGACCGAAGATCATTAGTCTATCCTAGGTTGGCCAAATCCTATCACTGATCCTCCATTGGTAAAAATAGCAGCTCATTGTTGACACTTAGTAGTCTTCCACTAGCATCCCACCAATCCTCCACCCAATCTTGACCCAAATCAGAGCATCCCACCAAGCCTCCATCATCACCAAGCTTTTTACCAATCTATCACCATCTTCCATCAAATCTTCCACCATCTTTGATTCATATCCAAGCATCCCACCAATCCTTGCATTGCATTTTAGAAATTCATCATCCTTAGAAGTTCCTTAAGCTTCCATCCATCATTTTTTAGAGTCTTTTAGGAAACATCTTGCATCCACCTAGCATCTACATCTCCATGCCTGTCGAGACAAGATTTGGTTCTAGGAAGCAAAGGAACATGAATCCTTATCCAATCACTAGCTCATCTAATCCCAACATTTTTACCAGTGTGATGGTAGCCTATGATCCCCAAATATAGATTGGAAATACATGGGATGATCCCAATATCCCCTCAGCTCCTCTAGCAATAGAAACATTTGTGAATCATCTAGAGAATCCACCAGTAGTCAATACACTCATGTCCCCAAACCAGCAAAGCATGTTCACTGACTTTGCACAAGCCCATACTTCCATTCTTCCATATCTCCGTCCTCACATTCCCATAAGTACTATCCAAATCCCAACATAAGTATACTCTCCATTCATCCAACCATTCCTTGATCCAACCTTGCAAACATCTCAAGAAACCTCTTCCATTCCCCTTCTTCTGCAAGGAAGCTTTGCAAGTCTCGTAACACAAGCTGCAACACTATCTACTCCATTTCTTATCACAAATACTTCATCATCCACCATGGCCACTCAAGCTCTTGCTCAAATCCAACGCTTGTCACAAAATCAACTCCCACCTATTACACAAAACTTTATGCAAGCAGTTTTGCCATCTTCCATAGGCCAATCAACATCATTCTTTCCAGGAGGGATGCAATCATCCTTCCCCCCACTTCACAAGCTTCTACATCCACACCTTTCATGCTGGGAGGGACGTAAACATCCTTTCCTTTCACTCCACAAGCTTCCACATCCATACCATCTTTTCCAGGGTCAATGCAATCATTTCCCTCTTTCTCCCAACAAGCCTCCCCATCAGCGTCATCTATTCCGGGGGCAGCGCAACCACTCCCCTTTCATACTCAGCAAGCTTCCACATCAACATCACCCTTTTCATGGGGAATGCAAACATTCTCTTCATTTCCCCCCTCCCAACAAGCATCTACCCAGGCACAAGCCCAGCAAAATGCCTTCACCATAGGAATGCCTTCCATGGGTTTTTCAAATCCACCATTCATGTCCCAAACTCCCATCACATCTACCTTCCTGGCATCTGCTACAATACAATTCCCACTGCACACTGGTTCTAATTGGGGCCTCACTCAAGAAGACATGAAATCCTTTGGCATACCAACCCACTCTCCTACATTCATGTTTGCAAACCAACAAGCCACTATCCCACCAGTAGCACCACAACAACCATCACAACCTCCACCAGCTTCATCTTTCACAAGCTATCCATTCCCAACACCAAGTGCTTTTTAGCAAGTTTCTCCACCTCAATAGCCAAGTTCCTCTCATTCCACAAATTATCTTGCCCAACCACCCTTTGCTTCAAACTTCCCTACATCAGTTCCACCCTTAAGCAATGTGGGAATGCACCCAACCTACATCAACCAACCGCAAAGTCAAGTCCAACAAGGGCCATCCTACTAGCAAGTTGCCCCATTCAACTAGCCACCCCCATAGCAACCATACTTCCAATCATAGCAACAAACCCCCATCATTCCCCAACAGCAACAATTTTCCTCCTATCAGTTACAGCAGCAAGTCCCCGTCATCCCACAACACTAGCAAGTAGTCCCGTATCCTCCACCACAATATCCCCCTGTGCTACATCAACAATATCCCCAGCAAACATTTCTCCAAAATCCCCTCCAATCCACCTATCTTGCTAGATCATCTCCATATCCCACTCCACAAAACCCATCTCAAATGGGAGCACCCACTCAAACACCGATCAATGCCGAGTGGGAAGCCATGAAGAACACTTTTAAGGAGCTTCAAACTAGTACCAAGAACAAAACCTACAAGTTTGAGGAGGTGTGTCCTTATCCATTTGACCGATCCATTGCCACTATACCTTTCCCCAAGCACTTTGAGTCACCTAAATTTGATAAATATCAGGGGAAAGGAGATCCAGTCAACCATATTAAATAATTTTATATGGTGTGCCAAGAAGTGGCTTACAGTGATAACTATCTCTTACACCTATTCCCCAAAAGCTTGGGAGGAACTGTTATTGAGTGGTTCTACAAAATACCATGTGGGACTATCACAACCTTTGCTGAACTTTCTGAGAAGTTCATTGCCCACTATGCCCACAATGTTGAGAATGAGTTAACCTTGTTAGACCTCTGCAACTCAAAGCAAAAAGATGGAGAGAGCCTAGAAGAATACCTATAATGATGGTAGAATCTTACCACCAGGTTATCATACTAGCCACTTGAAAAGCATTTGACCAAAATCTTTATTGATAATCTACATCCTAAACTATCCCATTTTATGAGGATGAACTATCTCCAAACCTATCAAGATATCAAGAGAAAGGGGATAGGTATTGAAAAGGCCCTTCTAGATGAAGGCACAATCCAGCACTTCAAAAATGATACCCAAAAACCTAGCAATGATAAATCCTGTTACTAGAATCGTAACAAGAACATTGTTACTGATGGAGCCACTGATACCAAGCATGTCCAATTTGTCATGGCTAGTCCTCCATCAACTCCTGCATGCCAAAAACAATAAGCGCCCATCCATCAGCAACCTCCTCAAGTCCATCAGCAACCCACGCAACAATATCATTCTCAGAATAATCAGTAGAATTATCAGTAGCAAGCCCATCAAGCTTACCAAGGTAATCCAAACAATCAAGTCAATACCGTTAACATTGCTCCCAATCAAAACAAACCCAGAACTCAAAAATATCTAAAGAAGACCTTCACACCACTGGGTGAACCTTTGGATGTTATCTTTCATTGAATGACCAAGGCCAACTTGATTACATATCCACTAATCCAGTCGGTTAATGATACCACTCCCGAGCCTGATTGGTACAAAGATCATGAGTACTGTGATTATCATCATGTCAAAGGACATAGTACCCTGAAGTGTATGAGACTCAAAAACTATATCCAAGATCTCATTGATCAAAAAGAGATTCAAGTAGATACACCCGCTCAAGCCTCACCAAATGCCAATTTACAAATTTATCAGAATGTGTTCCCACAACACAATGCTAGGAACAACCAAACTAATACCAATCATTCCCAGAATCATGGCAAGGGTAAGAAAGAAGATCACACTACCACCTACATCAATTATGATAAATTTGTTGCATGTATAATCCAAGTTGAGCCCACAGTCAATGTTTTCCATGTGAGAGGAGTGGATTGTCAATGTGCTGTTACTACTTGCAGAGGTCAGATCACTATTGCTGGTGCCCATCCAAGGCTAGTACACAATGCACACAATGCATAGTATAACCTCATAGAACATCTTGGGAACACACCAGCCCAAATATCCATCTTGGACCTTCTCCACACTTCACCTCTCCATCAGGAGATCCTTGACTGAGCTCTCAAAGAAGGACATGTCCCCACAGACATTAACACCACCCAGTTTGAGACCCTTTTGGGACATCTATCTATAGCCTATGCTTTATCCTTCAAAACATCTGACATACCAGACATTGCCCCTGACCATACTCTCCCTCTCCATATCATCATCATGGTTAGAGACTTTGCCATCAAATAGGTCTTAATAGATAATGGCTTAGCCCTAAACTTGTGTACTTTGAAATTCATTCAGTAGATTGGGTTCACCCAGGCCGATATAGCACATGAAATAATCACTATCAAAGCCTATGACAACTTGGAGCATACCCCTGAAGGTACCATTACTTTTCCTATTCATCTAGGCCCAACAACACAAGATACCATTTGTCATGTTGTTGATCTTGACCTACCATTCAATATCCTCCTAGGCCGACCATGGATTCATTCCATCAAGGCTGTACCATCTACTTACCATCAGTGCATCAAATTTCCACATCAAGGTGCTAAGATTACCATCCATGCTGATCCCCAACCCTTTTCATACTATCGGGTAATGGAAGCATCATTCCCTCACTCCACTCATTGTCTTGGAACTAACATTGGTACTTCTATTGCCAGCTCATCTCGATCCCATTGCGATCCAGAGACCATCCTCACCACCACCCTCTCTTCTATCAAGATCAATAATGAGGGTTACGGTGAATACAGCCTACATGATGCATTTGCCATAGGGGCCCTCCCACGTGATCCACATACCCAAGGGCGCCTGAGTCACCAAAGCAAGCCTATTGAAGAGCTTCATGAAATCAAGAGAATTGGATCTATGACTTCTGAATCCCATGGCAACATAAATAGTCAAGAGATGGATCCTGACATCAAGAGGTGGTTGTACAAAGATCCCCCACCACCTGACACCCAACTTCTTAGCTATTTCAAAGATAAATATCCAAAAAAACATAAGTATACCACTGAACAATGGAACTATCAAGGCGGTGGTCTAGGACCACAAGAAGGCGGTAGCTAATATCCCATCATAGCATCAAAGAATCCTGAGCATCAGGGTCTTGGCTTTAATACTCCTTGCCTGCATATGCAAGATCCCAATACCACAACTGGGGGCACCAACATGACTAGCGTTCCCCTCTTGAATAGCAAGGACAACCTCATAGAAATTGAAGACATCCCTAAAGAGAAAGAAATTAGATCCTATGATGATATCTTTGATGATGACACCCTCCTAGGGACTTCTATTCTCCAACAACTTGCCATCAATCTCATAGAACTTCCCCTCACCCACCCTAAACTCATAGAATGGGACCAACCAAGCATCACACACATCGATGAGTTCCAAAGCACGGACACACTCTTAGAATTCATGGGGGCATTAGACTAGGCAACAGATCAAAATTCAGAGTCAACTCACATTTATAAGCTTGACCTAGAAGGATATTTTGGGGGGGAGGCAAGCTTTATCTACAAAAGAGAAATAGAAAGAGTAAAACATGAGTCCTTATGTGAAAACCCTTCTGGGGCACATTCTGATTCCAAAAAAGTAAAAATAAAGAGCGTATCTTCTAGTGAAAACTTGGCTTTTCAAGTGCTAGAAGATGAAGACTTGCCTCTTCCTCCCATCCAAGATTATAGACTTGAGCAGTCACTATCATCATAGAAGAAACCAAGCCAGTCAACTTCGGTACAGAGGAATTTCTGAGGATCACCTACATTGCAGCAAACATGACAAAAGGTGAAGAAATGGCTTTCACTGCACTACTTCAAGAAGCTACTAGGAACTTTGCATGGTCATATGCACACATGCCTGGACTTGATCCTAAACTTGTTGTTCATCATCTAGCTATGGACCCTAATGTTAAGCTAGTAAAGTAGAAGCTACGCAAAATGCATCCCAAAGTAGCTCTATTGGTAAAATCAGAACTAGAAAAGCTCTTGGATGCAAAGATTATCAGAGCTATAGATTACTCAAATTGGATCTCCAACATGGTACCTATCACAAAGCCTTCCGGTGACATCTAAATTTGTACAAATTTTAGGGACCTAAACAAGGCATGTCCTAAAGATGATTTCCCACTACCTAACATAGACATGATCATAGATCTTATAGCGGGCCATGAAATGTTGTCACTAATGGATGGCTTCTCTGGATACAATCAAATTCATATAGCAGAAGAAGACCAACACAAATAGCATTCACCACTCCATGGGGTACTTTTTTCTATAACATGATGCCCTTTGGTCTAAAGAATGCAGGAGCCACATATCAAAGAGCGATGATAGCAATCTTCCATGACATGATCCACAAGATCCTAGAGGACTATGTGGATGATATTCTTGCAAAATTAAAGACACACCATGAACACCTTGACATTCTTGAGAGTGTGTTCAATCACCTACATCATTATGGGTTAAAACTCAATCCAAAGAAATGTGTCTTTGGTGTTACATCTGGAAAGCTTCTAGGCTTTATTGTATCATGACAAGGCATAGAGATTGACCCCAAGAAGGTCAAAGCAATCATAGAAATGCCTCCACCAAAAACACTCATATAGCTTAGGATCCTACAAGGAATGCTTCAATCAGTGTGTTGGTTCATTTCTCAGCTGGCAGACAAGTGCCAACCTTTCATGCATCTCTTATGCAAAGACACAAGCTTCAAATGGGATCCCATATGTTAGAGAAGCTTTGATAAGCTCAAGGAGTATCTAGCCAACTCTCCAATCCTAGTGCCACTAGTTCCAGGATGCCCTCTCATACTCTACATCTCAACAACTACTATAGCACTAGGGGCACTCCTAGCTCAGCATGATGACAAAAACAAAGAGAGAGCCATCTACTATATTAGTCAAACTCTTGTTAGCTATGAGCTTAATTACTCACCCATGGAAAAAGCATGCCTTGCAGTGGTTTTTTCCACTCAAAAGCTTAGACATTACATGCTCAGTCACACAATCAGGCTCATTTCAAAAGTGGACCCCCTCAAATATCTACTATCAAGGACAACTCTCATAGGCCATATGGAAAAATGGGTCATGTTACTTAGTGAGTTTGACATCCAGTATATTGATCAAAAAGTAATCAAAGGGCAAGTCATTGCCGATCAGCTAGCAGAGGCACCACTGGTGGATTCTTATCTACTAATCATGGAATTCCCTGATGAACACTTATGTATGATCGAAGAACAGCCCATGTGGAAACTATACTTTGATGGCTCCTACACATCACATGGATCAGGGGTAGGAATCTTATTTGTCACACCTCAAGGTGACTACATTCCAAAATCATTCAAGTTGGGATTCCCATGTACTAATAACATTGCAGAATATGAGGCACTCATCTTAGGTCTCAAAATAGCCACTCAATGGAATATCACAGAACTGCAAGTGTTCGACAATTCACAGCTGATTATCAAGCAAGTCCTAGATTAATATCAAACAAAGGATGACAAGCTGCTACCTTACAAAGAACTCATGGACAGATTGAAAGAGCATTTCTTGAATCTATAGTTTACATAGATACCAAGACTTCAGAACAAAGCATCTGATGCAATGGCAACTATTGGGTCCTTGTTAGAAATCACACACGATGCATCATAGTATAAATTCCTAGTCGAGCAGCTACATACACCAACTTATGAGAACGCCGATGTAGAAATGGTATGTGTCTTGGTTGGTCCTCAGTCCCCATGGTACCACGACATCCATGCATATCTAAAGAATGGTATCATATCTCCCCATCTCACCAACAACCAATGCCAAAACCTTATTTGCAAAGCTTCCTACTACACTCTTGTAGCCAACACCGTTTATCATCGAGGGTATCACAATATCCTCTCTAGGTATTTAGATTCAAACCAGGCCATCTTGGCTTTAAAAGAGGTCCACACTAGAATTTGCAGTGCCCATAAGAGTGGCATGGTTCTAGCTAAGCAGTTGTTTCGAGTTGGGTATTATTGGCCAACCATGGAACATGATGCTTGTGAGTTTGTCAGAAAATGTTTACCATGTCAGTAGCATGCAAATTTGATTCATGCACTAGCACAAGACTTGCAGCCCATTGCGTCACCTTGGCCATTTTCATGTTGGGGCTTTGACCTTGTCAGCTTAATCACTCCCCTTTCCTTAGATGGACACAAGTACATAATAACTACCATAGAGTACTTCACCAAATGGGTTGAAGTGATTTTGCTCACCCTAACTACTAGCATCCAAATATCTAAGTTCATCCTTTACCACATCATCTGCCACTTTGGCATACCATCTACCATCTTCATAGACCATGGCACACCTTTTGAAAACCAGCATGTGGATGATCTATGTGCTAGACTCCACATCCATCACCATTTCTCCATTCCATATTTCCCTAAAGGAAATGGCCAAGCTGAGGCAACCAACAAAACTATCTTGAAAATCCTCAAGAAGGTTGTCAATGATTCTGGTCATGACTGGCACCTCCAAATCAATCCTGCCCTTTGGGCCTACCGCACTTCTTATCGCACTCCCATAGGCACCACCCCATATTCCCTCATATATGGTTCCAAAGTCATTCTGTTGATCGAGGTCGAGCTCCCATCATTGTGAGTCTCCATGAAGAACTATACCACTGATGAAGACTATCGTGTGGCCCGTCTCACATAGCTAGACGTGTTAAATGAAAAGAGACAGCAAGCATATGATCACCTAGTTGCATACCAGAATCAACTCAAAAGGAGCTATAATAAGAAGGTCCATCCTAGACAATTCTAGGTTGGTGACATGGTCCTCAAAGAAAACCAGAAGGTCCAAGAAAATAGAGAAAAGAAAGGCAAGTTTGAGCCTACTTGGCTGGGCCCCTATGTTGTCACAGCATGCTTTGGCTCTGGAGCTTATCAGTTATCTACACTAGAAGGTGAGCCTTTGAATGATCCAATCAACATCATACATCTGAAGAGGTTCTATGCCTGAACTAGATCTTACATATTTAGAAAATCCATAAAATTTGAAAAAAAAAAAGAAGCAAAAAAGAAAAGAAAAAATAATCATCCAATAGTGAAAACTTGGCAATTCAAGCACCTTGGACAAGTATATTGGTGAAAACCTGGCAAACAGGTGCCATAGATAGTGGACCAAGTCATTATATATCAAACTCCCATCCCTCCATCCCAACATCCTAGTCATTTTTCACCCATCCCCATCCCCCTCCACCATCCCCCAGCATTCCTCTTTTTATTATCCTCAAGCAAATCCGCAATCCCGCCTACACATATCTTGTACCATATCTTGTATCATATCCTGTATATCCTGTATAGCACCATCCTTCCTGTACCATATCTTGTATAGTGTGATCTTCCTATCCCCAATCCTGAGCTTCTGTCCATATCCGTTGTATGTCTTTTCCCATCCATTATACATATCATCCCTTTTTGTTGTACATAGTCCTTGATGAGAGCCAATTATAGCCTATTTAATTCCATATTTTAATCTATTTCATGTACTTTCCTACTCACTTTCCTATTCCATTTCCACTCCATTCCATCTCATTATTTCCATTTTTATGTTGCATATGGTTTAATATATATAAGTACTATTTAATGAGGTTTTTGGATTAAAATATGGAAAATGCATTATTGATTACTTTTACTAATATTTATAATTGCAGCATGTTCACATGTTCCTGTCACCTATTTCATACTTTCTTCCTGTCGCATGTTGAATAAGAACTAATAACACTCTCTACCATTCACTTTCCCTCCAATCATTGGAGGATACAATGTAATATGGAACCTTCTTGATATGTACCACATGGAGGAGAAGTTGGCATGGGCATCATCAATCTATCCCTTTGATATGCATTGCATAATCACAGCCTAAATCTCTTTATTGGGAGATGGATATTATGGCATGGTTGCTGATTGTACACTATTGGTTACCTTCCTTTGGCTCATTTTGCAGATATTTTACCCACGTTGGTTTCTCTTCCTCATACTCATTATGGACAATGCAAACTTGTGCAAGCTCCATTCTCTAACTGCATAATGACCTTCAGTTTTCATTTGCTGGTATTCACGTGACCCAATATCCTACTATATCACATGGACCAGAATGTGCTATACCATGAATCAACAATGAAAGAGGACAATATTGTTCCGATTGCCTATTCTTGGCACATAATATATTTATGTTCTATGCCATATACATTCTACCCGTACTTGCATGAATCACGTACAACCATATTTGCTCCATATTTGTACACTGTTACAACTAAACTATTTTCAAAACCATAGCTCAGAAGCAATGGATGGAAATAAGATTTGGATTAATATCAACCATCACGTGGGATGTGGACAGGAAGTACACTGATCCGATTCTTCTTATATTTATAACCACTTCAAACCTGTGGTTCCACAAATATGGATGAAGACAACATTATTCTACATTGCATGATAACAACAAATTGCTAATTTTTCACGATGCAGATTTCTGTTAGAGATTGGTTATGTAATGTTTGTTCTTTCCTAAGCCTGCAGTTATAAACTTGTTAGCCTGCGTATATATAAAGTAGCCTAATGAAGATTGGAATATAGAGTTTTCGGCAAGAAGAAACTGTTGTACGCAGCTCTGGATTGCGCTATTTTGAAATAAATAAAAACATTAGTTTGTGCATGGTTGCAGCAGTGTAGAACTCAATTATTCTCTATCCACCGTGCAAGCCAGGAGTAAGGGCCCGCTCCATGGTGAAACACGGTGATGTATTTCATTAGTGTGTTTATTCTATTTGTATAAATTTATATTCCTTGCTTAGACTGTCATTACAGTAGATCTTCATGTTTATATCAGTTTGTGATTTTTAGATCAGCAACCCAGTAATTAGAATATAATATAGAAATAATTTCATTACTGTTTTATCTATAGGTTATTGTCATTATTATTTTTATTTCAAGAAGATAGTTTTGTTTCTGATCTTTGTAGCATCAGGAAGTGACAGTTCCTGTCGTTGCACCCATTTTGATTTCCTGTAGATTTAGTTTTGAGTGTTTTAGCTGCATTCATAAACCCTCATCTCACAACTATCATCCCTTGATGGCATACTGCTCGGACACCTTTCGCAAGCTTACGCTCTCGGATTGACACGAATAGACTAGCTAAACTTCATTATAAATCATTAATTCTTTTATTATTATTTGCCCCAGTGTTGGCCTATCATTTTGGCGTCGTTGCCGGGGAAAGGTGTCAAAGGCATGTTGGTTTGCTGATTTGAGTTAGGAACAATGCATTAGGATGAACACTTTTGCAATTGCTAGCCTTGCTTAAGTAACTAATCTTAATTTGTGTTGCTTAAATCATATAGATGCATTGCTTTAGAGTTTTGTTTTAGAGTTTGCAAGTAGGCCTTAGAAATTAGATTCATTAGTTGTTTTATAAATTAGATTCAGTTTTATATTATCATTAGTTGTTGTGAGTTATTGGTAAAGAAAAGCATATTTTGAAGAAAAATGTTAAAAATGATGCATTTTAAAGGTTGTTCAAGAATATCAATTTTGGTTGAAAATTGCTTGAAAAATGCAAAATTTGAAGGGAACACGAGAGGCAAAATGTGCTTGGCATCAGGGGCGCTGCCCCTCGACCCCGCCCTGTACTGCGACAGGGAGCGCACCTTGGGCACTGCCCCAGGACCCCGCAAGGGGCATTGCCCCTTGACCCCACTGGTGGCTGCCGCCCCCAGACCCCCGCTTTCAAATTTAAAAACAATAGAAGAACTTGGTGGGGAAAATGCGCCGATCAAAGGTGATATTTTAATACCCTCTCTACCTAATGAATGCATCTTTTCTGCTCTTGATCTCCCCTTATCAGAGGTATGCAAGAATTCTATCCCTATGTTTGAACATGAGTATATCATTGATGAATTCTTAGAACAGTGTGATTTTGATGATGAAAATCTAACCACTTGTTGTTCTAATTGCTACAAGGAAGATGACCAATGTATATGCCCAAACAACCACAAGCACATGGTGAATGAGGTGCAAGATATTTCTAATCCCTACCATGATAAGGGTGGAAGTGACCAAGTATTCCTTATAATGGATGAACAATCTCAAGCATCAACCCAAGAAGATCAAGGTATGCATTATGTTGGTAATATGTATTGTCACTCTATTTCATTACAAAGCCAACATATTTCTTCAAAACATACTTCTCCATCTAGTATGCACAACGAATGTAATCATGCATGCTCACAACAACCCGTATATCTCTCTTATATTCCACCATATCCATCCTTACCATCTTTATTCCATCCTTCCTCCTTATTCCCATCTACTTTATCCACTTCATTCTTCTTACCATATTCATTATCCCATTCACATTGCACTCCACCTTATCCACCAAAGGCAACTATATTGCCTCATACAACACTTCATAATAAGGTGATTAATAGTACATATAAACTTTCATGGATCCCTTTCCCATCTAATGATGTGCTTGAAATTGACAAATCAACATTGGAATATATCGATGTACTTAAGGAATGGGATTTTGGTTTAATTAAATTAGAAGAACAATATTATTTATTGTATTATAATCAACTTTGTTCTTCTTTTCTACTTAGTGATTTCCAAATACCTACAAATGAGCCCATACTTCAAATTGCATCAATTTTAATCGATGGACTCATGAGTATGTGTGTTAATATCAATCATGCACTAAGTAATTCTAAGCCATATGAATTCCATGTTTCCCAAACATGCTACGAGATTCCCCAAGATCTATATTTTATTTTTGTACTTATACATATTGATATTTGGAGGCCTATGGTTAAAATATGCATCCCTCACACACTTGTTGATTTAGGACCAATAATTGATTAAGCACGACCATATGGGATTCTATGCATTAATGACCAAACAACAACTGTTATAATTGGATGAGTATTATTTGTCATTGCTAAATCTTTCCATTGTCCTAAGATAACCAAGTTAACTATGGATGATTCATTTAATAAGGACCAAGGCATTTCCATCTATACATTTTCATTCTTGGTTCTTGTATCTTACGATGATCATTCATTGATAACAAGTATTAAATCCATTTCTTGATTCCTTGGATAATTCAAATTCCCTATGTTTTTATAACTGACAATTCATTTGGGAATCCATCCATCGAATTATTGAAATATTTGATTTAATAAGACTCACAAAATTCTAAAGATGTGTTACTCTCTGTGGGTTACCTAATTTGTTTGGTTATCCCAATGATTTTGTGACCTTGTAGCATGAAGTTAAGTTGGGGGGAATCCCTCCAAATTTGTGGTGCTAGGATGATTTCCAATCAAGATTCATTGATTGTTTCATTTTTAGTAAACTTCACCATGTGACATCTGAACAATTCAAGGTATGTACTTTTATGTTGATTGCCATTGGTATAATCATAGTAATCACACTCTTTTGTTTTTATCAAGTATTTATTTATATTAATGACTTTACCTACCATTTGTATACATGTATTACTCATTTCATGGTAGGGTTATTAATTGGATTAAGTTTCTTTACTATACTTGATATGCTTGGTTTCGAGAATATGGTTACAGGTCTATTGTTCTGGTGAGGTGCAAAACCAATTGATGATGCTTCTCTACACAAGCATTGCAAAACACACTATGTTAGCTTTGTTAACATTATGTGGGCTTGCTAGCTCTTCGATGTATGTCCATTTCACTTGTGCTTTACTATTCAGGATCACATGCAAATTTTGGCATAAGGTGTTCCCCACCTTGAACTGAGATTTATTTTCCTTGATGATTTATCACATGGTGGAAAATATGTAACTTGGTCTTTGAGATTCATGATTATTTTGAGCTACACATCCAGAAAGACTTGGAAGACATTGCAGATCATCACACTCCTTCTTTGAGTTGTGTCTCCTCCTCTCTAAAGTTCTATGGCCACATTGGAGACTATCATTGGTGATCCAGTTTTGTCATTATCAGAGCACTATGTCATATGAGTATCATCATCCTTGTGAGTACTTCTTTCATCCAAGTATGCTAGTATGTGTTCCCAATCTCTACAAGGCACTTCTAAATTTAGTAGTGTGAGATACATAGATCAAGGTTGCTTTCCCAGTGTTTCAGTATTCCTAAGTTTGTGGAGATTATTCTTAGTCGTCATTTCAAGTTCATTAGGAAAATAAGTTTCAATAGTGCCTTCTGTGAGGTCATGGACAAAAATCAAAGCTTTGGATGGTATCATCATTCATCATCCATGTAAGGATTTCATTTCTTTGGTCATTCTATGTAGTTATTGAAAGAGAAAAAAAATGAAAAATGGAAAAATGAAAAAAAAGAAAAAGAAAAAAAAAGAAAAGCAATAAAAGATCCAACAATGAAAACCTTCAGGCGTTGTTGGCCAGTTAATATCTGAAAACTAGTTTCTGGCGGATATTAATTGTAAAATAAATTCTTAATGGTGAAAACTATTTTTACAGCACCATTAAGCGGTGAGTGATTGAAAACTGGCTTGCCAACGGTCACTTGTCCTTATCAAAAATTGAATAAATGAAAAAAAAAAAAAAAGAAAAAAAAAAAGAGAAAAAAATAAAATAAAAAAATGCAATAATTGGTGTTCTTGGTTTTTCTGCTAATCATTATTTCGAGAACACTCAATGGATTTTGTGGTTCTTCCGTTCTTGGCACCTCCTGTTGCTCACTACTACAACTCTGCTCCTCTTCAGTGTGATCATCAAATCTTTGATCCCCGATACTCTAAGTTGCCTGTTCAGTTGAGGTGTTTTCAATGGAATGTGCTACTTTTTATATGATCTATACTAGTTCATGATGGTGGTGCCTCCAAATTGCAGTTGTTCTCCTATTTTTCTGGTTCCTTCCAGTGGTATGATCTTCGATGATTTCAGTCAGATGGTGGTCTTCTGTGGTGTTGCATTTTTGGATACCTCTCTTCGTTTCTTCTTGATGACTCATCCATTTTGGTGGTCCTGGTTGCTAAGCTGCTCTATGTTCCCACTTTGGTCTCTCTCCACATGCACGTTGGTAAAATAATCAATTTTTTTTTTCCTTATTTTATCTCTTAACTTTATTTGTATTACTTATTATGTTGATCAATATGCAACAACCCTCCCTATCCTCTCCTTGTTTCCCGTGGACGGTCAACCTTTAAGTTGGGGGGAGGCATATCATCCTATTATCTTCCATCCATCACCCTTACTAAACCCATCATACTATATCCATCATATAATAGCCTTTGTTTTGTCTCTTATCTCTCCTGTTTCACCCATTTAAACTCCTCTTGTGAAAATTGAGATAAAATTCCCCTATATGCAACCTTTTGAACCATGATGCTATAAAAAAATGAAAGGAAAGAAAAAGAAAAGAGAAAAGAGAAACAACTCATGAAAAGTTAAAAGAGATATCCCTATTGAAGAAGAAAAAAATAACAAAGCTTGTCATGTGAAGCAAAGAAAGGGATTTGTGTTTATGAGTTATCATGGTTCAGGGTGGAGACAAAGCTAAAAACCATAAACCTAAAGTGCTTCCAGTTAAAACTAAAGACCTCATGATCATAATGATTGCACGAGGACATGCAATAAGCTAAGTTGGGGGGAATGATGAGAGCCAATTATAGCCTATTTAATTCCATATTTTAATCTATTTCATGTACTTTCCTACTCACTTTCCTATTCCATTTCCACTCCATTCCATCTCATTATTTCCATTTTTACGTTGCATATGGTTTAATATATATAAGTACTATTTAATGAGGTTTTGGGATTAAAATATGGAAAATGCATTATTGATTACTTTTACTAATATTTATAATTGCAGCATGTTCACATGTTCCTGTCACCTATTTCATACTTTCTTCCTGTCGCATGTTGAATAAGAACTAATAACACTCTCTACCATTCACTTTCCCTCCAATCATTGGAGGATACAATGTAATATGGAACCTTCTTGATATGTACCACATGGAGGAGAAGTTGGCATGGGCATCATCAATCTATCCCTTTGATATGCATTGCATAATCACAGCCTAAATCTCTTTATTGGGAGATGGATATTATGGCATGGTTGTTGATTGTACACTATTGGTTACCTTCCTTTGGCTCATTTTGCAGATATTTTACCCACGTTGGTTTCTCTTCCTCATACTCATTATGGACAATGCAAACTTGTGCAAGCTCCATTCTCTAACTGCATAATGACCTTCAGTTTTCATTTGCTGGTATTCACGTGACCCAATATCCTACTATATCACATGGACCAGAATGTGCTATACCATGAATCAACAATGAAAGAGGACAATATTGTTCCGATTGCCTATTCTTGGCACATAATATATTTATGTTCTATGCCATATACATTCTACCCGTATTTGCATGAATCACGTACAACCATATTTGCTCCATATTTGTACACTGTTACAACTAAACTATTTTCAAAACCATAGCTCAGAAGCAATGGATGGAAATAAGATTTGGATTAATATCAACCATCACGTGGGATGTGGAAAGGAAGTACACTGATCCGATTCTTCTTATATTTATAACCACTTCAAACCTGTGGTTCCACAAATATGGATGAAGACAACATTATTCTACATTGCATGATAACAACAAATTGCTAATTTTTCACGATGCAGATTTCTGTTAGAGATTGGTTATGTAATGTTTGTTCTTTCCTAAGCCTGCAGTTATAAACTTGTTAGCCTGCGTATATATAAAGCAGCCTAAAGAAGATTGGAATATAGAGTTTTCGGCAAGAAGAAACTGTTGTACGCAGCTCTAGATTGCGCTATTTTGAAATAAATAAAAACATTAGTTTGTGCATGGTTGCAGCAGTGTAGAACTCAATTATTCTCTATCCACCATGCAAGCCAGGAGTAAGGGCCCGCTCCATGGTGAAACACGATGATGTATTTCATTAGTGTGTTTATTCTATTTGTATAAATTTATATTCCTTGCTTAGACTGTCATTACAGTAGATCTTCATGTTTATATCAGTTTGTGATTTTTAGATCAGCAACCCAGTAATTAGAATATAATATAGAAATAATTTCATTACTATTTTATCTATAGGTTATTGTCATTATTATTTTTATTTCAAGAAGATAGTTTTGTTTCTGATCTTTGTAGCATCAGGAAGTGACAGTTCCTATCATTGCACCCATTTTGATTTCCTGTAGATTTAGTTTTGAGTGTTTTAGCTGCATTCATAAACCCTCATCTCACAACTATCATCCCTTGATGGCATACTGCTCGGACACCTTTCGCAAGCTTACGCTCTCGGATTGACACGAATAGACCAGCTAAACTTCATTATAAATCATTAATTCTTTTATTATTATTTGCCCCAATGTTGGCCTATCATTCCTTGTCAGTCCTATCGCACCATTTGATCAGAACATCTTGTCCCACCCAGCCTTGTACTTCAGCAACATCACTTGTCGACTATTCTTGATCCTAGTGATTATTCTTTGACTTCATCATTTTCCCAACAACCAACAACACTCATTCTCTCATCAATCAGCAGGTCCTTCAGGATGTATCCTTCCTCCTATCAGACCTACTCTCCCACCCATCACACTAGGTCTGTGTCGGTGCATCCTTCCACACATTCAGACCAATCTTCCCACCATCAATCAAATCAGTCACATCAAATCTCTCTTCTTGGCAAAGGATGTCTTTTTGGAGTTATCATTTTGGTCTTGGATTTTGTCCTTTGGATCTTGTTAATCTTTTACGGCTTCTCGTTGTTGTCTACTCAAAGTCACTACGATCCTTTATATCATGGTGCGCTACGAATGAGGATAATCTGGGGCAAGGTCTTTTGATCTTTTGATTCTACCTATGAGTCAGTTGGATGTGACCCTTGCATGATTCACATGTGATCTTCTCAGTTACATGGTGCACTTGGGAAATGCCGTTTGCTTGTGGTTTCTCCTGCATTGTTTCCACCATGATTCCTCTTGGGTTCATGTGTGATGCTAGGGTAACCCCTCATGTCTTTTTCATGTTAGTCCTATGCAACGTTGGTGACAAGGCCTCGTGATCCCAGTATCCTTGGTAGGTCTCTCGCATTGCTATATTAAACTAGGTTGTGCTCTCCATATTTTCACTTGGAGCTTCCCCCAATCCCTTGCATCCTACATCATATAGATTAATCTTCCATCTTTCATTTCTCATGTAGCTACATTATACATTTTGCATTCCATCTCATCTTGCATTCACCCATCTTTGCTCTTGGAAGTTTGGTTATTTATCGCCCCTTCTTCCTAGGTCCTTTCTCTGTTTCCTTTCGAGAAAATTCTACAACATTTATTCCTTGCATTATTTTCTTGAGGGGGCACAACCCCTTATTCCTCTAAATTCTAGCCTTGGGCATCTTATTTTCTTATCTTTGACGCCATGCCACTTACAGCATCGCATCAAAGAGGGGCAAAATGTAGACACCTAAAAATCCTTTAGAAAATGAAGTATTTTTATTTTTTCAAAAACCCCTGATGACATCATCATTTATTAATTAATTAATTATTTATTTTTATGTTATTACATCCCTTTAACTTGATTAAAAATATTTAATTAAGAAATCCCTCCCAAAAATATTTAAATCTTATTTAAACATTATCTCCTTATTTATTAATTATTCAATTAATAAATTGACCAAAAATCTCAAATTAAATAATTTATTTATTTTTTGCCCAAAACTTGGCCAATTTCCTTAAGACCACTAACCTCTTCCAAAATCTTCTAATCCTTCTTTAATTTTGATTAAAGGTTGTTTTACCCATTTCCTAAACTTAATCCCAACTCAAAATATTTAATTAAGATTAAATATTTAATCCTCATGTTTATTAAATTCATTTTAATAAATATTCTCAAACCTAAACCATGGAAATAAATAAATCTTTATCTATTTCCTAAAATCCATATTTATCCTAAGGAAGTTCTAGAATCTTCTAGAAAGTCTTTATTCTTGTCCCCCTAATCCTAATCCTAATCACCCCTAATCTTGTCACATTCCCTAACCAATGTTAGCCAACTCCTAAGCTTAACCCAAAGTCAACAAACTTTTCTAGAAACTTCTCTTACATGCATTAAATGCATTTAAAGCCTCCTTATCCTTCTTACATGCATTTATGATGCATTTAAGAAACCCCTCACCCCTTTCTTATACCCTTTGACCTTAGGCACATTTCCCAAATTGTGCACATCCCTCCCATCTTTCAACCCAATGCCCTTGTGACACTTGTCACAAGGAGATGGCCCTGAACTAGCACAATCCATGTGCTCCCTTTTGAATGAATCTTGGCCTCTCTTAAAGATTTTAATCCTAGCCACTCATTCCTCCTTCCCAAAGCCTATAAATACTCCTCATTTCCAAGAGCAAAAGAATTCATTCACCTTTTATTTCAAGCATTGTTATCATGCTCATTTAGCTCTAGACTTAGCATAATCATCCTAATTTAGCTTACTTTCAAGTATTTTTAGCTCATCTTAATATAAAACTAATGGATTAACTTAGTTTGATTCTTGTTCATGCATCATATCACATCTATTTTGGGCTTAAAAATCTACTTAATCATATTAGTTGCATAATCTTGAGTTCTTGAAGCCTTAGGGGCAATTTTGGGTGTTCTACCCAATATTGTGCCATTTATGGGGTTTTCATGAAGCTTAAATCCCCCAAATCTGCATTAGGAAGATGCTCCAAGTGCTTTGAGAGCATATCCACATTCCTTTTAATGAGCAAATCAAACAATGCATGGGCGCATCTATTTTAGCTCAATTTGAGGTGGCTTAGCTTAGATGTTCATGTTTTGGATTGATTTCATGTTAGATTAGAACTTAACATTTGATTGATTTGAGCCTTTCACCTTGCTCACATTCTGGCACGCCCGGTGGGACCCACTTCACAAGTTCTTTGCAGACATTCTAATGGATTTTGGAGTGTTTTCAGATTTTTCAAGCTTATAGGTGGACAAAACACTTCGAATTCTTCTTCCTCTTTTGTCTTTATTCTTCTTCTATTCTGTCTACTTCCTCTTCTTCTTCTTCTTCTTGCAGGATCTTGGCCATTTTTTCTCAAAAAAAACCATAAGGAAGCAAAATCATACGCACCTTGTTTTAGTGCTTAAAATGAACCCCCAAATCATTCTTGAATGCGTTAAGGACTAAAATTTGCAAAATTTGTTCTAACAAACAAGAAAAATCAATTAAAATATTTGCATCCTTGCAACATCAAGGTTTTAGATGCATTCATGCAAAAATTAGGAATATTTCATGTTTTGGGTACTTTTTTTTTTTTTTTTTTAAAAGGTGAGAACCTCAAATTTGCATCTCATTTCTAAAAACATTCAAAATCAATCCTAAAAGTGCATGAAAAAGTTCCTAAAATCAATCCTAAAAACTTTGTTTTTATTGAAAACTAACTTCATTTTGCAAAAATCTTGAATGCCTTCTTTCTCAAATTTCACACATCAAACTAAATCTAGGAAACCTTGTTTTGAAGTCTAAAATGGAGCCAACAAATCTTGAATGAAACTAAGGGAAAGAACTTAAGTCCTAAAGTATCATTGTCCATTTGAAAAATCAAACCCAATCTTGAATACATTAAAAGAACAAACATCTCTATTCCCTCCTTTTCAATTGAAGCAAAGCACAAACTCAATCTTCAATGCCTTAAGATAAAAGCAAAGCACTTCAAAGTTCTAAATCAACATGATAATTCAATCTTGAATGCCCAAAGTCAAAGCAACTGCAAATGCTCAAAAATCTTTCAGAAAAAGAACAAATCAAAGCCTAAACACTTGTGTCTTCAATTATTCAAATTCAAACATCACTTAATCAATTTGGGAAAAAGAACAACTTGCTTGATGTGCATCTAGGAGCTTTAAATTTTGTAAATCCTTGGTAAAGTAAGCAACATAGAACATTTGGACTTGGAAAATTTCACTTGTTCTACTTTTAGCAAGACCTCAAACCGGTATTCCCCCCGGCCGGTATATAAATAAAGTGAAGGCAAAAAGTACTCACTTATATCTCCTAATCCACAAGAGTTTTGTGCCAAATGCAAATGTCTGGGGATGGTAAATAGTCCACCCCCAGTGTTGTTGGCTAGGCTATTAAGTGAGTCACAGGTGGTCAGCATAACTGGGAATGGAGACTCCATGGAACTATTAAAAACCTAATAAAATAGAGGATAACCTATCTACATCTGAAACTATCAAAATCCTTGTGCAAGGACCAATTCCAAGGGGTTTAGCGGGTCGCCTCAAGATTACTCACCATTTGTATTCCCTTCTAGGGGGTACCAAGCTGTGGGCAAGCAATTTTGATACTCACCTTCCTTAGGTAGATCTGCTTGAAGTGCTTAACAGTCAAAAACTTCATGAAAACATTGTTGAAACATACACTTTTCAAAGCTTTATCAGATTCAGTTATCCTATTTGTATCCCGCAAGGTTGCTTTGTCCCTTGTGGAGATTTCTTTTCCAAGAGTCTTGTTTATCTATCCTTTGCCATTGGAAAAAATTGAATCAACCTACAAACTTGATACTAGGAAAATCTTGTAGAAATCAAATACCCAAAGCTTTACTATCAGAAATTTCCCCAAAGTTATGCCCAATTTGATCAAACATCCGAAAGCTAAGTTGCCCAAATCCAAAGATTATCAAGAGAAGAAAGTTGTAGAAAGAAACCTTAAGAGCCATCAATCCTCTATCCAAGCAACCCAAGTAGAAGAAAAATATCAAGAAAGACTTGATAATATTGGCTATAATGCAAGAGTCAAACAATTTGCCAACCAATTTGGAGTAAACCATCGCTATGTCAACCTTGAAAGAGAAGATTAGCTGGATCCATTGCATGTCCTATTCTACCTTCAGATATCAAAATCCTATCTTGGCATTCCATCCTAGTGTCATCCTAGTTTCATCCTTGCATCATCACCAAACCTTAGTTGCATCCTAGAGTCCTTCTTAGTTGCATACACCATCATCTTCCTAGCAGCATCATAGATCATCCATCCCAATTGCATCTGCATCATCCTTTTAGAAAGAATATTGTTCCGTCATCCTTCACCATCTTTCCATCAACAATCCACAATCACAATCCCATATCCTTCATCCAAATCTAGCATCCAATATCCAAATTAGAACTCACCATCCTTTACACCAAATCCAGAGATCCAAATCCACAAGTACTTAGTGTTCAAAACCTTTGAGTTGTTTCCATCCCTTATCGCAAATCATAAATCACCCCCTTTTTGATAGAGCATTGTCTAAAGGAAATCCAACTTGTCATTGCATAGCCTCCTCATCTCAAGCAAGAGATTGGCTTGCATTGATAAGAATCTAGTTGACCGAAGATCATTAGTCTATCCTAGGTTGGCCAAATCCTATCATTGATCCTCCATTGGGAAAAATAGCGGCTCATTGTTGACACTTAGTAGTTTTCCACTAGCATTCCACCAATCCTCCACCCAATCTTGACCCAAATCAGAGCATCCCACCAAGCCTCCATCATCGCCAAGCTTTTTACCAATCTATCACCATCTTCCATCAAATCTTCCACCATCTTTGATTCATATCCAATCATCCCATCAATCCTTGCACTGCATTTTAGAAATTCATCATCCTTAGAAGTTCCTTAAGCTCGCATCCATCATTTTTTAGAGTCTTTTAGGAAACATCTTGCATCCATCTAGCATTTGCATCTCCATGTCTATCAAGACAAGATCTGGATCTAGGAAGTGAAGGAACATGAATCCTTATCCAATGACCAACTCATTTGATCCCAACATTTTTACCAGTATGATGGTAGCCTATGATCCCCAAATATAAACTAGAAATACATGGGATGATCCCAATATCCCCTCAGCTCCTCTAACAATAGAAACATTTGTGAATCATCTAGAGAATCCACCAGTACGACCATGCGGAATGAAATGCAAACCTAGGACCTAGGACTTAGTTACTTATCATGTGTCAATCATTTTCATCATTGAATATTTTATTAGGTAACTAGATAAATCAATACAACATCCACTTGTTAGGAAACCATGAACATATGAATATTGATTTTGAATCAAAGTCAATACAATGCCCACTGGCTAGACAACCATGGACATATGAATATTGATTTTGTTTTCGAAATGTCAGGTTAGATATAAGCACCAAGGTATGAATGCTAGGATGACCTTAATATCATGTCCATTTTGATATTGCAATTTTTATAAGCATCAGGACATAAATTTTGTGATGACTAGAATAAGCCTTGCATAAAAACACACCAAGTAGTTGAGAGATGATTTTGAATCTCCTATAAATTACCTGTAGTGACCCTTTATCTTTCACATCCTTAGGTACGATCACATTTCATAGTAGGAATAAGAAATTACTCAAAAAGACAATAGTTGGATCAAACTTCCTTGAAGCTGCTAGGTATTGATGGTCGAGGTACACATGGCCATCTAATATGAGATTGAGGCTCTTATAGATGGACACCATTTCAATCTAGAATTTCCAAAGTTGTTAGATTTTCACTCAAAGAAGAAAACAAATAAAAGATTATGCCCCCAGTCATCACTCTCTAAATCCCATAAAGGACATCATTTAAGAGCTTGAGGGTACAAAATATGTAGAAATCTCAATGTGAATCAGTAAGCATATAAGCAGATAAAAGCATGTGAGAATAGATTATTTTTGTTTTGTTGCTGATCTTCATTTGTGTTTGATTGCAAAATCCTTTCTGGTAGAAGACAGACTAATTGACCCAGATGTAGCTTCAAAGGACTTTGACTAGATATGAGTCATCTGAGGTATACTAAAGACCATAGGACATGACACTGATTTCCCCCAAGTTTGAAACATTGATTGGATACAGATGCTTTTGCTGATTGGTGCACAAAATGACTTTATTGAAAATAGGAATGCAAAAACAAACCAAGAGATATAGACAAACTAAAGTAGGACTAAAAGCTAGGAAAGACCAAAATTGCATTGATAGAAGGAGTGTTTTGGACAAGTGGCACATGTTTGCCAGGTTTTCACCATCTTGGTAGAGATTCCATTTTTGCTACCAAGGCGATTGTTTCCAGGTTTTCACCAAGGCACTTTTTCTTTTTCTCTTTTTTTTTGTATTTTTCATTTTTCTCAATTTTTTTTGTAGTTTTACTCTTTTTAATTTTTTTGTGAATCATCAAGGCACCTATTGCTATGTTTTCACCAAGATGTTCATTTTTTTAGGACTTTTTCTTATTTTTATGATTTTTTCAAGACATTTTACCATAGACTAAATGCCTTAAGCATAGAATTTCTTCAGATGGAGAACATTGATTAGTTCTCAGAGCTATTCTCCTTCAGTTAGTGTGAGTTGATAGGCTCTAGAGCTAAAAGTAGTAGTGATAACAAAGGGACCCAACTAGTTGGGTTCAAACTTGCCTTTGTGCTTTTGATGTGATTGATTTTTAGGATTTTCTCTCCAAACTAGATCACCAACCTGAAATTCTCTATGTCTGACTTTCTTGTTGTAGCCTCTAGACATTCTTTTCTGATATACTCTGAGATGATCATATGTTGCTCGTATGTGCTCATCTAGTAGTTCAAGTTCTTGCAACCTATACACTCTGTAGTCATCATTAGTTACTAGACCATGCATTCTAATTCTTAGTGATGGGATTTCAACCTCAATAGGTAGTACCACTTTAGACCCATAAACTAAAGAGAAATGTGTAGCCCCAATAGGCATTCTAATACTTGGTCTTTAGGCCCAGAGAGCTAGATTGATCATGAGATGCTAGTCTCTTCCTATTTTATTAACTGTGTGATGCAAGATTTTCAATAGCTTCTTATTTGAAGCTTCTACTTGTCCATTCCCTTGGGGATAGTATATGGACGACCAATGTTGTGTAATCTTGAATTTAGAGCATAAGGAATCTAGGTCCTTGTTCTTGAATTGGCCTCCATTATCTGTGACTATTGAATGTGGAATACCATATCTGCAAATGATATAATTTAGTATCAACATAGATATCTGCTTGCCAATAGCTTGTGTCAAAGGAACTACTTCTACCCATTTTGTAAAATAGTCTGTAGCTATAATAATATGGGTATGTGCATTAGAATAATGTGGATAAATAGCTCCTATGAGGTCAAATTCCCATTGTTGGAAAGGCCATTGTGTAGTAAAGGGAATAAAATCTCTCCCTAGTGCATGAATTAAGTTACCATGTACTTGGCACTTTTGATAGTTCTTTGCAAATTTGATAGCCTCTTTTTCCATATCAGGCCAATAGTACCCATCCCTAATAATTTTTCAAGCTAGTGTTAAACCATTGGAATGTGATCCACATATACCATCATGGAATTCCTCTAATACACATTGAGACTCTTTGCATTCTAAACACCTAAGAAGTGTACCATATAGACCTCATTTGTACATATCATTACCAATGATGACATATCATGATGCATTTTGGATAAGGTATCATTTCTCATGGTGGTTGAAGGTATCTGGGGTGATTTGGTCTTTAAGGTAGGAGTATAGATTTTTGTATCTGGAAGAATCATGACCAACAATAGTGCAGATCATGCGTGTTTCGAGAGAATCATATGCAGGGAATGACAATGCTTCCACCAAGAACACATAGCATAGCTTGTGTTTTGACTGCTATAGTAAAGATGATAGCATTTCCATAGCATCACCAGCCTTGTTCTCCATTCTAGGAATCTTCTCAAACATGATAGATATGATATATTTTTTTAGGTCATCTACCATGCATTTGTATGGAACAAGTTTCTCATCTTTCATTTGGTACACATCATTGACTTGGTGTATGACTAGCTGTGAATCTCCATGAATGTGTAACTCTATTACTCACCACTTAATTGCTATCTTCATTCCATTAAGTAGAGCTTCATATTCAGCTATGTTGTTTGTGTAAGGAAATTTGATTCTGAATGCTTTAGGTATTGAGTAACCTTGTGGTGATATGAATAATATGTCTGCTCTAGATCCATTCTAAGTGTAAGATCCATCAAAGAAAAGATGCCAAGTCCTAGAAGATATGTGCATGATGGATGAATTAGGGAATTCCATCTGTAATGGTGTATCATTAAACAATGGTGCTTTCGCTAGTTGATCTGCAATGACTTGGCCTTTAATAGCTTTCCTTTCAACATATTCTATGTTAAATTCACTCAATAGCATCACCCATTTGGCTAGTCTACTTGTGAGGAAAGCTTTGATTAGTAGGTACTTTAGTGGATCAATCTTAGCTATCCATTATGTTGTATGAGCTAACATGTAATGTCTTAGTTTTTGTGATGCAAAGATCACATCTAGACAAGCTTTCTTAATCATTGAATAGTTCTTCTCATATGCTACCAATGTTTTGCTGATGTAGTTGTAATCACCTAAAAATGGACAAAGATCAAATCAAAGTAAATTGAGTCAAATAAAAAAAAATCAAATTAAGGACATAATTGAATCAATTGAATCACAATGCATAATTATCCAATCAAAATGAAAATCAAGTCTTAATTCAAGATCAATCGAAATTGAGAGCATTTTAATCAAGTGCAATTAAATCAAAATATAATTAAATCAATTAATTGTAGTCTTGGATTAAATTAAATTCAACCCATTCAAGGGGTACATGGCTAAAATAAATCAATAAAATCAATTAATAAATCTCAATTACTCTCAACAACCACAAAGGGAGGAAATTAAATCAACCAATGAGATTTAAGGAAAGGCATTCACATGGATCAAGCCAAAATTAATTTCAATCACTCAAAGTGAAAGAGAATCTTGTCCATTGATCTTGTCTACTTGTCCCAAGCTTTGAGGACACAAAATTTGCATTGTCTTCAAAGGGTGGAACCAAGGACTCAACCGAAGCTTAATCATGATCAAACACAACTACACCCCCTACCATTAGGAAAATCTATAAAAGGAAGACCAAATTCCTTCATAATTATCAAACCCACATCTAAGAATTGCATTGAACCTCTTGCAATTTGAGTTTAGAAAGGAATTTGAGAGCTTAATTAGCATTTACTTTGATATAATTGTTAGCTTTTAATTGTTTATCATATCATTCTCATTCTAGGATTGTCATTAATGAGAGCTTGTTGAGAGTACTTTGCATTAACATTCTTAGTTAGAGAGCCATAGGATGCTCAATTGATCATTAATTTGCTAAATAGTTTCTCTATTCTGGTTGTATTTAGTTACTATTTCATTTCATTTATTGATGATTAACCTTAATTATATGAAGATACTTTTATTAGTATACAAAATGGTGCCCACCGTGGGGCTCTAAGCCTCATTTTGTCATTTTCATCATATTTTGTATGCTTGTATTTTCACTTTTCTGTGAGTGTTCTGCAAAAAATAGGTGAAGTCACGTGTACAATAGATTCAACCATGCCTACAATCATTCTAATGATGCTTACAATCTCTATTCTAAGGCCTACTAGCTGATAACTCACGCTTGGGTGATAAATTATCTTCTACCTTACACTATTTCTAGTCGCCTACAACCTAGACGCCTCACGCCTGTGAGATAAATTGTTCATCCTTTGCACATAAAGTCATGCCTACAACTTAAGAAGTGTCACGTAACTATAATTCATTATTGCCTATGATAGACATTTGTGAAGCACTTTACAGACAAAGTCACGCATAGTATCAGCTATTTCACACTCAGTATTGTTAAATTGTCGCTTTGAATAAATCATTTTATGCAATTTTCAATACTCTTTACACTTAGAAATAAATTATTTACACCTTATTAACTTTCCAATGTTGCCTGTGTCACTGGAAAATGATGCCTACTATTTTTAAAGTTATGTGTACTAGCATTTAAATGATGCATACTAACTTTTAAATGACTCGTACTAACTTTTAAGTGACCCCTATGACTCTTAAAGTTCTGCAATGCTAACAATTTGATCTTGTGTATTAGCTAGACAATGACGCTTACTATTTGTTGTCTTAATTTGCTGTCAGATTGATCAATTCCATTATCTTACACTCTATTTGTATGTTTTTACTATAAATGAGCAAGCATAGAAAGGTCCAAAAGCTAGAGAGCAGGTTTTAATCAAGAAGAAAAGGTGCTAGCTAAAAGGATCAAGAAGGAAAATGTTGCACACATTAAAGTTGTTCTTGAGACATCACAAGGGGAAGAAAATTAGGTATATCAAAACTATCTTGCAATTATTGAAGCTTACAAAAGGAAATTTGTTTCTCTCAATTAGATTTTTAGTCCTTAGTTGAAGTTTTTCCTTAAAAATTTGCAAATAAGGTGCTTAAGGTTGAGTACATAATTCTTTACTTCATAAATTTCAATTTGGTTTCCCCCTCATTGTGATTGTTGGTGTTGACTAACTTGCTGGTGGAAAAGCACATTTGGAAGGAGCTATTGCCAAGGTAAGGATAAAAACAATGAAATCACTCAAAAATGCCCCTAACTTCGATTAGCAACAAGGAAAAGGTAAGCCTCAACTAGTCAATATTTTCCCTTAAATTGTGGCATTGATGCATTTCAAGAATCTAGTAATTAAGAAGGATTAAGGAATCAAACACTTAAAATCAAAGCCCCTTGTTTTTAGAAGAGAGTAGAAATACTCAAATCCCTATAGTTAGTGGGTGAAATCAATTGAACATTGCTAATTGTGTTTGGGAAGTAAAGGAAAAGTTAGGGATATGCTCTTCACCTTTTGGTGAACCAAATTCCCAAAAGCTTGACCTTAATTCCATTTCCTTGCTTTAAAATGAAAATGCTAGAACATTAGTGGGCTTGCCTCCTGAGTTGTGCCTTAATGAGGCTAGTGAGAGGGACAACCCAAAGTGGGATACTCTTGCTTTTACTGTGGGAATCCAACCCACTATAAAATGAAATGCATGCATCCTTAATGGGGTGTGTGACAAAAGGATTTTAAATTTTTCAAACTTCCTGTAGTAGTCCTCATGGATTGCACCAAATCATACTATTGTGCATGTGGGAAGCCCCTTAACATAATAGAATCCATGCTAAATCCTTGATCAATTAGCAAGCCTACCTCATTAGAGCCATTTAAAAGCCAAATTTGACCTAAGGTAGATTGCTTGGAAGAATTTCTTGTGATAATTGATAAAATCATTATGATGTGCTTGAAGGTCTTTGATTACAAAAAGAAAATATCCATTAAGATCCAAAAATCAATTAACAATAAAGATTCAAAAGAATATTCTATTCACAAGAATTCAAGAAATGGAAAAGAAATAGAAACATTATCCAACCAATTCTCATTAAGAACATTGTTTCCTTACCTCTATGATCAAGAAAAACAACATGAATGCTATATCTTTGATAATTAAAAATTTGATCAAAAAGAATATCATGAAAACTCTATGTTTGATCAAGAATATCCTAATGATAAACCAATATTTGATGAAGAACCTATTTCAAAATATCAAGAGAATCTCATCTTTGATCAAGGAAATCAAGAGGAATTAGTCCCCATCTCAACAATATTCATCATATGACAACTCTTTGGGAAACACAAATACATCCAAATATCCTTGGGATAGATCATTTACTCCTTTTGGAATTTCATATTGATCAGCTTTGGAAAAACTCCTTGAATTTGATCTCATCACGTTGGCTCAAATCACTTCATGTGGTTTTATCTTTTTGAGCAACTATTGTGCATATCATAGACATAATGAGCATGAAACTTCTGATTGCATGGAGTTGAAACATAAAATCCAAAATCTTATTGATGATGACATAATTGAAATGGAAAATCCTAATGACTCATCTAATGAAGATACTACTCTCAAGAAAGATAAAACTTATGAACACATGTCTAGTAGTGGTCCTCTTATAGCTTTCACCTATTCCACCATTCCTCCATTTCATATAGAAGCAAAGCTATCCAATATTCCTCCATCAGACAAAGACCCAAATAGTTTTCATAATGACTATGGTATACCCTCAAGGGGCTACCTCTAAAAGAGATCCAAGCTAACCTACATCTTGCTACAAACTTCTTTCATGCTTCAAAGGTTATAGACCTCAAGCCTTCATGTACTACAATGCCTATCATTCCTATTTCAAATGAACATCCATCATCCTTTCAAGAATCCCTCATGTGGATCCAAACTCCTACATTGTCCTTAGAAGTGGCTCCATGTCAAGAGACTAATCAAAATTGCAAATTGTTGATGTTTGTAGCATCGGTCAGATAAATAATATTGACTATATGATTATTATGAGAAATGATTTATTATATATATATATATATATATATATATATATATATATATACATATATATATATATATATACATATATATATATATATATATATATATATATATATATATATATATATATGCATATATATATATATATACATATATATATACATATAGATATATACATATATATATATGTATATATATATATATATATATGTATATACATATATATATATATGTATATAGGTATATATATATGTATATATATATATATATATCTATATGTATATATATATATATATATATATATATATATATATATATATATATATATATATATATATATATATATATATGTATATATATATATATATGTATATATATATATATATATATATATGTATGTATATATATATATATGTATATATAATATATATATGTATATATATATATACATACATACATATCAATGTATATAATAATTGATATTACTATATACATTAATATATATGTATATATAAAGTTAGATTATAATTATTCTCATAATAACTAAATAGTTAAATTGAGAAAATAAATATTATTATTATTAATATAATACTAAAGAGATATTATATATATAATATATAATCATAATTGTATTAATTATATTAATTACAATAATAATAAATAGACATGTCCCTTTAGAGGGACATGTCTCTTCTTGGCTCATTCTCATTATAAGTGCAAGAGATTGTTGCATTTGGAAAACACATAAAATGAGATAGTGCTATTACATTTGCAA
The DNA here is from genome assembly GCA_027943335.1 of Chamaecyparis obtusa. Classification (NCBI taxonomy): domain Eukaryota; kingdom Viridiplantae; phylum Streptophyta; class Pinopsida; order Cupressales; family Cupressaceae; genus Chamaecyparis; species Chamaecyparis obtusa. The sequence goes on along the minus strand of BSBK01006176.1, from coordinate 662,133 downwards.
TGATCCTAAAACTTTAACATGGTATCAAAACCAAGTTGTAAATGTAAGAAGCATTGAGATTTATTACTATATGCATTGAAGCTAGTATATGTTGTGCAAATAAGTCAAAGATTATTTAATAAAACATACAAGTCCAGCGCAAGTCACAAGGTCTGATACCTTTAGTACCTATTGGAATGGTTTATTGAAATACTTTGTATCGGCTACATACTCTTTGTCAAGAAGATGATTATTCAAAGTTACAAAGATTATTCCAGAAATTAATATGACATGTGTCATCTCCAAAAATGCAGTATGGTATTGATTATTAGCAAAGAGAATATAATGTCAGATGTTAGATTTTATCAGGCATGATAATATAAATATTTAAGAGTTGTTTAAATGGGTTTCGGTAAATAGCAGTTACTTCAACCGTCAGAGAATGAATAGTTGTTTGATGATACTATCTTTGTCTATATCAAATGCTTATGGGTAAAGGTGGTTATTCAAAACAATATATAGCTATCCACAATAGATTGGGAAGAGATGTTATATATATATGATACCTTCATATAAGCAAGGTGTGAATGGGAGCAGTGTGACTCGGGTGTTATTTGCAGAAGGATTCAACGATGATGTTTGTCGTTCTTGTGAAGAACTCGTCAAAGGATTATTTCTGGCGGTAATCCTATCAGTAGTTGTTTAAATTTGAGAATACAGATCGAGTGGTCACCATGTTTCTTGTAATTGAAGAAGAATAAACCAATGTGTGAGATGAACCCATCTTGGCTGATAACAAAATGGGATGACACTGCATATTGTGTTTTTTGACCTCATATATGAATGGACATATGGGATTTATAAAGCGGGTCTGAGAATCGAAACTTCCCGAGGTTTGCTTTCTATTGCCATAACATTCTTGGTGTGCCATGAGTCAGCCTGAGATGCATTCATTTAATAGAGGAATTATTTGGTGAAGTTCTTTTTAGCCAAGAAGTTGAATGGCTCCATTCTATTCTTGTCATGGAGATAGAGGGAAGACTATTGTTACTAGTATAATAAGACTTCTCCATTGTGTCAGACTGGGAGTGCAGAGGGAATAAATAGAGGATATTAGCTTTCAAGTTGGCATCAACTGGTTAGGAGAATAAATGTAGCTACAAGTGGAGTGATATTCTATATTTGGGGGAAGCTTACTAAGTTACTATCATGGCTATGAATTGCTATTACATTTACGATTGGAGTATAGAATTGGATTCAAAATACAAACACACAGTTCTAAGGTGGTGATTAGAGGCCTGTGTTGGAATATATTTTGGTTGTAGAGACATTAAAGTGTATTAGAAGTTGATACTCAGAGATATTATAAATGAGAGATTGATAATCATAACAAGGAATATTATATCTATTTACGGTGATATTGTCCTGATTTGGGTGAAGAGACATGATTCCAAGAGATGTCATCATTCAAAGATATCACTTCTATTCCTTGAAAATCATCAAGAAGATATTATAAATATATTTGATACTGATCATAAGGAGGAGATCAGAAGGAAATATAATTTATATTTAAGCTTGCTGACATTTTCTAATTTGTTGCATATGGACCCTCATTGGAGAAACTTGTATGAAAGATGTTGATATGCAGATAAGTATTTATTTGAATATTACTTTATCTATTTGTATTTATATACATACGCTATTTGCCTTGATCTTTCGAAGATGCTCTTGTAGGAAAAAGAAGATTGATATCAGATTTAGAGGGAGTCTGACTCTTCTGAGGTAACTTTAGACGAGGAGCTTAGAAGATTGATATTAGATTTAGAGGGAGTCTGACTCTTCTGAGGTAACTTTGGACGAGGAGCTTAGAAGATTGAAATTAGATTCAGAGGGAGTCTAACAAGGTTATCTTAAGCAATCTTGGATGAAAAGATCAAAGTAGATTGATATCAAATTGATAAAAGCCTATGGGTAAAACTTGTTTAGAAGGTTGATATCACATTTAGAAGAAGTCTAACGAACCATAAGAGGCAACCTTGGAAAGAAGGTTAAATGTTGATGTTAGTACTCAGAGCTTCAGAGGGAATCAGTAAAACATCTAAAAGATCGACCTTACTTATTTTCAAGGATCTTGGTCATATTGATACAGAGGGAGTAAACCATATCAAGGTGGTTTCCCTAGTGACTAGAAAGCTATCAAATGAAAATTAATTATGATTCAAATGATGAAATTCCATGTATGTGAATATTCCTAGATAGATGGTTGGGAATATAGACTAAAGATCAAAGACACCCCTGGCTCGTAAAAGGTTGATATTAGATTCAGAGGGAGTATAATAGTTCATCTAAAACAACTTTGGACAAGGAGGTTGTTACAAAAGGAAGCATCCAAAAGTCTATGAACATGAGAAGTTATGCTTTTATGCTATCTCCTACATAACTTGGGATTCACCTAGGGTGATGCAAACTATATAAGATATATAGTGCATAAGTATGCTATCCAAGGTACATTATCCCCACATAACATATGGCTGATATTCTCACCAAGTTTCTTGCTAGAGGTAAGGTTGTGTACCTTCAAGATAAACTTGGCATGTTGGAGAATGAAGCCTTAGATGAAAAGGAGTTTCATCTATTATCGTGTATGTTATTTCATTATTCTCCTTGAGAGAGAAGTCTAAGGTGAAAGCTTTTTTTTCCACCCTTTGGGATGAGCATGGATCCACCCACTGACATAAATCAAGGTGGATTTCATGTATGTGACTCCTGGACTTATGGGCCCTCCTGTGAACATTGGAGAAAGGTGATGACTTTTCAACAATGAACACTTGTATTTGATTACAAGATGATGATCTTGTAATGTGGATTCATTATGGTAGATGGTTATCTGTCTATGCACATACCATAATAGGGTTATATGTAAATAAAATGTAATGTTTTACTTGCTATATCCTTGTATCACTATTATGGTGATACTAAAATTAGGTATCACAAGGTGATTCCTCATATCGTTGTGATATGGAAATTAGGTATCACAGGGTGATTCCTCATATCATTGTGATATGGAAACTAGGTGTCACAATGCATGGTGATTCCTCATATCTTTGTGATATGGAAACTAGTGTCACAATGCATGGTAATTCCTCATATCTTTGTGATATGGAAACTAGGTGTCACAATGCATGGTGATTCCTCATATCAATGTGGTATGAAAATTATGATACTAACTAAATTATAATTACATATCTATTAATATTTAATTAAATTAAATTAACTTGTGTTAAAAGTTATACAGATAGCTTATTGGTGTTTACTCCTATCCACCGATAACTATCATTTTGGACTGTAAACCGATAAGTATCACATGTTAGGTGACTCCTTGATATCACATGTTAGGCTTGGTATCACATGCTAGGTGATACATTCATATCATGAATTATGTAATATATGATTGCTTAGTATCCATATGAATCTTATTAGGATCTTTTTGAACTTAGTATCATATATTGATTGGACCCTATGAAACATATCACATAGTGACATGTCTCTACGTAAACTTAGTATCCATATGACAGACATCATGAGACATATTATCATTAGACATACCTGGATATTTATGAGCTATAGTGAACATCATGTGACTTGATATTCAGGAGGCAAATGCTCTTGATAATCACTTTGGGCAATTGGTGAATATTTTTGAGTTGTATTTTGTAGGCCATTGCTTTGAGTATTCGGTGAAGTATCATGAGACTTGATACTTGAGAACCATTACTCTTAATATTAGTAAAATGATATGAACATATAAATGACTATTATACTCACATTGAGTACTGGTGAATATCATGGACTTGATATTCCACAAGTGCTCACTCTATGTGTGTTTGTGTGTGTGTGTGTGTGTATTGCATTGTGATAAATTGACTACCTTCTCTACTTAAGAGGGAGTGTTGTTATTGTAACAATTTTTGTGTAGCTATGGTGAGAATCATAAGTGTGACATTGTATTGATTTATCCTCCCTAGCTAAGAGGAGTGTTGATGTTTGTAGCATCGGTCAGATAAATAATATTGACTATATGATTATTATGAGAAATGATTTATTATATATATATATATATATATATATATATATATATATATATATATAATATATATATATATATATATATATATATATATATATATATATATATATATATATATATATATATATACATATCAATGTATATAATAATTGATATTACTATATACATTAATATATATGTATATATAAAGTTAGATTATAATTATTCTCATAATAACTAAATAGTTAAATTGAGAAAATAAATATTATTATTATTAATATAATACTAAAGAGATATTATATATATAATATATAATCATAATTGTATTAATTATATTAATTACAATAATAATAAATAGACATGTCCCTTTAGAGGGACATGTCTCTTCTTGGCTCATTCTCATTATAAGTGCAAGAGATTGTTGCATTTGGAAAACACATAAAATGAGATAGTGCTATTACATTTGTGATGATCCTAAAACTTTAACACAAATAAACAAGTCTTATTAAGGATCAAAATCAAGATAACATCCCTCCTTATCCTATAGCTGACCAAAGTCCCATATCCCAAGAATCCCATGATGAACCCTTCATACCCTTCCATTTCTTTCAAGAAGATATACTTCAATCTCAAACACCCCATATTCCTTCACCTCTTATGTCCTATCCATCTCCTAAGCAAGATCAAGGTATTCCTTCCATCTCTAATAAACTTATTGAAAATAAAAAGAAAAGTATTCTTCCTAGGCTATCAAAAGATCCTTGTCAAGATCAAATTATCCCAACATCCACTTTTCATAAGCCTCCATGTCCATCACAAGCTTCAACTGCTCATATCAAAGTCACTCCTATCAAAGCTACATATAAGCCTATTGGTACAAATATAAATCTGAAAGATGAAAGCCTTGGCCATGCAGCTCAAAATAAAGATGTTGATATCCCTCCTACATCCCATTTACCTACATTGGTGCATAAGCATATTCCTTCTACATCCTCCAAATCCATCCTTGGTCCCTATATTCCAAAGTTGAAACCATATACATCCTCCAAATCCATATTGGGCCCTTATATTCCTCCATCAACCTTTCCTACCATCCCTATCCCATAATCCACTTACCCTATATCCTATCAAGATCAAAAAAGACATACATACTTGAGAAACCAAACACCCATCCATATGAACTTTCCATATCAGACCATCCATATGAACCATTCATATCAACCTTACTCATTCACCAATCCCAATTCCTTTGGAAGAAATTTTAATGTGCAACATAAAAATCAGAAATCCAAGAATCCACTTACATATGAAGATCACTATGTTCCATCTAATAGACATGTGAATGCAAGAAACAAAGAAATATTCAAGAGACCACAAAGGTCCATCAAGAAAAAATAAAAATCAAAGAAAATGTGGGTTCCTAAATCCCTCATTGAAGAAATGCATTCAAAAGCATCACAAAATAAAGAAAAAGAAAATACTATGTGGATTCCCAGGTCACTTTTGAAGGACTTACACACAAAAGAGAACTCAAAGTTGACATTCAAGCTTCCAAAGGATTCCACTTCACATTCTCCCAAACACATTCCATCTCATCCATTCATTTTGAGTCCTTGTGTCCCAAGATCGATATCCTCTCTTACTTCAAAATCCCAAGCTATTTCACCCATTTTTCCTCCATAATTCCACTACCCTTCAAGGTGTGTATCGATGTTGATCTTGATAATACTTCTTATCCTCCTATTCATTATCCTTCCATTCCCTTTTTCATGCCCACACATGGAAAGACTTATTATCTTCTCATTCATTATCCTTCCATTTCCATTATCCAATCCATTGCATAAATCTTTAGCCACCCTCTACCTTATCCACCATATCACCATTCCATCACCCTATCAACATCTTTGAGCATACTTTTCAGCGGCCTTGGCTCATCATATCATACCTTTTAAAGGAGTATAAAAAAAGAATGAGGCTTGAATTCATCCAAAAAAAAAGGGAAAAAAAAGAAGAAGAAAAAGAAATCCATCCTAGGGTGAAAACCACTTGTTGTGGCATCTTGGACAAGTACCATGATGAAAACTTGGAAAATAGGCATCACGTGTAATTCCTCTCTTGCACCCTACACTTGGGGGCAAGTTTCATCCATCATATCCTCCATCTTTCTACCATTGATCTCACTTTCATCCATACTCTATCTTTCACCTTTGATTTTGACAAGGTTGAACATATCCACGAGCATTAAGCATCTTGACATGACTTATCCTATCCATCATCCTATTCACTTGTTGCATTCACGCTACCTTATCATGATCTCGCTTATCCTAAAGCCACCTTCATTATTTCTAAGAAGCCTTCCCATAATCCCAAACCATTCACTCATAGCCTTCCCCACCCCTTTATCATGATTGTATGATCCTATCCACATTGATCCCTTGATCTTGATCTAAGTGAAAAAAAAAAAATGAAAAAAAAAAAATGTTAGAAAAAGTCTCTTGATATGTCCATTCCTTTGGACCATTGTCATGACATCTAGTCATTATTCTATATGTTATCCAACACCACATCATTGGCCTACATTGAGATATTATTTTTCCCTATCTTGGATAATCTTGATGAGATAGTCCTATGGGTAACATACTTGCTTCATCCATCATCCATCAATTTGCAAATCCTATACATTGCTAGACATTGGGGGAAATTAAATGTGATCTTGCTTGAGAACTAGTAATCTATAAAAATCTAAAAAGGTGAAAATGTTCCTTTAAAAATCCAAAAACATCAAAAATCTTTAAAAATCCAAAAAAATTGAAAAATCTCTAAAAACCAAAAAAAAATTGAAAATCTTTTAAAAATCTAAAAAAATTGCAAATCTTAAGTAAAGACTCAAAAGTTGCATTGCCCAACAAAGCATGATCTTTGCTAAATCAAACTGGGGGCACCAATCCAAATTCAATGAGATTTTGTAAAGAAAACATCAGTTGGCTCAAATCATTGCATCAAAATTGGAAAATGGCTACACTTGAACTTCATGATCAATATCACATTTCAAACATCCAAATACTTGATTTAAACAACAAAAACATTTGAAAAATTAGATCAAAATCTAAAAAGCTTAAACATAACTAAGAATCAAAGTGGATGAAGTTTTTGAAATATGGATCTATAAACAAAAGCAAAAATGTTTGAAGTGTTACTAAATTTTTGGAATCATGGATTTTTAGAAAATTGATGAAGTCTTGGACTAGATGAGAAATGATGAAGACATGATGTTTTCTTGATTTCTTCTTGAGTGCTTTTCATGTTGATTCATAATAGTATGCGAATCCATCTAATGACATGATCATCAAAGAATCATCGAGGACATTTGTATATGAAAGGAATAAATTCTTTGTCTATTTACTTGAAAGTGTTAAAATTTGAGGAAAGAGGTATTCATATCATCATGGTTGAACCAGTGATGATTGTACCAATTTCATGTTTTTAAAGCTCAATGATGAAAATAAGCTTCCAAATTCTAAATAATGATAGTTAGCTACATACATCTTAGATTAAATGCATTTAGTATATGTTTTTCCTTTCTTAGCTTAATTTGCAAGAGGAAAAGAGAAAGCTAAAGGGGGTGGAGTTATCATCATCAAAAGACCAAATCAAGATACATCTTTAAATGTTTGATTCATCAGAATGATTCATGCTTCATTAAGGATATCATCAACAATCAATCATGCTAATCAAATAGGGGCAACCTAATCCTGTTCATCACCTTCTCTTCTATCAAACCATAATTTTGTATCATCTAATCATATCGTGTATCAAATATCAATCAGTCAAATCATCCAATTGATCATCGAACATCAATCAATTTATCCTATCATCCATTTGCTCATCTTGAGCACATCAAATCTCCTAACTCTAGATCTTGAGGAAGGAGAATCATTGTTTTGTCTCTCTAGATCTTGAGAGAGAAATATCAACCCATCAACTTATCCTATTAGATTGACATCAACATCAACCAAGTGATTTTGACTAACATCAAATGATACCAAACCAACATCAACCTATCTCTTCTTATCGATCAAATCTTCTCTCATTAAATTCTTTCATCACTGGGGCATTTTGAAATCAATTATATTGGGAAACAAATCAAAATTTCCCAATCTTAACCAAACCAGCCACAATCATTTCAATTCATTTCTCGAGGGGGCATGTAATCACATCATTGAATCAAGAGATCAACCATCAAATCAAAGTGAAATCTTTTATCAGGAAATTTTTTGTAATCAAACAAATGGGGCATCACATCGAAATCAATCAACAAATCAAGTATCATATCAGAACGATCATCAAATGAGAGTTTCATATCGATCATATCTACATCAATGTTGTATCAGAAATCAAAGGATTAACCATCGAAAGACATCAAATGAACATCAGAGATCGACCATCATTGTATCAAGACCTATCATCAAGCCAAATTAGAGTATTCTTTGAATAAACATGCTTCGCACGTCAACTCAAAGAGGGGCATTTGTAATCACCTAAAATGGAACAAAGATCAAATCAAAGAAAATTGAGTCAAATCAAAACAAATCAAGGACATAATTGAATCAATTGAATCACAATGCATAATTATCCAATCAAAAAGAAAATCAAGTCTTAATTCAAGATCAATTGAAATTGAGAGCATTTTAATCAAGTGCAATTAAATCAAAATACAATTAAATCAATTAATTGTATAGTATTGGATTAAATTAAATTCAACCCATTCAAGGGGTACATGGCTAAAATAAATCAATTAATAAATCTAAATTACTCTCAACAACCACAAAGGGAGGAAATTAAATCAACCAATGAGATTTAAGGAAAGGCCTGTTAGAAAGTAAAGACCACCAAGATAACTAAGAGGGGAGGGGTGAATCAGTTATCTGATAATTAAACCATTTATCATCATTAACTTCAATATCAACTTCAATAGCTTTAAACCATATAATTAATGTAGTAAGAAACCATAGAAAGATAATCATACACAATGATACAATAACACAAGATATGTTAACTAGGGAACCTCTTGATCAAAGAGTAAACCCTGGTGGGAATTATGCCCACAAAATGATGCACTAATATGAAATTTCCTTGTTAGAGGATGGACCCTATTAGGAGTCTTATGAAATACATTCAATACATATGAATCTCTGTTAGGAGATTTTGAATCCCTGTTAAAAGATTCTAACCCTGTTAGGAGTTATGGAAGATAGAAGGACCCACTGCCCAAACAGCTTCAAGGCAAGATCTCTGAACTCACTGTCCAACAAATCTTAGGATTATTCAATAGAATAATATGAAATATGTTACCTCCTTCACACTATGTGAAAATCACACTCTCTACTACACAAGATCACAAATCTAGATATCTGTACTTTGCAAGTCTTCCTTCATCACTGAATTAGCTCTTTTCTTCACTTCATGCATACATTTGCATCACAACATTCACAACTTCATATCACAAATATTAAAATCTACTTACATAAAAATTAAAACATTCCTTCCTTTATACCACACTCAAATAATTACAAATGAGTCAGCATGCAAATACAAAATAATAATTTCAACACACTACATCAAAATTACATAAAACTATCAGCTTCCAGATACAATAACTTTCCAATCGTGTGACCTTGAAGTTTTCACTATGAACGACATCACCACCAATGAGTCTCAAACTTCTCGTTAATTGTGTAGAATCAGATTCCATCCCGGTTAGGAGATATCCTCTGATTACCAAAAACCACTACACAGGAATACTGCCAGAATATTGCTTCCACCAAAATGCTTATAACTTTCATGAATAAATGAATTTATTTTTTCACTCTTAACCATAGGCTAATAACACAAAAAAGAACATACCATGAACTGCACATAACTCAATCTGCAATATAACATGTGTGCAAAACAAAATTGTGTCTGCTTCTCTGCTAAACTCCAAAATAACACTGTGTTGACATCAATGAAAACCATAGTCATGAATGCAACAACCACTACTACAAAATGAATGCCAAAGGCTTCAACATTTAGTCCTAGCAAGGCATTCACATGGATCAAGCCAAAATTAATCTCAATCACTCAAAGTGAAAGAGAATCTTGTCCATTGATCTTGCCTACTTGTCCCAAGCTTTGAGGACGCAAACTTTACATTGTCTTCAAAGGGTGGAACCAAGGACTCAACTGAGGCTTAATCATGATCAAACACAACTACACCCCCTACCATTGGGAAAATCTATAAAAGGAAGACCAAATTCCTTCATAATTATCAACCACACATCTGAGAATTGCATTGAACCTCTTGCAATTTGAGTTTAGAAAGGCATTTGAGAGATTAATTAGCATTTACTTTGATATAATTATTATCTTTTAATTGTTTATCATATCATCATCATTCTAGGACTATCATTAATGAGAACTTGCTGTGAGCTTTGCATTAACATTCTTAGTTAGAGAGCCATAAGATGCTCAATTGATCATTAATTTGTTAAATAGTTGCTCTATTGTGGTTGTATTTAGTTACTATTTCATTTCATTTATTTATGATTAACCTTAATTCTATGAAGATACTTTTATTAGTATATAGTAGTAAATAGCTCTTTCCTTATTGTTCTCATCATGTTGTGCTAGTAATGCCCCAAGTGATGTATCTGTGGTGGAGACATATAGGATCAATGGCTTCTCTTGAATAGGAGGCATCAAAATAGGAGTATTTGATAGATACGACTTGATGTGGTTGATGTTCTTTTCACACTCCTTGTTCCATGCAAAAGTCACACCTTTATGTAATGTCTTTGTGAAAGGTTGTGATATGTCTGCTAAGTGAGATATGAAACATCTGATTAATTGCACACTTCCTTGCAAGGTTCTCATTTGACTAATATTTTTAGGAGGTTGCATCTCCATGATATCTTTGAATTTATCAAGATCTACTTCAATGCCCTTTGTTGAAATAATGTAGCCTAGGAGCTTTCTGGAAGTGACACCAAAAGAACACTTTTTAGGGTTCAGTCTGAGACTAAACTTCTCCATTCTATCTCAATTTTTTCTTAAGTTATTCAAATGTTTTGATCTTATCATATACTTAGATAAGGTGTCACCAACATATTCTTCCATGGTTTGATGCTCGTTGATATGTAGCACCAGCATTCTTAAGGCTAAATAGCATGACGTTCCAATAGAAGGTGCCCCATGCATATGTGAAAGTTGTTTTCTCTTAATCTTCTGGAGAAATTTTTATTTGCTTATATCTAGAGAAACCATCCATTGAAGAATACATCTCAAAGCCCGCAATCATGTCCACTATCATATTGATATTTGGTAATGAAAAATCATCCTTAGGGCATGCTTTGTTTACATCTCTAAAATTTGTGCATACTCTAATTGATTTATCTAGTTTTGATACTGGAACAATGTTGGAGATCCACTCTACATAATCAATAACTTGGATAAATCTAGCTTTTAAGATCTTCTCAAGTTTAGCTTTGACTAGGAGTGAAACATGTGGATGCATCTTTCACAATTTTTGTTTAATAGGTTTGACTCCTGGAGCTATAGAGAGATTATGCATTATCAGATTTGGATCTGACCCTGGCATATCAGAATATTTCCATGCAAAATTGATCTTATTTTCTGTCAAGAAAGTAGTGAATGCTTGTTTCTCTTCCTCTGATAAGGGATTGTGCTACATGAATCAGTTGTGGCTCCTCTATTGTACCCAGATTGATAGATTGAGTGGGCTCAATTAGAACTAGAGATCTATCCTATAAATGACTTGGAAGGACATCAAATATCTCATCCTTAGGTGCCTTGTAGAGGTTTTCACCTTTGGATACATCTTTTATTTTTAATTGTAAGTTCTGAGACTGTCACAAAGTGATTTTCACCCTCAGAACTCCTTTTCTTTTTTCTCTTATTTTTATGACTAAGATATTTGATATCTGACTCTATCATGCTAATGCTAGGTTCACCAATGGAAGTTTTCATAGGTTCCACTACATTGAGGTAGCAAGAAAGGGCGTAGTCAGTCTAAAAGGTATGGATATCTTGGCTCAGATTGATAGATGTTTGGTCAATCATTTCTAGATGTTGGATAGTCAAGGTTGGGGAATATTAGGAAATGGTGTTAATGTATATGGTGTTTTCATCATTGGTCCTAACCCAATTCTCAATTTCAAAGGTGATATTACTACTCAAAATGTTCAATTCATGAATAGGCTCAATGTCATTATTGGATTCCACTTCAGCCATAGGTGCATCAGACTCATTAAATTTGTCATTTCACTCTAGACTTACATTGGATTTGGGTGAATATTGGTGAATGAAATCAATGTGATTTTTAGTAATAAGCTCATCTTCTTCTAGAATAAATCCCCATTCATAATCATTGGATTCATCTTCTGATTCTTCATCTAGACCCTTGGGAAATCTGAGAACATGTGTAAAGTTAGGGTGAATACCCCAAGTAGGATTACCTTCTAAGTCTGAGCGAAACTCATATTCATGTGAGTCTATCTCAGAATCACTCTCATGTCCCAAATGTTCATCTATTGTGATAGGCTTACCTTCTTCTTGTTTAGTAGCAGGTTCTTGTGTGTCTACTACATTGATATTCTCCTTAGGTTTGTCATCATCTTTAAGAAGATCTAGTATTTCTTTAGGTAAATGTTCATAAGGAATAAGATCAGTGGTGTCTGAATCATCACCATCTGACTATTGTACTTGTGTTTCTTCATTTAGCTAAATTTCTATTGATGGTTCAATCTATTCTAAGACATGTGGAGATTTTTTGCTAAGATGAAAAGGCTTCTTCTGATATCCTAGACCTATAGTATCTTTGGCCATCCTTCCACAGTGTTCAACTGGTTTGATAATGCCTTTTCCTCTTATTCCTAGAGGTCCTTTTCCAGTGTATCCCATTTTAGACATGAGTTTGTGACCGGGTCCATAAGATTTGACATGGATTTTAGGTGTTTTAGAGTCACATTTATGAACTATCTAGGATTGAGACTCATCCTTGTACAACCATGCCAACACAGCTTCATCTTCTTCAAACTCTTGTTTGGATATTTTCTCTGTGACAAAACTAAAATTGTAGATAGCTTGAGGTTTTGGAGATTCTTTTTTTTTCTATTTCAAAGATAGCCCATATGATTTAGGTAAGATTGGGAGAGATGTGAGAGATAGGACTCATTCCATAGTATATTCTCCCATACATGTGTCTTTGATTTTGACCTCTTTGGCAATGTCTTCCATCTTGGATGTAGATGCAATGTCTATTTTCTTAGTGGAAGGTTCTCTATTATGTGGAACAAGTTTATCAACACTCTCTTTCAAAGCATTGCAAGATGTAGATATGTCAGCTAGAATTGCTACCTCTACTCCATCTAGAACTTAACATGTGATATCTCTAATGATTGGTCCTGTTCTAATAGGTAAGACAATTATTCCCTTGGAAGCTCTTTCTTATTCATCATAATCTTTTATAGTTATCTTATTTTAAGGATCAATAGAAGCTTTAGGTAATCCTAGTTGTGTGATCAATTTGTAAGAATAGATGTTTAAACCAGCACCTCCATCTATCAACACATGTTTGACATGACAGTTTTGGATCAAGACTTCAATGTGCAAAGGTTGGTTTTGCGGATGACTCTATGAGTTATTATCTTCTTCTCAAAAGGAGATATATTGGGGTGATGTTAGATGACTAACCATAGACTGGAATCTATCTAGATTAAGATTTTTAGGAACATTGGAACCAAGGATACCTTTATCTAGAATAGCCCTATGAGCAGGAGATATCCGAAGCAACTCAAACATGGAAAGTTTAGCATTGGTATGCTGGAGTTGTTGAACAATATTGTATGATGTTTCTCAAGTCTCTTTAGTAGTTGATGATTTTGAGGTGGCCCTCTATTTAGAAGAAAATGAAAGATTAAAAGGCACCTTAGGGGCATTTCATGAACCTGAGTTTTGTCCTTGTAATTGGGCCTAAGCTTGTGATCAAGTTACTGCATTTGCTAATTGATTACCTCTATCCTTTTTACAATAGTGATGACATTGCAATGTTTAGATAGGCATGGTTCAACCATGTTTATGACATCATTGTTTCCAAAGTATGTGTAATTGTCTTTAGCACCCATATTAGGTTGAGAAGTTGAAACTCCTTGATTATGCTTCGGAAATGGTTTTGTGAATGCTATATGATCATTGTTGGTCTTATGATTGTCAATTAAAATTTCTCCTTCACCAATTTTGTCTTGTATAATGTGCTTCAAGCACATGCAGTTATTGGTTTTATGTTCTTTGTTTCAATGGAAGTCAAAGAAATCAGTCGCTTTCCACCATTTTCATTTAACTTTAGGATCATATGGTTTTATCTCAAGAAACATGATGATTTTGTTTTACAATAGTATTTTCATGGTAGATTCTAAGGACTCACCCAAAGGAGAAAACTCATGCTTTGGCTTTGTAACCCATCGTTTATAGTCATTAGACTTTTTGGAAGATTCAAATGCCTTTTTTTCAGAAGCTTTGATGGCTTGAGAGCCCATAGTGAGATTGAATGTAGCTGCTTTTGATGGAGCACTGATGTGATCAACAACACCATCTGTCACAATGTCTTTGTTCTTGTTCCAAAATTTAACTTTGTCTTTGTTGTTGCAACTAGAACCAGATTCATACTTGCTATCTTTGTTAATCGATATGTCTCCCTTACAAGAAAGAACATTTTCAATCTTTATAGAATTTTCCACCATCTTCTCAAAAGAAGTATGATTTTGCATTTATAGATGGTAATTGACTTCCGGAATCAGATTGTTGATGAAGATTTCTAGTTTTTCAGTTTCTAGAATAGATCGAGCATAAAGTGAAAAATTCTTTCTCCATCATTTGAGGAAATTTAGGAAGGGTTCTCCCATCTTTTGTTTCAGATTTTAGATATCGATCATGGTGACCAGATGTTGAATGTTGTAGGAGTATTGTTGATAAAATAGTTTGATTAACTCCTCAAAGGTTTTGATGGTTGGAAGAAGTTTAGAGAACCAATGAATGGCTAATCCTTCTAGAGATTGTGGGAACAAAGGCATTAAGTAAGTTGGCTCATGCATAAACTCCATAGATTGAGTACAAAATTCTCTAACATGATCTTGGGGGTCAGATTTTCCACAATATTTGTCATATTTGGGTGTCTCCAACCATTTTAGGAATGATGGCATGAACAAGTTTTTATCAAAGGGAAAAGGACATAGGGCCTCCATGGAGAACTCCTTAGGCTCCTTCTCTTTTTCCAATTGGTTGAGCTTAACTTGCATGGCATGCATCTGTTTCATCATGGTAGTAAGAGGAGTTTCTTTCTCTTGGGTGACGATATTTTCAACATTGAAGTTAGGAGGAATTTTGGCTCCTTGCCTTGCTAACTCAAGGAAATATATCTCTTTGTCCTCTTGCAAGAAATATTGCATCAATTTCTAAAAGTGTTCATCATTTCTGTATCGGTCAATCTCAGACAGAGTTGGTTCAAGATCCTCATGATGAGACTAATGGCCTTGGGATCCTTGGTTTCCAACTCCTTGAGACATCATGTTGTTCTAAACATTTTCATGGATTGATTGATGTGGAGTTGATTGGTTACCTCCATGGATTGATATGGGAGGAGTTTTGTAACCACCTTTCAAATAGAGGTTGCGAAGAGTGTCTTCTACAAATTTAGTTGTGTCATAAGACTGATGAAAGGTCTAAGCAATCACAAAAGATGTTGCTGAAGAAATTTTAGGTTGTTCTCTTTTTTTTCATTGTGAGAAAGCTCTAGTTTCCACCATTAACCTTGGGTGAAGCAAAAGAGCAAGATGAATACAAATGATGAATAATCTAGTTTAGGAAAGATCAAATGACACAACCTTTTCAAGATTGGATTAATTGATTGTGATTAGATGTAAGTGTAGGATAATATGCCCTACTTGTATGTATTAGGATTAACAAGGTAGAAATAACAATTATGTGAAAATATAACTAATATCACAAAATAATAAACCACACAAAAGAGAACAAAAGACACAAAGATTTAACATGGTTCACCCAATCCCTAGGCTACCTCCACCAACAGTGAGTCCAATATTTTATTATCCAGTGATTACAACCTGATTACAATCTGTAATCCCTTATAGCTCAATTTCATTACAAGTACTAAAATCATACATAATTCTTGAAATCCCTAACCCTAAGCCAATATAATAAGGCTTATGTCAGTTAACAAGTTAACCCTAAAATACTTAATGAGTCAACCTAAGAAAAGGCTTGATGATTCAACCTAGGGAAATGTTTGACAAGTCAACTCAAAAATGCTTGACGAGTTAACCCCATGATAAATGAAAAGTGTATAGTACTTTCCTAGATAGTACTTTCCTGATCAGTCACCACAAGATAAAAGTATCCCGCTTGGGGACTGATCAGACTCCACACCAAACAACAATCTCCCACTTAGAGACTGATCTTGTAGCTAAACCGCTACCCTGTGAGGCTCTCACTGGATCTAACCACCTTGGACTCAACTGTTCCTTTATTTTGTTCAGTCTAGTAGACCAACCAAAGTTGAACATGAGTTCAACTTCTCCCTTATTACTACCTTTGTAAACATATCTGCTAGATTATCATCTGTATGTATCTTTTCCAGCTTTAACTACCCATCATCCAAAACTGACCGAATGAAATGGTACCGCAACTATATGTGTTTTGTCTTTGAGTGAAAAGCATAATTCTTCACAAGATGAATGACACTTTGGCTATCTGTATGCAAAAAATTATCCCTCTATGGATGTCCCAATTCTTCCATGAAGAATTCAATCCATATCATCTCCTTGGTTGCCTCTATAGTAGCAACATACTCTACCTCTGTAGTGGATAAAGCAACCACCTTTTGTAGTTGAGAAATCCAACTCACTGTTGTCCCACCAATAGTAAATACATAACCTGTAGTACTCTACTTGCTATCTATATCTCCTACCAAATCTAAGTCAACATAGCCTTATACAGTAGTAGTAGAACCCCCAAAGTGTAAACACTTACTAGATGTACCTCTCAAATATCTGAGAATCCATTTGACTACATTCCAATACTCAATACTAGGGTTACTCATATATTAGCTAACAACTCCCACTACATGTGCATTATCTAGCCTAGTACATACCATAGCATACATTAAGCTCCCTATAGCTGAAGCATAAGGAACCTTAGACATTTTTGCCTCTTCTTCTGATATCTTGGGACACATCTCCTTAGTCAATTTCAAATGACCAGGCAAAGGTGTGCTGACAAATTTGGAATATAATCAGCCTGAGATAGAGACAACTTCCTATTTTTCCTATCTCTACAAATTTTCATACCAAGGATTTATGTTGCTGCCCCCAAATCCTTCATAGCAAATGAATGTGCTAACTATTGTTTCAACCCCTTAATGTGATCTATGTTAGACCCAGCTACAAGCATATCATCAACATATAAACATAAAATAATGTAGTTGTCATCATCCAACCTCTTAAAATAAACACAATGGTCAAAATGACACCAACTGTATCCATGCTCATGCATAAAAGTGACAAATTTAATGTACCATTGCTGAGGTGCTTGCTTCAAGCCATATAAACTTTTCTATAATCTACACACCAAATTCTCCTTACCCTTGACCTTAAATCCTTGTGGCTATACCATATATATTTCTTCACCCAAATCACCATGAAGAAAAGTAGTTTTAACATCAAGCTACTCTAAATGTAGATCTGCAGCAGCCACAATACTTAAAACAGTACGAATAGAAGTCATTTTAACAACTAGAGAAAATATCTCATCAAAATCAATGCCCTTTTTTTGTGCAAATCCTTTTACAACTAACCTTGCTTTAAATCTTTTATTACCTCCATCCTCTTCTTTCAACCTATAAACCCATTTATTTTGTAAAGCCCTTTTACCTGCAGGTAACTTGCATAAATCCCAAGTGTGATTTTTCAGCAAGGATTCCATTTCCTCTATCATTGCAGACTCCCACTGAATCTTTGTATCCACCTACACAACTTCATTATAACATTCAAGTTCACCAGCATCTATTAACAAAATAGAATACAAAGAGGGGGAAAATCTTTCTGGAGGTCTACTTAGCCTTGTTGACCATCTAACATTCATTGGAGTGTGTGGTATTTGTTGTTGTTGTTGTGGAGCATAAGGAACTACTAGAACATCATCTTTTGGAGTATCATCGAGTACTACATAGTCATTTTCTTTCTTCTCATGTTGCTGCAACAGATCTTTGTACAACACCTTCTCATTGAATATTACATCCCTACTTCTTACAATTTTCTGATTTTCAAAATCCCAAAGCCTATAACCAAATTCATCAATGCCATATCCAAAAAATACACATTTCTTTAACTTAGCTTCCAACTTGGTTCCATTTTTAGAATCTATAAGTGCAAAAGATTCACAACCGAAGGTTTTGAGAAAAGAATAACTCACCTTCTTACCACTCCATGCTTCCTCTGGAATACCATAGTCCAAAAGAGTAGAGGGGCCTCTATTGATTAAATAAACAATAGTATTCACAGCTTCTACCCACATGTTTTTGGGTAGCCTAGCATGCAACCTCATACTCCTTTCACGCTCCATTATTGTCCTGTTCATGCGTTTAGCTACTCCATTTTCTTGTGGAGTCCTTGGTATAGTTTTCTACCTATGAATACCATTAGAGGAACAATAATCTTAAAATTTTGGCTACAATACTCACCACCATTATCAGATCTGAGACATTTTAGCTTTTTACTAGTCTCATTCTCAACCAAGCATTTCCATTTCTTAAAAGTTTGAAATACATCATATTTTTGTCTAAGGAAATAAATCTGTACTTTTCTTATTGCATCATCTATAAATGTAACATAATACAGAGAGCCACCAAGGGAAGATACTTGAGCTGGTCCCATACATCTGTATGCACAAGCTCTAATTTCTCATTTTTCTTTTCCTTCCAACTCTTCACAAAACTAACTCTCTTTTATTTTCCATACACACAACTTTCACAGAAATCCATATTGACACATTTTAGACCAGGTAAAACTTTCTTTGAATTAATTAATTTCATACCTTTTTCACTCATGTGCCCAAGTCTATTGTGCCATAGTGCTGTGTCAGAATCTACAGTAACAGTCTGATGTTCTTCCTGCTCAAATGCAGCCACTATTCTTGAACATTCATTATCTTCTAAAATAATTAAATTAGAAGGAACAGTATGACCTATACAAAGATATAAGGTGCCTACTTTCACACCTTTTACTACCACTAAGGAACATTTTGAAATTTGTAGATTCTCAAATACTCAAATAATCCCAATGGACATAATCTAGCAAAATGCAAACACTAAGGTATTAACATTAGAAAACCTTCTTCACTTCGAGTATGAATACTCAGGTAGGTGTACCTATATCAATTCACTATTTGATTGAGCCTTGAATTGTGAACTAGCTCCTTCACTGCTTTGTCATTCCTTTCAAACATCAACTTAGTAAGATGATAAAACTCTGAGTATGGCCCAAATTATCCTGATACACAAAACAATGATGGAAATCATGAAAGCGGCAACATGAAACAATGGTTTAAGGATATTCATCCTTCTTCTTTTTACAGTTGAAATCAAGGAAGGTTAACCTCATTCAATGCTTCTACAAAGCATTACAATATACATCCATGAACTTGTCATAGAATAACTCAGATTAAGATTTGTTCACATAAAGTAAAATCAATTAATTGTTTATATCTTGGGTGGAAAATAAATGTAAATGGATCTAGAACCAGTGCCTTATCCACTTGGGCATCAGATTCAAACCCTACCTCCACATATATCTATCAAAACAAATATACTGAAATGCAAATGACATGCCTAACATACCATCCTTTTAATTCCTACAACTGTCATCAAATTCCTACATGGATTATTAATTCCTAGAGACCTCCCCTAAGATTTTACTCTTTCCTTGAAAGAAACTTAAGCTTAACCCCTATATTCACCTTGTGAATAATGTATTTAAAATGCCTTGCAATATAAATACATAAGAAAACTAAAACACTCCATACATAAAGACAACAAAATAGTAGTAACAGAGCTCCAATATTTTGTATTAATGGTCAAAATGCATTGATACAGTATCTTCTTACTTAAAGAGAATAAGGTTTTGTATTCAGAACCTTTCTTACAAAGTATTTTCAACCACCCTTCAAATGAGCAAAAACTTGCTATATATACTAATCAGCCATCTTGGAATCCTTGAAAGAATGCAACAAGCTTCAGATGGCTATTAAAAGATCTTGCACTAAAAACAAGATTACAAACTGACAAAATTTGATTGCTACAAAAGATTACAAATATCTATTTCCAACAATCTTGCAGGTGGCACCTTTGTCTAAGGATATTTCAGAGCAGTTGCTAAATTTATTGCATGAATGATGACCGCCATCTGGCTAACTTACATTACCCTCTATTTGAAACCGCTCTCCCTCAAATTCTAGATCAAGAGCCATGTGCATTCTATTCTTCTTCCTCTTCTATAAGCTGGACAACTGGCCTCTTCTTCTTCTTCTTTATTGTCAACTTCTCCCAATCTGCCACATCATCATCAGACGGCTAGTTATAAGTCTACAATTCCTGTAGTAATCTAATTTGCTTGTCCCACATGGAGTCGGTTATATTTTTGGCCTCTGCCACAAAGTGTATGCAATCATTCTCAATTTTAAAAAGATAGTCAATTATGTTGTTACATCTCTCAAAATCCAAAGTATTATCACCACTAAGGAAAGCATCTTGTGAAATTACCAACTGATCCATTGACAGTTTCCATTCTTCTAACTTAATCACATTTTCATTGTCATCACATATTGGAGGTAAATACCTGCTATAATGTTTATCAAACATAGACAACTTAGCCTTTACCTGGTTAGACTTACCCTTAAAAAACTTTGAAACAACACTAACTAAGCCAATCTTCTCAAAAACTTCAGTCACCACCCTAGGGACCTCAAGCTTATGCTCTTGTAGGCTATCAAGTTTATCAAATAATAAGCTCCTCCCAGACCAAATGCTATGAAGTGGCTCTAGAGAAGCTAATGATTCATTCACTTTTCCATTAGCCTAGTGTAATTAACTAACTGATTGGTAAACTATTTCCAACCTTTCTATTATTTTATCCCACCTGTATTGTAGAATCTTTGACATAGTGTCCAAAGATGCCTCTATCCTTATCTTTTCCAAGTCCTCAGCAGGTTTCTTAGGTACTTCCACATGTATCTGAATAGGGGCCTCAAATTGCATAGAAGGAGGAGGAACTACCTTTCAGGCTTCTTCAAGCTTAGCTTTTACTTCTGCCAACTCATCCTCTAATTGTTTGATCTTTGTCATTTTCAAATCTCTATCCTTGGCCACTAGGTTTGCACTTTCAAACAACTTTGAATACCTCTTAAACAACTGAACTATATTTTCTTCATTTAGGTTAGCCCAATGAGTTACTACCTTGGAGACTTCAAGGTCAGTTGTATTTTGCATAGTCCATATGATCATATTCCCTTCCATCTTGTCCTCTATACTTAATAGAGATGGCTTTTGGGTCCTAGGGGCCATAGACTACATTGCAATAGCTTGAGATTTAGGGTCATAGTCACTTCCTCTTATCATGTCACCAATGTGAACCTCATATGATAGGCTACCCTGTGGTTGTTTCCTTATTTGATCTATGATGAATGTAGAAGTCAGATCCCATCCTGGAGTTAATAGCATTCCACTTGCCTTAACCAATTATCTAGCTTCATCTGTAGTTATAGGATCCAGGCTAGGATCATAAGAAGCTAAAGCTCTCAATGTTTATTCACTTGGCTCCACACCTTCAAGTATAGCCTTCTTCACCTCTTGTTGCTTGTTCCAAATAAGAAAACTTTTGAATTCATCACTTTTAATAAATTGGTCATCACTCAAAAATTCCTCCTGATAAACTTATCTAATATCCTTTTCAAACCACAGGGACTGTTCCTTATCTATTTCATCAGTGGCCATTTTCTTTCCTGCTCTTATTGTTTTTCTCAATTGGTGATGGTAAGCCCTATCACCTGGCACTAGAGTAGATGCTCTATCAATTATTCTCTTGTTTTCCTTGCCCTGAAGGCTCTCCTTCCTCAAGTGTCTACTTCTTCAAAGGTGGCTCTTGGACATTCTCTATCTCTGGTTGGTCTTCAATAGGCTCAGCAATCTGTACATTCCCAACTTGTGGTGGGCTATTTCCTTCCAGGGACTCATCAGAAGACTCCTCTTGATCAGAAGATGAATAATCCTTCTTTTTCTTTGGCTACTTCTAGTCAATCAATTTCTCCAACTGATTTGATAGAGTGTCATGCATCGCTATCATCTTGTCAATTCTTTTCAGATAAGGAAGGTCAAGGAAGAAACCCTCAAAAGGAAGTTGACCCGCCATCAATTGTTTTGATAAATGTATCAAATCAAAGTACCTGTTCCATCTTCTTTTAACCTCATCATCCTCTATAAAATTTCTAATTACATCTTCCTCATCTAAACCTTCATGCTCCTTAATCACACCAATGTTTGGAATATAGACCATCCTGGTAGTTTTGATAAAGTCCTCAGGATCTGCATGTCTACAAGCACCAGTAACCATCTTGAATTGATTTACCCATGCAGTGATTTGAGGAAATGCCCTCTTTCCCACCAAGAAGTCACCTATCTTGAATTGCCTAGGTGTGAATGTAACCTTCTTGTGAGGGGCTAGAAGTTCTCTATCTATGCACATCAATTGCCAAAGAAATTCCAAATAGGCAACTTTGGGAGGCACAAATTTTGGTAACAAATGTGGGGGTTGGGGGCAACTGTATACTCTCAAAATTGTAGAATTCTCTCCTAAGTAAAAATCACCCCAATTATGGTCTCCCTCCCACTTATCCACAAACTGCAATGGTCTTCGGAGCCTAAGGACCCTTGGGGATAGCCTTGTGACATTGATGCCTAACATCTTTATAATTGGAAAGACAATGAAATTTTGAAAAACACAAAAATCCCCTTCATTGGAAGTAGAAATCCATAACCTCACTCATAATTGTACTAGATTATACTAGCCTCCGAAGTTAAACCTTGGTTTCAGCATGTTCCAATCAAAGCTATTAGTGTTGAAGAACAAAATTAAGTGCATTAACAATGAATAATGCATGAACTCAATTGGACTCTTACAATCTTTGACAGAAATCAAACCCTCATGGATTCTATCAATTATATACTAAATGTAATCCTAGTTAGTATTTACCAAGGAATTCTAGATATCCAAGATTATCATCAACAAATCAGCCGGCAAGAACTCTGCATCTCCATCAATTCCCAAAACCCTACACAACCGATAACAGGTCTACCTCATATAATGCTGGAGGGATTTAAATTGGTAAGGGGCATTCATGTGTGTAGGGAGGGGAGCTATATATTTATCCTGCTTTGGAATGTGGTTCATCATTTGGTCCTTTATTGTCCCTATGTTATTCTTGTACCTCTCCCTTTCTTTTCTCGGATCAATTTCGGTGGAGAAAGACGTATAGAAATTAAATGCTTTCATGAATGAGCCCCTATCTAGAGTAACCAAAGGTGACTGGTCCTCTTTTCTAATTGTTTTGGAAATAGGGTCATAATGCCTAGCTACTACAACAATTAGATCCACATCTAGAAATACATTAGGAAAAACTAATTTTCCTAAACCCAAAGTCCAACCATTACACACAGGAACATGCCTATCTCTATTTCCATAAAAGAAGTTGAAAATAGTATAACCTGTACTATTTGGTATGATAGGATCCCTGCAAAGCCCCAGCACATCTTCAAAAACATCATCGGGAGCTCTTTTGTTCTGACTAGATCCCAATAGCAATTTCATAAATTCATCTGAATAGTTAGGCTTGCCTTTGTCTTCACCACTTTTAGACTTGGCTTCACTGCTGGAAGATGTCGTGCTCCTCTCCAGTTGACTCATCTTGCTATAGAATTAGCTTCAATTTCTAAAAATTGGATTTACTTGGCGCTCAAAAACTGCTTCAGAAAGGCACAATTCTCTTCGACTAATTTTGGACATAGGAAACAATGAGCTTAGCCTATTTATCGATATAGATCAAAAGTGTACATCTACCACAATCATTGCAAATCAATTCTTAATTGCTCCCTCATTCAATTTCACATATCACCAATTTTCAAATTAGAGCTAAGTGATGCAAAGATGTTGATAGATAGATTTAAAACTCGAAAACAAGGCAAAAAGGCAATGATTAGTACTCTGTACTTTAACATCCTGTTTACATCATGAAATCCTTCTTTGAAATTGATTGAATGGCTTATTAGTTTTCTTTCTAGCTTGACACTATACTTTATCCATGTAGGCACCGATCTTTTTTCTTTTATTTTATTACCTTTTCCAACTGAGCCCATTCAGCGAATCAGTGACTGAAAGCCTCTTGTGATCGCTTAATACAATGTTAACCCTAGCTCATATTTAGAAAAATGGCGACTAAAACCTTCACAAGTTCTTGCAATATACTTCTTAACTCTTCATCCACTTAGCGAATCAGCGACTAAAGTGATCACCTTCAAGCACTTGACTGTAGTTATCATTTGGAGAACTAGCGAATAAGGCCATCTCCCATTCTCTTAATGTCCTGGCTAACTATCAATCTTCTTGGAGATTTAGTGAACAAAGGGTTCACACATTCACTTAATGAAACACTGAACCGCCTGATTATTTAGAGAACTGGCGAGGCCTTTACTCTTTGAATCACTGAATCTTTTCTTAACCATCACCTTCATTTTGAGACTTAGCGACTGAATGCTTCACTCATTCGCTAGATGTTAGTGCTAACTGCCCGAATACTTGGCGACTTGGTGAATGGCTTATCTCTGAATTGCATAATCATGTAGCTTTGACCGCCAACATCATGTGACTTGGCAAATGCGGTTAGTTGACCATCTCGCCGAAACATATGATTTTTAGTCATTTGATTATGAGACTCAGTGAACAAAGGGTTCGATGAATCTCACAATACTTCAAACATTGAATATTTCATTACGCGATTAAGTGACTGAAGACTTAAAACTTTACTAATCCTTTGATTCGCCCATTCACCAAATACTTCTAGCCTTCACCTTTCTTTTTAGAGAACACGCGACCACATAATTCTCTAAACCACTACATAAATTAGCACATCACTAACTTACTCCAAGAATAAGCGAACACAAGAACTCTTACCTTTGCTAAAGTTATCTGGTCAAACTGTCAGAACCACCAGAACATTTGGAGACTCCTATTACAAGTACTCAGTCACTTATTCACCAGGTCAAACATGTAGGACCCAAAAGATACTTTGAGATTAAAACAGAGTCATTGATCTGGAAACCAATCCATGGTATTCGCCAGTTGTCCATTTGATATAACCCTTGACCACCGGATTCAAAGAATGAGTGAATACTACTTTTGCTAGGTCACTGAGTATTAACACATAGCTACCAAGGACTAAGTGAATTGGAGATAGCCTTTGTTCACTAGTTCTCACAAAGTGTAAAATAACCGACAAAACATTTAGAGACTCGGCGACAAGGAAAAACATATAACAAGGTTCAAACACATTCGCCAATTTATTGAATGGTTGAGGTATCCACCAGGAGACTTAGAGACCACGCGACTAAAATGACACTTAGCATAAGATTTACTTGTTCATTGATTTGCCGAATACTATATGAGACATGCTATGACATTTTTTGATTCAGCAAACACTTGGGATAATTAAGCACGTGCATGATTAATCCACTTAAGTGACTAAAGGGTAACAATGAAATAGAAGAATTAGGGCTAACATGAGGGTTTTTCATGAATTTGACATTTTTGAAAGACAATACCTAGGGTAAGGATTTTTGAACTTGGTTTTGACAATTTTGAATAAATTCTGACACCTAGACCCAAAAAAACTTCACAAACTAGAGGACTAAACCAACATTTGGACAAAAAACCTCAAAAAATTAAGAATATACCCAACAGTGGCTCTATCTAAGGATGCTTGATTGCAAGATCATAGAAAGAACTTACGAATCTCTGGGAGGCAGACCACAAAACCTTAACCTAAAATAGGAAACAAACACACAACATAAACAAACACACCTATACATATATACAAGCGTATTGTGCATGGAAAAAGAATTAACTGAAGAAAAATTTCAGGAACTGTCCATGCACTGGCAATTCCTGCTCTTCACTATCCAAATTTTTCAAAAAATATGAGTCCTTACCATGGGTTTGATGAACACTATAAGGTCCCATCCACAAAGACTCAAATTTTTTATGCTTCCCTTTATCTTCAGCCCTGACATTCCTTTGGAGAACCATATCACCAGGCTAGAATTTTCTCACAGTTGCTCTCTTATCAAAGAGATATTTCATTTTTTGCTGCAGTTTCACATTCTCTCTTTGTCCTTCCCTTCTAATCCCATCCAATTCAATCAGTTGAACCATTCTATCTTACAGTGGATCATTGATTTCCATGTCCTCTTCTTGCATAAACTTATAGATTGGAAGGAAATTATTGACTGGCAACCTTGATTTTGCCCCATATACCATCTCAAAAGGGGACTTACCCATAGCTCTCTTCTTAGAAATTCTATTAGCCCATAGGGCTAGCTTTAGTTTCACATGCCAACTTCTCTTATTCTTTTCCATGGTTTTCTTCAGGATTTGCAAAATACTCTTATTGCTGGATTCAACCTGTCCATTGGCCTATGGATGATAAGGAGATGAGTAAGACAATACTATGCCCATTTTTTACTAGAAATCGGTAATCTCCTGTGACCTAAAACTCATAGCATTGTCAACAACCAATTTAATAGGGACACCAAATCTAGTGATTATATTGTTCATTAGAAACTCAATCACATCAGCACTAGTTGCCCTTTTTGTTGGAATGGCTTCAATCCACTTGGTGAAATAATCAGTAGCCACAAAAATGTGACTATGTCCCCCACTAGACTTTTCAGAGAACTCTCCAATAAAATCCATACCCCACATTGCAAAAGGAGCTTCTGCAACAATAGGGTTCAGTAAGAGTGCACCTGAAAACTTCAATTTTTTAGAAAACCTTTGACAAGGTTCACATTTTCTTACATAAGAATGAGTGTCTTTGAACAATACAGGCCAATAGTATCCTACCCTTAAGATTTTATGAGCTGTTGAACAAGCAGAATGATGTCCTCCACACATTCCAGAGTGCATTTCCTTCAACACTTTCTCTAATTGGTGCTTATCCAAACAAAAGAGTAGAATGCGATCATTATCTTTCCAGTACAAATCACCCTAGATTAGCACATATCTCTGAGCTTGCAATCTCAGACTCCTTTGATTATCATTCAATTCAAGTGGACATTTAGCATTTTTTATAAAATAAATAACATCCTTGTACTAGGGTTGTATTTCAATACTAGTAATCATATCAATATTAGCAGCAACATTATTTACCTAGACAAGGTCCATATTTTCCTCATTCATTAACTTAGCAAGTCCCAATCCTCTTACCAATTTGGTAATATGAATTTCAATGTCAAACTCTTGAATCCTGTTTATCCATTTACACCTCTTTCTTGTGACTTCACTCTGTGTTAGGATATCCTTTACTGCAACATGGTGCACATAAGCACTAACCTTTGCATAGACCAAATATGGTCTAAAAGCTTTGACTGCCTTTACAAGGGCATAGGCTTGCTTTTCCATTAGTTCATAATTTAATTCAGTAGATTGTAATGATTTGCTGAAAAAGGGTATAGGATACTCATATCCTTCTTGATCCTTTTGTAAAAGGATAGCTGCAATAGTATGAAAAGATGCAAAAGAAAATAGAGAAAATGGTTTCAAGTAATCAGGTGACACCAAAACTGGGGCCTCTTGAATTGCTTGTTTGATTCTTTCAAAATCTTGTTGAGCTTCAAGATTCCAATCAAACTTCACTTCCTTCTTAAGGAACTTCACTATGGGTTTGACCAATTCTACAAAGTTAGCAATAAACCTCCTTACAAAATTAATCTATCCCAAGAATGACTGCACACCCTTTATGTTCTTTGGTGGAGGGACCTTGTTAATTGCCTCTACTCTTTCAAGATCAATCTTGACTCCTTCTTTTGATACTATGTGTCCAAGTAACTTCCCTTCTATCACAACAAATTGACACTTTCTGGGATTCAAAGACACACCAAATTCTAAGGCCTTAAAATAACCTTTTCCAAATGGGAACAATGATCATCAACTTTCTTGGAATAAGCAATGAGATCATCCTAATAAACAACCATTAAAATATTGATTAACTCCTCAAATGCAACATCCATTGCTCTCTGAAAAGTTGCTCCAGCATTTTTTAGACCAAAGGGCATGTGAACATATACGCATGTTCCCCATGGGG
The DNA here is from genome assembly GCA_027943335.1 of Chamaecyparis obtusa. Classification (NCBI taxonomy): domain Eukaryota; kingdom Viridiplantae; phylum Streptophyta; class Pinopsida; order Cupressales; family Cupressaceae; genus Chamaecyparis; species Chamaecyparis obtusa. Next base: position 633,557 of record BSBK01006176.1, on the reverse strand, counting down.
TTGTAAAGGCTATCTTAAATTGCTCTGATTCTCTAACTAGCACTTCATTATGCCCCGAGAAACCATCATCATTGACAAGAGTTCACATCCAGTCACTCTATGCAGCATGGCCTCCATATTTGGCAATCCATTATTATCCTTGAGTGAAGCCACATTCAGGTTCCTGAAATCAACATAGAGCCTAATATCACCATTCTTTTTCCTCACTAGCACAAGATTGGAAACCCATGTAGAATGCCTGATTGGCTCAATGATACTAGCATCCCTTAGTTTTGTCAACTCAACCTGCATCTTAGTGGCCAGTAAAGGGTTAATGGGTCTCTTCTTTTGTCTAAAAGGGTTGGTTTCCTCCTTTAGAGGAATTTCATGCTGAAACAAATCAGCCCTATAAGCTTTGAGGTTATCATAGGACCAAGCAAATACATGCTTGTATCTTTTCAAAAATCTAATCAGATTTCCTCTGATCTCTCTGCTCAATTTCCTCCCAATGTACACCATTTGTGGGGAGGTTTCTGAACCCAAGTTTATTTCCTCTAAGTCCTCCATTTTAGTGTTAGGCTTCTGAGACAAATAACCATCTTTTATTTTGAACATTCCCTCCAACTCCACTAATCCTTTTGGTATGTGATTTGAGGGTAGTTGCACTATTTCATTTCCCATGATATATTCTTTTCCCTCAACACACTACTGTGCTTCATTGAAATCTATTTGCTAGCCATCATATTGATCAAGGCCTTGAATGAACCTAAGGATATCAAGGTCATCCTCAAAAACTTGCCAATTGTATACATTATCAGGCACAGCAGGCCTAGTTTTGACCTCTAACATAGACACACCAGTGAGGGTTATGTCTTCACTCTTAATGGAAACATTTGCAAGAAAATCTGCCATGATATTATTGGATCTTTCTACCCAAAGCAGATTGAAAGCATAAAAAAACTCTAGTCTATCCCAAACAACATGTTTATATAGTTTTAATTTTTCATCCTTGGAAGCATACTGAGATCTTACTTGGGCTATAATGAGTTGGGAATCACCATGGACTTTTAAAAATTTAATACCATGCTTTATGGCTACATCTAGTCCCAATATTAGAGCTTCATACTCAGCAGTATTATTGGTACATTGGAAAGTCAGCAAGAATGAGTATTTAAATGTAATACCTGATGGGGAAATGAATACAACACTAGCTCTTGATCCTTCCTTGGAGCATCCACCATCAAAGAACATTTTCCAGAGCCCATCTTGCTACAAAATCAGCTCATCCACAATTGGATCTATGTTTTTCATTTGAGGTACTGCTTCTTCAATCACAAAATTGCTCATGTCAATATCTACAAAACAATTTAAATCCTCCGGAGCAACCACTTCAATCATGACTGAAGAACGGGGCTCCCTGTACAACTTTACTTTAGTTCCATTTATTGGGATGGTAGCATATGACAAATCTAGTTGCAACTTTCCACCCACTACTGCAGCCCATTGTCTTGACCGTAACATGCCATAATGAGGTTTTGTATCAACAACAACCACATCCATTTTATATGTGGCTTCTGGGAATGCAACAATCTTCACTTCAATTCCAATCAGGGTCCCTACAATAGGTACTACCCTATTATCCATGGCATAACACCTTCCACTAGATGTATCAACTTGCAACCCTAACTCCTTCATCACTTGATAAGGCATTATAGTTGTAGCAGCGCCAGAATCAATCATATAATTTTTTAGCAAACAATTATTTACAAGAAAAGTAACGTAGAAAGGATTGATAGAGGAGGGCTCTTGCATCACAATAGTCCCAACACATACATCAGAGATGTCATTAATTACAATTGGCTTATCCATGGACTTCCCTTCCTCTTGTAGAATAGGAGTGGTTCTCTGCTCACTTATAAGAGCCAAAGCTCCTGCCTTATGCTCCTCTATTTTAAGCATCCCAAGCAAAGGGATGGAAACCTTCATTTGGGACAAGGCATGTCTCATATCAAAGGTAGGGGAGTCAGTATAAAAATTAGGGTGATCCTTTGACCTACCAATTTTCTTTTTCACCTTGTCAATAATAACTTCTGGTTTACTTTTCTTCTCAGCTTCAAACCCTTCATCTTTACTATTTACAATATGTGGCTTTGGGGAATCCTTATCTTGGAGTTATTCTTAACAAATACTGATCTTGGGACTCCTTGATCATTAGCTATCTTTCTATTCCTCAAATTGTATGAGGATTTTGCTTGAGTAATAGCAGCTACAGTTAGACTTCTGATCTCTTCTTCACTGGGCTTTCTCCATTGTTTTACATTTGATCTAGATTCTACCATATGAGTCTTACAATCATTATTATCAAACCCTTCCTGATCAGATTGAGTAAATATTTTTTGTTCATAATCAGAGAAGATCTTCCTCTTATGATCAACATCAAGACAAATAAATTCATCATCTGAGGACACTAGGTCCCCCATTAGTTTAGTAGTGAACATATTAATAGCGGGCTTTTCAGATCCTTCATAATCTCCTGCATATGAATCATTGGCCTCTTCTCCCAAGGCCTGAGCAATAGCACATTGGAATGGTGAGTGGGGCATATTACAAGCCACACACCAAGGGGTACTTTCCACATTATGTGCTATATTTTTCTTTAAAGGATCTAGTGTATCTCTTCCCTTTTGGGGTTCATTATTATCAGGGATAGGCCTCCCATCTTTCCAGTTTGTTTTGTAAGGCATATCCCTCAAATTAGGGGCCTTTTCCTACCTTTGATAAGGAGGTCTCACATATTGAAAGTTTCTACCACCTTTATCAAACCTTGCTGGGAAATCTTTGGTGTTACTAGGTCCTTTGTCCATTATGTCCTCTTCTTTGGATGGCCTTGTAGGTTGTGGCCTAGTTTCTTTCCATAGTCTTCCCTCATCCCTCTTGTACATTTGGCCAGATGCCTTTTGGTTACTGTCAATATGTATGGCCAACTTAAAAGCATCCCTAAGAGTATGGGGATTCTTATCTCTCAAAAGGTAAGACATATTACCATCCATAGAGTTGAAATAAGTTGTCATGCAAACTGCATCATCTAACCTCAATACTTGGAATAGTTTATACATAGCCTTTTGAAATTAGCTATTGAACTCTAACATGCTCTCATTATAGTGTTTCTTGATATTATTGAACTCATTGAGCATGTAGCTAGAGTTCACATGTTCTACATATTTCTCTTTAAAACATCTGACAAATTCTTCCCAAGATGCAATACTATTCTTAGTTAGACCCCTGTACCAATCCTGGGCATCCTCAATCAATGATTGAACAAAGAGCTTCATTATGACATCTTCATGTTCAATCTCATAATCATTGACCTTATCTATGAAAAACTTCAGATGCTCTTCACAGGTGATAACATTATTCCCAGTGAATAATGGGATCTTCTTTCTAATTTCATTGGGGACAGCATTAGGTTGACCAGGAATACCATCAAAGAACAAAGGCCTATATCTATCCAAATGAATTGGTCTTCTTTGGATATTTGGTTGATTGAGAGGGGTAGCTGCAACATTTTGATAGGGTACAGTTCCCACTATACCACTAGCTATAAGGGGAACTTGATTAGGAACTGGTCTAGGTAAAATTTGTCCAGGGTGAAAGGCTTGAGCATTTGGAAGTGAAGTATTGGGCTAACTGGGTGGAGTTGTTCCTATAGTAATAGGGACAGAGCTACTAGAGGATGTGTTCATGTTAGCATGTAGGAAGGCAATCTTCCTCTTCATTTCATCAGCAGTAGCCTCCAACTCAAGTTTCTCTAGTTGAATAGCCAAATCTTCCTTTTCTTTTCTAGCCTTCTCCAAGTCTATACTTGATTGAGAAGGTACATTAGGATGAGCCATAATTTTCTTGGGCTCATTAATATTTACACTCACCAATTTTTTTTTCCCTTATCAGGGATTTCTTTGGGAGCAATTTTAATCTCCTTGTTTCTCTGGATTTCAAAGGGATTCAATTGCCTTAGGACATGGCCTGTTCCCTCAAATTCACCTTGCTTAGGTCTAGTATCCCGAGCCTGCTTTCTCAAATCTTCCATATCACCAAACAAATCCTTATCTAAACCTTGAACATCTTGGTTTAGATCACTAACCTGGGTCTCATTCTTCTTGGTTCTCTTGAGAATTTCTTACCTTTCTATGAGAAAATCATAGATTTTTTGTTCCCTCACTTTCACCCTATTGGAAATCTCAGCAAGTTGTTCACACTCTTTCTCTCTCAAAGCAATCACCTCTTCTCTCAATTTCTCAGAATCATAGGAAGTAGTTTCAGTAGTAGAGGTTTTCTTTGGCTGTTCTAAGGTTTCTCTCATAGGGAAATAACCAACTTCTAGGACCTCTATGATTACTTCTTTCTGCATATGCACACTTGGCGTGACCCTCTTGACATGTTTGGGATCATCAGAAGAGGAGGAAGATTCATGAGGAAGTGGGACACAAGATCTTTCTCGAGAAAGGCCTTGGGAACTAGCATTATTCTGACCTCTCCTAAACCATTGCTTCCTACTTGGTGTATGGAGCTCATCACTCATATTATCTTCTAGGTGATCCTTGTAGTAAGACCTAGTGTATCTTGGTCGACTCATGGTATATCACGACAATTTTAGCAAAATTTTGCAACTATTAGCAACTGGTAACATAGATTGTTAGAGTCGCCACCCACTATTAAGCGAGAAACAAATTATTTTATGCTAGTCTACAAATGCACAATAGACAGGATTTGCACTAACCTATTGCAAGCTTATTCAGATGTCCCCAATAGAGTCCCCAATTTTGCTAGTGCTCAAATCTGCAGATTATCAAATACTCATATAATCCCAATGGACATAATCTAGCAAAATGAAAACACTAAGGTATTAAGGTTAGAAAATCTTCTTCACTTTGAGTATGAATACTTAGGTGGGTGTACCTATATCAATTCACTATTGATTGAGCCTTGAATTGTGAACTAGCTCCTTCACTGCTTTGTCATTGCTTTCAAACATCAACTTAGTAAGATGATAAAAATCTGAGTGTGGCCCAAATTATCTTGATACAGAAAACTATGATGGAAATCATGAAAGTAGCAACAATAAAACAATGGTTTAAGGATATTCATCCTTCTTCTTCTTAGAGTTGAACTCAAGGAAGTTTAACCTCATTCAGTGCTTCTACAAAGCATTACAATATACATCCATGAACTTGTCATAGAATAACTCAGATTAAGATTTTTGCAAATAAAGTAAAATCAATTAATTATTTATATCTTGGGTGGAAAATAAATGTAAATGGACCCAGAACTAGTCCCTTATCCACTTGGGCGTCAGAGTCAAACCCTACCTCCACATATATCTATCAAAACAAATAGACTGAAACTCAAATGACATGCCTAACATACCATCCTTTTAATTCCTACAACTGTCATCAAATTCATACATGGATTATTAATTCCTAGAGACCTCCCCTAAGATTTTACTCTTTCCTTGAAAGAAACTTAAGCTTAACCCCTATATTCACCTTATGAATAATGTATTTAAAATGCCTTGCAATCTAAATACATAAGAAAACTAAAACACTTCATACATAAAGACAACAAAATAGTAATAACAAAGCTCCAATATTTTGTATTAATGGTCAAAATGCATTGATACAGTATCCTCTTACTTAAAGAAAATAAGGTTTTGTATTCAGAACCTTTCTTACAAAGTATTTTCAACCACCCTTCAAATGAGCAAAAACTTGCTATATATACTAATCAGCCATCTCGGAATCCTCGAAAGGATGCAACAAGCTTCAAATGGTTGTTAAAAGATCTTGCACTAAAAAAAAGATTACAAACTGACAAAATTTGATTGCTACAACAGATTACAAATATCTATTTCCAACAATCTTGCAGGAGGCACCTTTGTCTAAGGATATTTCAGAGCAGTTGCTAAATTTATTGCATGAATGATGACCGCCATCTGGCTAACTTACATCACCCTCTATTTGAAACCGCTCTTCCTCAAATTCTGAATTAGGTGCCATGTGCATTCTATTCTTCTTTCTCTTCTATAAGCTAGACAACTGGCCTCTTCTTCTTCTTTATTGTCAACTTCTCCCAAGCTGCCACATCATTAGACAACCAGTTATAAGTCTGCAATTCCTACAGTAATTTGATTTGCTTATCCCACATGGAGTCAGTTAAATTTTTGGCCTCTGCCACAAAGCATATGCAATCATTCTCAATTTTAAAAAGAATGTCAATTATGTTGTTACATCTCTCAAAATCCAAAGTATTATCACCACTAAGGAAAGCATCTTGTGAAATTACCAACTGATCCATTGATAGTTTCCATTCTTCTAACTTAATCACATTTCCATTGTCATCACATATTGGAGGTAAATACTTTCTATAATGTTTTGTCGAACATAGACAACTTAGCCTTTACCTGGTTAGACTTACCCTTAAAAAACTTTGAAACAACACTAACTAAGCCAATCTTCTCAAAAACTTTAGTCACCACCTGAGGGATCTTAGGCTTATGCTCTTGTAGGCTATCAAGTTTATCAAATAATAAGCTCCTCCTAGACCAAATGCTATGAAGTGGCTCTAGAGCATCCAATGATACATTCACCTTTCCATTGGCCTGGTACAATTGACTAATTGATTAGTAAACTATCTCCATCCTTTCTATTATTTTATCCTGCCTGTATTGCACAATCTTTGACATAGTGTCCAAATATGCCTCTATCCTTATCTTTTCCAAGTCCTTAGTAGGTTTCTCAGGTACTTCCACATCTATCTGAACAAGGGCCTCAAATTTCATAGGAGGAGGAACTACCTTTGAGGCTTCTTCAAGCTTAACTTTTACTTCCGCCAACTCATCCTCTAATTGTTTGATCTTCATCATTTTCAAATCTTTGTCCTTGGCCACCAGGTTTGCGCTTTCAAACAACTTTGAATACTTCTCAGACAACTGTACTATCTTTGCTTCATTCAAGTTATCCCAATGAGTTACTACCTTGGAGACTTCAAGGTCAGTTGTATTTTGCACAGTCCATATGATCTTATTCCCTTCCATCTTGTCCTCTATACTTAATAGAGATGGCTTTTGGGTCCTAGGGGCCATAGACCACATTGCAACAGCTTGAGATTTAGGGTCATAGCCACTTCCTCTTATTATGTCACCAATGTAAACCTCATATGATAGGCTACCCTGTGGTTGTTTCCTTATTTGATCTATGATGAATGCAAAAGTCAAATCCCATCTTGGAGTTAATAGCATTCCACTTGCCTTAACCAAGTGTCTAGCTTCATCTACAGTTATAGGATCTAGGCTATGATCATAAGAAGCTAAAACTCTTAATGTTTCTTCACTTGGCTCCACACCTTCAAGCATAGCCTTCTTCACCTCTTGTTGCTTGTTCCAAATAAGAAAACTCTTGAATTCATCAGTTTTAATAAATTGGTCATCACTCAAAAATTCCTCCTGATAAACTTCTTTGATATCCTTTTCTAACCATAGGGACTATTCCTTATCTGTTTCATCAGTGACCATTTTCATGGCTGCTCTTATTGTTTTTCTCAATTGGTGATGGTAAGCCCTATCACTTGGCACTAGAGAAGATGCTCTATCAATTATTCTCTTTTGTTTTCCTTGCCCTGAAGGCTCTCCTTCCTCAAGTCTCTACTTCTTCAAAGGTGGCTCTTGGATATTCTCTGTCTCTGGCTGGTCTTCAATAGGCTCAGCAATTTGTACATTCCCAACTTGTGGTGGGCTATTTCCTTCTGAGGACTCATCAAAAGACTCCTCTTGATCAGAAGATGAATAGTCCTTCTTTTTCTGTGGCTGCTTCTGGTCAATCAATTTCTCCAACTGATTTGATAGAGTGTCATGCATCTCTATCATCTTGTTAATTCTTTTCAGATAAGGAAGGTTAGGGAAGAAACCCTCGAAAGGAAGTTGACCTGCCATCACCTTGTTTTGATAAATCTATCAAATCAAAGTACATGTTCCATCTTCTTTTAACCTCATCATCCTCTATAACATTTTTTATTACATCTTCCTCATCTAAACCTTTATGTTCCTTAATCACACCAATGTTTGGAATATAGACCATCTTGGCAGTTTTGATAAAGTCCTCAGGATCTACATGTCTACAAGCACCAGTAACCATCTTGAATTGATTTAACCATGCAATTGATTTGAGGAAATGCCCTCTTTCCCACCAAGAAGTCACCTATCTTGAATTGCCTAGGTGTGAATGTACGCTTCCTATGAGGGGCTAGAAGTTCTCTATCTATGCACATCAACTGCCAAACAAATTCCAAACAGGCAACTTTGGAGGCACAAATTTTGGTAACAAATGTGGGGGTTGGGGGCAACTGTATACTCTCAAAATTGTAGAATTCTCTCCTAAGTAAAAATCACCCCAATTATGGTCTCCCTCCCACTTATCCACAAACTACAATGGTCTTAGGAGCCTAAGGACCCTTGGGGATAGCCTTGTGACATTGATGCCTAACATCTTTATAATTGGAAAGACAATGACATTCTGAAAAACTCAAAAATCCCCTTCATTGGAAGTAGAATTCCATAACCTCACCCATAATTTTACTGGATTATACTAGCCTTCGAAGTTAAACCTTGGTTTCAGCATGTTCCGATCAAAGCTATTAATGTTGAAGAACAAAATTAAGTGCATTAACAATGAATAATGCATGAACTTAATTGGACTCTTACTTTCTTTGACAGAAATCAAACCCTCATGCATTCTATCAATTATATACTGAATGTAATCATAGTTAGTATTTACCAAGGAATTCTGGATATCCAAGATTATCATCAACAAATCAGCTAGCAAGAACTCTGCATCTCCATCAATTCCCAAAACCCTACACAACCCATAACAAGTCTACCTCATATAATGCTTGAGGGATTTAAATTGGTAAGGGGAATTCATGTGAGCAGGGAGGGGAGCTATATATTTATCCTACTTTGGAATGTGCTTCGTCATTTGGTCCTTTATTGTCCCTCTGTTATTCTTGTACCTCTCCCTTTCTTTGCTCAGGTCAATTTTGGTGGAGGAAGACGTATAGAAATTAAAATCTTTCATGAATGAATCCTTATCTAGAGTAACCAAAGGTGACTGGTCCTCTTTTCTAATTGTTTTGGAAATAGGGTCATAATGCCTAGCTAGTGCAACAATTAGATCCACATCTAGAAATACATTAGGAACAACTAATTTTCCTAAACCCAAAGTCCAACCATTACACACAGGAACATGCCTATCTCTATTAACATAAAAGAAGTTGAAAATAGTATAACCTATACTATTTGGTATGATAGGATCCCTGCAAAGCCCTAGCACATCTTCAAAAACATCATCAAGAGCTCTTTTGTTTTGACTAGATCCCGACAGTAATTTCATAAATTCATCTGAATAGTTAGGCTTGCCTTTGTCTTCACCACTTTTAGACTTGGCTTCACTGCTAGAAGATGTCGCACTCCTCTCAAGTTGACTCATCTTGCTATAGAATTACCTTCAATTTCTACAAACTAGATTTACTTGGCACTTAAAAACTACTTCAGAAAGGCACAATTCTCTTTGACTGATTTTGGACATAGGAAACAATGAGCTTAGCCTATTTATTGATACGGATCAAAAGTGTACAGCTACCACAATCATTGCAAATCAATTCTTAATTGCTCCCGCATTGAATTTCACATATCACCAGTTTTCAAATCAGAGCTAACCGATGCAAAGATGTTGACAGATAGATTTAAAACTCAAAAATAAGGCACAAAGGCAATGATTAGTACTTTGTACTTTGACATCTTGTTTACATCATGAAATCCTTCTTTGAAACTAATTGAATGGCTTATTAGTTTGCTTTCCAGCTTGACACTGTACTTTATCCACGTAGGCAACGGTCTTTTTTCTTTTATTTTATTACCTTTTCCAACTGAGCCCATTCAGCGAATCAGCAATTGAAAGCCTCTCATGATCGCTTAATACAATGTTAACCCTAGCTCATATTCAGAGAACTGGCGACTAAAACCTTCATGGGTTCTTGCAATACACTTCTTAACTCTTCATCCACTTAGCGAATTTGCGACTAAAGTGATCACCTTCAAGCACTTGACTACCGTTATCATTTGGAGAACTAGCAAATAAGGCCATCTCCCATTCTCTTAATGTCCCAGCTAACTGTCAATCTTCTTGGAGATTTAGCGAACAAAGGGTTCACACATTCGCTTAATGAAACACTTAACCGCCTGATTATTTAAAGAACTAGCGAAGCCTTTACTCTTTGAATCACTGAATCTTTTCTGAACCGTCACCTTCATTTTGAGACTTAGCAACTGAATGCTTTGCTCATTCGCTAGATGTTAGTGCTAACTGCCCGGATACCTGACGAGTTGGCAAATGGCTTATCTCTGAATTGTGGAATCATGTAGCTTTGACCGCCAACATCACGTGACTTGGAAAATATGGTTAGTTGACCATCTCGTTGAAACATATGATTTTTAGTCATTTGATTATGAGACTCAGCGAACAAAGGGTTCACTGAATCTCACAATACTTCAAACATTGAATATTTCATTACACGATTAAGCGACTGAAGACTTAAAACTTTACTAATCCTTTGATTCACCCATTCACCAAATACTTCTAGCCTTCACCTTTCTTTTTAGAGAACACGCAACCACATGATTCACTGAATCGCTAGATCAATTAGCACATCACTAACTTACTCTGAGAATAAGTGAACACAAGAACTCTTACCTTCGCTAAAGTTATCTAGTCAAACTATCAAAACTGCCAGAACATTTGCAGACTCCTATTACAAGTACTCAGTTGCTTATTCGCTAGGTCAAACATTTAGGACCCAAAAGATACTTTGAGATTAAAACAGAGCCGTTGATCTTGAAACCAATCCATGGTATTTGCCAGTTCTCCATTTGATATAACCCTTGATCGCCAGATTTAGAGAATGAGTGAATACTGCTTTCGCGAGGTCGCTGAGTGTTAACACATAACTGCCAAGGACTAAGAGAACTGGAGATAGCCTTTGTTCGCTAGTTCTCACAAAGGGTAAAATAACTGCCAAAACATTTGGAGACTTAGTGACAAGGAAAAACATATAACAAGGTTCAAACACATTCGCCAATTCACTGAATGGTTGAGGTATCCACTGGGAGACTTAGAGACCATGCGACTAAAATGACACTTAGCATAAGATTGATTTGTTTTCTGATTCACTGAATACTATATGAGACATGCTATGACATTTTCTGATTCAGCGAACACTTGGGATAATTAAGCACATGCACAATTAATCCACTTAAGTGACTAAAAGGTAACAATGAAATAGAAGAATTAGGGCTAACATGAGGGTTTTTTCATGAATTCAACATTTTTCAAAGACAAGACCTAGGGTAAGGATTTTTTAACTTGGTTATGAAAATTTTGAAGAAATTCTGACACCTGGACCCAGGAAAAGTTTACAAACCAGAGGACTAAACCAACATTTGGACAAAAAACCTCAGGAAATTAAGAATATACCCAACAAGGTGTAGGATGAAATGAAGCCCTGGAATCTAAAACCCATGAATCATCAATACTTTCTAAGGAAAGAAGCAAGGCATCCTCTTTGGGTTTATTACTTACCACATTTGCCTCCTTGTTACCTTTGTTGTTTGTCTCCTTCTTTATTCTTCTAAGACCAGCAATCTTTCTAATTATGACCTGATTTTCCACAGTACTAGCAATCGTTTGGCCCTTTGGATTCGAACCTCTTTCCCTTTGATTTTCCTCTTGATTTCCCATGATTTCCAGAGTTGTTTCCTCTCTCATTGGTTCTACCTCTACTTTGTGCATTTAAGGCACTACCTAATGTGGATCCACCTAAGCTTTTCCTATGAATTTCCTCACTTAGAATAACACCAATAACATCATCAAATTTTAGGGTATTAAAACCAAAAATAGAGTTACTAATAGCCATTACCAAGCCATTCTAGCTTTCAAGCGAAGAACACAAAATCAAGAGAGACCTGACTTCTTCATCAAAAATAATATTGATAGAATTTAATTGATTGGTAACTATATTAAACTCATTTAAATGATCATAAAATGATCCACCTTCCACCATTTTCGTATTAAACAAACACTTCATGAGAAATACCTTATTTGAAGCAAAGGGATTTTCATACAACTTCACTAGGGTTTGCATCAAACCTTCAGTCATTGTTGCTTGCATAATATTGAATGCCACCAATTGTGCTAGGCATAGTTGAATACTGCTAAGAGCCATTATATCAAGAATCTCCCAGTCCTCATCAGAAATGCTTGTCAGTTTCTTGGCTTTTCCTTCCAATGGCTGCCATAGATCCTTCTAATGGAGATAATCCTCCATTTGCATTTTCCATAACTAAAAGTTATATCCATTAAACTTGTCAACCTTCAACCCACCCTCATCTGCCATTGCTCCCACTCAACCATAAGATCTTCCTGCAGAGGATAACTGAAAAACTACCTCGCTCTGATACTACTTGTTAGGATTAATAAGGCATAAATAACAATTATGTGCAAATATAACTAATATCAAAAAATAATAAACCACACAGAAGAGAACACAAGACATAAAGATTTAACGTGGTTCACCCAATCCCTAGGCTACGTCCACCAACAACGAGTCCAATATTTTATTATCCAGTGATTACAACCTGATTACAATTCATAATCCCTTACAGCTCAATTCTGCCACAAGTACTAAAATCATACATAATTCCTGAAATCCCTAACCCTAATCCAATATAACAAGGCTTATGTCGGTAAACAAGTTAACCCTAATATACTTGACAAGTCAACCTAAGAAAGGGCTTGACGAGTCAACCTAGGGAAATTTTTGATGAGTCAACTCAAAAATGCTTGATGAGTTAACCCCACGACGAATGAAAAGTGTACAATACTTTCTTGGATAGTACTTTCCTAATTAGTCACCACAAGCTAACAATCTCCCACTTGGGGACTGATCAGACTCCACACCAAATAACAATCTCCCACTTAGAGACTGATCTTGTAGCTAAACCACTACCCTATGAGGCTGCCACTGGATCCAACCACCCTGGACTCAACTGTTCCTTTATTCTATTTAGTCTAGTAGACCAACTGAAGTTGAACATGAGTTGAACTTCTCCCTTGTTACTACCTTTGTAAACATATATGTTGGATTATCATCTGTATGTATCTTTTCTAGCTTTAACTACCCATCATCCAAAACTAACTGAATGAAATGGTACCACATGCAGAATTCTTCGCAAGATGAATGGAACTTTGGCTATCTGTATGCAGAAAATTATCCCTCTGTGGATGTCCCAATTCTTCCATGAAGAATTGAAGCCATATCATCTCCTTGGTTGCCTCTGTAGCAACAACACACTCTACCTCTGTAGTGGATAAAGAAACCACATTTTGTAGTCAAGAAATCAAACTCACTATTGTCCCACCAATAATAAATACATAAATTGTAGTACTCCACCTACTATCTATAACTCCTGCCAAATCTGAGTCAACATAGCCTTGTACAGTAGTAGTAAAACCCCCAAAGTGTAAACACTTACTAGATGTACCTCTCAAATATCTAAGAATCCATTTGACTGCATTCCAATGCTCAATACCAGGGTTACTCATATATCAGCTAATGAATCTCACTACGTGTGCAATATCTAGCCTAGTACATACCATAGTATACATTAAGCTCCCTACAGCTGAAGCATAAGGAACTTTAGACATTTTTGCCTCTTCTTTTGATGTCTTAGGACACATCTCCTTAGTCAATTTCAAATGACCAGGCAAAGGTGTGCTAACAACTTTGGCATTCTCCATAGAGAAACGTTGCAACACCTTCTCAATATAATCAGCCTGAGATTGAGATAACTTCCTATTTTTCCTATCTCCACAAATTTTCATACCAAGGATTTGTTTTGCTGCCCCCAAATCCTTCATAGCAAATGAATGTGCTAACTGTTGTTTCAACCCCTTAATGTGATCCATGTTAGACCCAGCTACAAGCATATCATCAACATATAAACATAAAATAATGAAGTTGTCATCATCCAACCTCTTAAAATAAACACAATGGTTGGAATGGCACTGATTGTATCCATGCTCATGCATAAAAGTGTCAAATTTAATATACCATTGCCAAGGTGCTTGCTTCAAGCCATATAAACGTTTATGCAATCTGTACACCAAATTCTCCTTGCCCTTTACCTCAAATCATTGTGGTTGTACCATATATATTTCTTCATCCAAATCACCATGAAGAAAATCTATTTTAACATCAAACTGCTCTAAATGCAGATCTACAATAGCCACAATACTTAAAATAGTACGAATAGAAGTCATTTTAACAACTGGAGAAAATATCTCATCAAAATCAATGCCCTTTTTCTTTGCAAAACCTTTTACAACTAAAAGTGTATAGTACTTTCCTAGATAGTACTTTCCTGATCATTCATCACAAGCTAATAGTATGGGTAGGTGCCCAAAAGATAGCAAACACGATCTCCCAACACTTAGCCGTTTTGAAGATAATTTTGACATGGTTTTGACACAAGATCAGACGAGAGTCAAATTGATAGGTTAGAAGGCTGGATCAAACTCAAGGGACCACTTTGTACAAATAGATTGGATTTCTTTGTTGGCTCTATTATGTTGCTAACACAGTGAATTTTCTGACAGAATTTGCAAATTGGCTGTAAAAACTAGATTTCTGACAAATTTGGAAGGTTTCTGGCAACTTTTGAAAAATTTTGATACGAGTTTATGCAGGCTCGTATGACAATGGGTTAGATTTGGCATGATAGTTGGCAAGGCTCATACGATAGTTGACTCCAGCATTTGAAATTTTCTTAAATTTTTCAACAATGCTCGTATGACATTATACAGTCTCCCGTACAACAATCTGGGGGTTCTGGCACAATAGTTGGGAAAAATCATACGTGTTTTGCAGGTTCAATACAAATTTTGACACCAGAAAGGATTTTTGCTTCAGATTTTGTAATTTTTTAGTTTTTAGTGTTTTCAGTATCAGGGTGTTTGCAAATTTCTCTATCCAGGTTTGAAGATCTGTGTAACAATTCATCTCAGATTTGTTCACTTCAAGTAACCAAGTAGATAACAGACACGCAAAATAGCAATCAAGGTAGCAAGCAATCATCTTCAAACAATGAGCAAGGGACAAAGCAACCTTGCACATGAACAAGCATATGTGACTTATTGTTCTAACCCTGAAGAATGCTACTTGTGTATGTTCAAAAATGTTTTGCAAGTAGGCACATAGTCCTAGAAAATAAAAATTTGGTTGCACTAGGGTTTTTAGTAATGGTTTAACTCTGTAACTTTTGTAATCTCAAGAGGGCGAACTCTAATCCAGGTGCACTAGAGTTTTGACATAGTCCAAGAATTTAATCAATCAGGAGCTACTAAGGAGATCTGATAGCCCAACAAGAAACTAAACATGTGGAGATTTGTTCCACAAGGACATTTATATAGCGGCTATTGCTACCATGGTGAAAATGGCTATTACTGCTTGAGGTTTCATCCACATGGTTGACTCAATAAAGAGAATGTCCACTACGGTTAACCCTCTCTAAAAGGTGACTCACAAAATGGACCATAAGGGGACTTAGTTCAGATTCAAGGATCTAAGTTTCTGATACTACCCAAAGAGGGAGTAGAGCATAATCTTATAGCCTCTTCACTTCACCAAAACATAGCAAATAGATTCTTTGACAAGCTAAGACTGAAACTACCTCACCAAGATTCGTGATGTCAACAACAATGTCTACCGAGCTCTCTAAGTGGGACCAAGAGAGAACATATCGATCAAAGTTGAGAACCGAACCAAGTAAGACCATGAGATAATAACAGTATCCTCCCTACCTATGAGGGGATCTATCTTTGAGAATAGCTTTACATGCAAAACAAGCTAATGAAGCCCGCTCTCTCAAGAACTCCACAAATAGTGTTCATAGGGCCTAATTACTATGTGTAATAGATATGCAAAAGCAAATCTATGTTCTTTATAGAGCCCAAAATTAAAGTGTGAGTTATGAAAGCAGGAAAGGCACTCAAGCTAGACATATGAGAGTTTGTTTTATGTACCAAATTGAAATGTTATCAGATGTAGTAGAATACCTGAGTTCCAACACAACGCGCTTAGTATATTTTACCTTATTTGCAATTTTGTTGCGCTTTCCCATGAGAAAAAATAGCGAGTGCTAATCAGAAATAGAAAATCTCAATTGTTATGGGTAGCTATCAATGAAATCTAAAATCAAAATCTGAAAGAGAAATTGGAAATCTGATACAACAATTGAATCTCTGGCACCAAAACTCGTACGACAGTGGGTTAGCTCTCGTACGACAATTTAGGCATGAAACTATAGTGGGTCTATGCACACATGACAGAGTAGTCCTGAAATGACAATGTAGAACAACAAACGTGATTCTCAAAAACACCAACTATTGTATGATGGTCAGGGGGTCTTGGCACGACACTCTGTCAAATGTTGTACGAAAATTGTACGGATAGAAAATAAAAATTGTAGTTTTCATAGAAAATGATAGAAATGAAATAGAAACCCATTTCAGGGTCCCACGATGGGCACCAAAAATGTGCGTGTGAATTTTGTAGCTAGCTGGAGACACAACACTTCAGTAAAACATTAGACATTAGCAAATCAAGAAATATGTAGATAAAATAAACTAAGCTAACCAAGCAATTTACAGCCTTCTAGTAGGTGCGAGGATGGTATTCTCAGATTCAGACCAAGATTAGTGACAATGCAACACCTAAACAAAGGATTTAATGCTAAATGATGAATGTAGAATGGATGCAAATTAATCTATCTTTTTGTATTTTCTATGCAATTTTATGAAAAACTAATATGAGACTAGTTTAGAAATGATTGGAAATGATATGCAACGAATCTAGCAATAATATGCTATGATATAAAAACTAAATGAATGCTATGATTAAAACAATAACAAAAATCTCACAATCGCCTGTAGCAATAGCTCGATTCTTCAGATGCAAATTCGCCAGAGTAAGTATGCAAATTCGAGGGATCCTTTTGTGAAGAGCTGAGCCTTGATTATATAGAAATCTAGGGCTTGAGGATGCATTTAGAAAAGCCATAAATCACTCTTGATAAACTTAGGTTGATTTTTGAGTTAACAAGAAATCAGGAATAATTAACTCACAAAATCATGCAAAAGCAGTTTTTAACTCAAAATCAAGTTTTAGTTCACTTTTTCAACTCACAATTATATGTTGAGTTTAGAAAGTTAACAAATTGAAATTGATAATTAATTTAAAGTTGACTATTTTTCTAATTGTGCATGATTTAATATGAATTGATTTAAAAATAAAGTGATTTATTCTCAACTTAATTGATTTTGAATTAAAAATAACTGATTTATGGGTTAATCAATTCTTAAATCAAACTTTTATTCAAAAACTATATCATTAAATATTGGCAACTTGTATTCAATTAATTAAATAAGAATTTAATCAATTATTTGTAGGATTTTTTATTTATTGTCAAAATTAAATAATACAAATTAGGAATAAAATAGAATTAAATCTAATTAAATAATTAAGTAGGATAATTAAACTTAATTAATTAAATATTCAAAATATTCAATTAATCAAATTTTAGGATAAATATGATTTATCACCAAATAATATTTAATCAGGATAATTATGATAAATTAGGAACATTTAGGAAATATTCCCCAATGTAGAATTAGGATAAAATCACTTAGTGTTTCGATGAGGTGATGTGTAGATGTGCCTTAGGTTAGGACTTTGATGTTGATTTTGTTTGATGTGTTGATGTGGAGGGTTAATGAACCTGTAGCCCATTTTTGGGGTATTACAATCAGAAGTCTATGTATAGCTTTGTTTTTTTATCTTGGTTCTAGTTTTATCAAACGGTCTTGCAAGAAGAAAACTACTCATGAATTATCATCTACAAAGGAAGAGTACCAAGTAGTTGTGCTAGCAAGTAAGGAGGTTTTATGGCTTCAATAGATGATGACTAAGTTTTGGTTTCCTCTAGATAGTCCCACTATTCTATGGTGTGACAATTAGGGTGCTATTCACATTTCTCGCATTCGAGTAGAGCATCAGCAAACCAAACATATTGAGATCAACATGCACTTCATTCGATAGTTGATCCAAGATGGTGTTCTCATCTTGGAGTATATTCCTACAGGTGAGCAGGTTGCTGACATCTTCACTAAATCTTTTTCCTTGTCTCGCTATCTTCAATTGCGCTCGATGCTTGGGGTGAAGGAAGTTGTCCTTGGGGGATCTCTAAGAGGCCTTCCTTCCTTCATGTTTTCTTTTTAGCTTGTTGTTTCATCTCTTTTTGGAGTAGAGTTTTTCCCATGCAATTTTTTGTATTTCTCAACTTTATAAAGATTTGGTTGTGATTGGGTACCTCATCAGGCCTTGTTGTCAAGACCCAAATATTCTTTTCAGCTTGTTTTTCTTTAGCTTCTTTATCTTTTAGTTTGCAGCTTCTCCCTAAGCTCATCTTAAGGGGGGTGTTAGAGTAATATGTTATTTTTACCTTATATTACTCTCTAAATATTCTCTTAGGGTTTCTCATTCTCCTTTATAAGGATGAACCTTATAATTGCTTATTTTTAATTTCTCTAATGCAATTTTACTTTTGAGAGCTATTGTAGTTTGTCTCCATTCTTCTCTTGTAATAGGTTATTCCAGTTTGGAGATATTTGTGGCTTGTGAAGATTTATATTCTCAAATATTTAAAAACATTACCATAGAGATTTCACACTTATTCAATTCTCTAAGCATAAACTAATAATCAGTAAATTACTTATACTAATAGCTATCTTGTCCTTTACTGATAGCTTCAGTATTATCTAACTGATAACTGATAACATGTAAATCAAACATACAACTCATAAACATTCAAACACATAACACACCATTTTGGTGTCACAAAAAACCCTTCGTCAGAGGGGAAAACTACGATGGGGATGATACCCACAACTTATCGCTGCAATAATAAGAAGCTCGGTTAAGAGCTTACATAAATGTCATCTTCTAAATGACTTCACCCTGTTAGGAGTGTCTAATACCTTATTAGAAGTATTGAAAGTCCAATTAAAGAAAACTCTATTAAGAGATTTTATCCCACTTATACAGCATTCATTTAGTTAAAGGATTTACAATAAGTTTTGAAATAGAGCTTCTATGTCCAATTAGAGACTACCCGGTTTAGAGATTTCACAATCTTGTTGCTAAACTATTAGGAATAAATCAACAAGAAATTTGACATGTAAATGCTTTCTCCAAAAGCTTGTCAGATCTCATTTTTCTCTTCCCCTGTTCTGATATGTAATCCTTACACTACTCTTTGCATCTTGTATCTCCAATTGTTCGTTCTTTTACCATTATCATCACATCACTCTCTTAATCTATTTTCCTTCGATCTCTTCTTATATCTAGTTGACCTAATTAGGGTTCCATGATCTTCCATAAACTATTTTTCTAATTTGATATCATCCTCATTCATAACCTTTAATTTTCTTTTCACTGCTAATGTTTTTCAATAACTCTTGTTTTATACTGATAATACTCTCTTTACGATGATAGCACTTTTCAGACAATATCTCATCTCGATAAGTCTTTCCTTACTCTATGTATATACAAAATATTATTTGCCAACAATGACAACCTTAGCAAAATCATCATTGATTGCCTGATAATTGCCTGTTGAGGATTTTGTCAAGTAACATTACCTTCTTGGTAAATGCCAAAATGAGTGGCATAACCTCTTTATATGAAAATAGAAAAGAAGTTATGAAAGATGGAAAATATAGCCAAAAGAGGGTGAAAAATTGAACAACCCCATAATACACTTAGTAAATGACGGAATAGTAGTTATGAGAGGTGTTACAATAAGCCAAAAGTGGGTGTGTAACTCAAGTACGCGTGTAAGGGAGTGAGTGACACAAGGCCTCACCCCGACCCGTCATAGCATCTTTTCTTTTCTGCATTTGGATACATTGATACACTTGTTGACCTATTTCGATAGAGACTCGAGATACGATATTTTGATGGTGATTATTATATTATGTATGTGTGGATGTGAATCTAGAGTACATCACGATTTTGATTATGCAGGATTGATAAAGTAAATTATTCATTCTAGATTTGATTACTACACATGACGATTATGTACGTATGATGTTCGAATATTATTGAATGGAAAATTATGATTTGAATTTAGCTATACATATTGACTTATGATACTAAATAGGAAATTGAATATGTATATTTCATGTAATGAAATCATCTTGAACTACTGATGCTCGATGTGAAGTGTGTAGGTATGAGAACCATGGGAATTATCAGAGAACCAAGGTTGAACACATGTGAACTGAGTAAGCCAAGGCTTCATCCAATATGGGATTACAAAGCCTCGTTGTAATGTGAACTTGTCATAAAAGTGAATTTTTATGTGCATTAGTAGTTAGCTTCATGTTATCGTTCATGGCATTGTACATGTTTTGCAATCGTTGGTGTCACTTGACACTTGTAATGTGCTCATTTAGATTCATTTTATTCCAGTCTCTTCTAGAGGCCAATAAGAGGTTCTAGGGGTCATTTTTGGCATTATTTAAGTAACTTAATGTTAGGGGTATGGGTTAGGAAGGTTTTGAGCATATCCTAAATCCCCTAGAGACTTTGACAACCCCTTTTTGGACCCATTTACCCTTAGCCACGAGATTGTATGGATCTTGACCTTTAACCAACTTCACCTTTCCTTCCAATCAAGCATTAATCATGGGGGGGACAAGGAAAATCAAGGAGACCTTAGAGTCAAATCTGCAATTATGATTGGTGGGTGGGTAGAATTTGGAGCCCTTTTTAGAGGCCTTGGATAGAATTAGAGGGTGTCCACCCACTCTCTAATTTTAGAGACTTTAGGGTTTTGGAGGAGGAAGAAAAAGTGGATAGTTCATCTCAACTATCAATCGCCATCACACTTGTGAAGGTTGGTCTCTCATTTCCATGGAGGTTTTCTTGTTTATGCTCAATAGATTAGTTGTGTTCATGCTCTTTCATGTGTTTGAAGTGTATACTTGTTGTGTTATTGCATTGTATGGGAAGGGAATTTGATGTTGAAATTTATGTGCTTTCCTTTATTTTGCTTGAATGAGGGTGTTCATGTGTATGGGAGTAAGGCATTACTCACCTCTTGGGAAGAGGAAGAAGTGGCCTTGGGTGAAGGGGTTAGTTGGGCTCTCCATGAGGTGAGAGTCTCTTTTCTTGGAGAAGAGGGAAAAATTCATGGTGTATGGGCACCATGAAGCCATTTGCAATCTTTGTCTCATGAAGATGTTGATAAACATTATTGAGTATGTGAGATGGATTTGTAGCCTTGAAGAGGCAATGAGATCTTCTTGTAGAGGAAATTGTGAAAGCAATGGCAATCTCCCCTTGGAAAAGCCCACCTTCACCGTTCTTTAATGAGCTTGCAAAGTTCATTTGTGCAGCCTTGGAGGGAGTAACTTGTTGTTATTGCATGTGTGAGGAATTGTAAGCATCTTGTTGTTTGTTGTATCCCATTTATCCTTGGTTCTCCAAGCTTGGGGGTGGTCTCATAAGAGACCTAGGTTGGGTGGTGAGCACCCATGGTTCTCTCTTCTCTATTGCAGGTTTGGAAGCCAAAGATTCATGTGGAAAAAGCTTGAAGAAATCCCCTCCTTGATATGCTTGTAGCAAACCTTCATGTGTTGTTGCATTGGTGATCTTGAAGAAGATCCCTCTCTCATTGTACATTGTGAAGTATTCCCATTATTGAGTCCATGGTGAAGTGGTGGTTGTATGTGAAATGGCATATGTATTGTGATGAAGTGAAATTTGTAATCTTTATGTTTGTTCTCTCATTGAACATCTTCTTCAATTGTATCATGTAAAGGAAAAGTGAAGCTCCTTCATCATAGAGATTTTGTAATGAATTTGATAAGAGGACTATAATGAAAATACAATGCATTTCTATTATGTTTATTGGAATTGATTTCTTAAATAATGGAGTGGTTTTTTTTATGAAATGATATTCAAGATTATGGAAAGGAAATGTGATAGTTTTCAATGTCTTTTAAAGTTTAACTTATGCATGGTTATGATAGGTTCTCTATTATAGTTTGAAGAATTGTCATAGTTATATTAACAAATTCAAATGAACCTAATTCTATGCTCATATCTCATCAAATGCAATAGGGAAATAGAGTGAAATAACATAATTGATATTATTGAAAACCTCTACAATAACACTCTAATTCATCAACCTCAATGGTTTATTGATTCTCATATAGTTGCCCTCAATAACTCAAATGAAACAAATGTGAAAGGATGAAGGAAACTATGTTTTTATTAAAATAGACACTTCCAAAATTTTAGAGAGCATTTTGCTCTCTGGAAATTGTATGGAGACATCAATATTCTCATATTACACAGAGAATATTCCATTCTAACCAATTAGACATTAATTAAAATTAACTTCATCTAAAACATCTCCTAAAACAACTTTTAACCTAAAGTCTTTAGCAATATAATGTTTATAAACTAGCATGCCTGAAAGGTCCCTTTAATATCACCTCCCACTTGCTAGTGGACCCCACCTAAGCCTTCTCCATGCGTAGGTGATGGGGAGGGAAATAAAATAAGTTAAATTTTCCATCTTATAAGACCCCCTGCATAGGTAGAAGGGCCACTTAGAAAAAGCACCAACTTATAATTGATTGCTTAGTCCTTGAGCTGACATGTCTTACTTTCTCATTCACTTTTCAAATTGCTCCTCTTTCCAAGCGCACCTATCTCTAACATGGGGATTTAAACATATTTCCTCTTGTCAAAAAGTACCTCCTTCCTTGGCAGGCACACCCTCCACTTGGCTTGTCCTTGGGAAAACAAAATACCTTTTTGGAGCCTTGCTTTGACTTGCAAATCAATCTTAACTTATGTTTCCCTTTTGTACTCCTTGGTAGCTGCGAAAATTGCTTCATGATGGGAGTGGGACCCAATTAAATCTTGTCCCCCTTGTTCTCTCCTTGGGATGCGCCCCCTTTTGACTTGAGTCTTCTTGTATGAGGGGGCACTTAATAGGTTGGTAGGTTGGCTAGATAGTAGTAGATTAGTCTTTGGTGTTTTTTTTTAATTGTTTTTTTTATGATGATATTATATGTATAATGGTAATTACTTATTGTTTTAGGTAAATAGTTTAGTAGAATTTTATTATATAAATATGTATTGGAACTTTCCTATTAATTTAGGAGATTAAGTTTGTAGGGAGAGTGTGATAGGATATTAGGTTAGTTAGGGATTTAGTAGCTAGTAAGGGTTACTTGATATTTGTAAATTATGGGTGAGAGTAACTATTTTCTTTGACATAATTCCTTAGGTAATAATTTTAGTTAATTAGTCAATACACTAGTCTATAGTCTTGGATTATGGTTGATAGAA
Organism: Chamaecyparis obtusa; assembly: GCA_027943335.1. NCBI lineage: Eukaryota > Viridiplantae > Streptophyta > Pinopsida > Cupressales > Cupressaceae > Chamaecyparis > Chamaecyparis obtusa. The sequence continues at coordinate 609,989 of BSBK01006176.1, read as the reverse complement.
TATTCTTATAATTGAATAATCATTGTAATTTGTTAAATGTATCCTAATAGAGTTACATTATAGGTTAAGGGAGTAATGTGTTTCACTCTAGTCAGTCATGATATAATTTGTTAAGTCGATAGATTATTCTATTAAGTGAAATAAGAACTTGATAGTAGAACAATTACTCTAGGATAAGTTGATAAATCTTTTGGCTATTAGAATTGTATACTAATGTATGATTTAGGACCTCTAATCTTACCTTACTTGAGTAACTTTAACATGAATTAATCTTGAATGACATAGACAAAGATCTTTGGTCAGTAACGAACCAAATCAAACCCTGTTGGTATGAAATAAATTATTAACATGATAGCATCCTTGTTTTAACTAATATTTTGATATGTGAATTTACTCCAACTTCTGATCGTAGAAAGGAATGAACACACGACATTTGAACATAATGACCTAGGTATACTTCACTGTGTTAGTGGTTAGACATTGACATTGATTAGGGAGTAGACCGATGCCCTAGACATTCGGATTGCACCCGGAGCATGAGCTCTTTTGGATGTTATGAACTCTAGGGTCCCCGCCTTTCGAGGTCTGACTCTTACTACATCAGTTAATAACTTGAACTTGGATTGCACCTGGCATAGCCGATGTTTAGTCTCCTTTTAACCTTTCACACCCCCTTTGTCCTTTAAAAAAAAATTAGTTACGTTTTTTTTGTTGTTTATTTTGGGCATGTTGTTTAAGTATTTCACCACATGTCCTCATATTAACCCCTCGTAATAACCTAAGAAAACATAAATAAAATATGTGTAGGAAAAAATAAATACCACCTAACATAAGGAAAATAAAAAGCATACACTAACACTAGGACATGCAAGCCTTTCTTAGAATAGATTTAATAATATATGAATAGGAAATCGCTATATGCATGTGTGTGTCTACATGTATACATGATAATAATATGTTCAAAGAATACATTATTATATATATCATGCAAAGAATTAAAAATATGCTGAATATCTAATAATTTTATAGGAAAATGACCCAAATAAAACAATCTAAAATTCGAGAACTCTTAATTCCTAGAGCAAATTAAAAAATAAAATTAAAAGTTTAACCATTCACACTAGATATCGTAACAACCTAATTGCAACAAACATCATAATTAATGAACCAAGAAGAAATAGCTCAAAATAAAATAGAACATCATTATCACTTTTTAAAGTTCGACTGATTATGGCATCCCATTGGCTGTATTTATTTGTTGCCGATTAATATAATGTGAAATCGGGAAACTTTTCCTGTACACATGACATTTCTTTGGTCGCCTTTGAAATGGTTTTATTTTCCTTGGTGACGTCTGAAAAAGCAGGTGAACTAGGTGACAATGATAAATGCGATTTGACAGTGCGTCTAATCCGACAAAGAGACGCAAAGAAAAAATGTGATCCATAAAGGCAAACTGAGCAATCAGATACAGTGAAAACGGCAAGGTCAAGTAAACAATCCGCGTGTCCAGAACGTCAACTACACAATCCGCGTTCATAGGTCAAGTAAACAAAGGGACTGACTTGCCCAGTCAGATTGATTATTTCAACCACTGACTTGCCCAGTCAGATTGATCATTTCAACCAGACTGACAATCTGACTGGGCAAGTCAGTGGTTGAAATAATCAATCTGACTGGGCAAGTCAGTCCCTTTGTTTACTTGACCTATGAACGCGGATTGTGTAGTTGACGTTCTGGACACGCGGATTGTTTACTTGACCTTAACGTTTTCACTATATCTGATTGCTCAGTTTGCCTTTATATATCACATGTTTTTTTTCTTTGCGTCTCTTTGTCGCATTAGACGCACTGTCAAATCGCATTTATCATTGTAACCGCAGTCACTTGCTCTGTCAGACGTCACCAAGGAAAATAAAACCATTTCAAAGGCGACCAAAGAAATGTCATGTCATTTGAATATGCAAGTGTACAGGAAATGATCCTTTTGAATACCGAAAAATATCTGAGATTTTCAACCATACGAACTCAAGATTTTTATATAAACATTGAGATAGATTAAATGGGTTGGTAATTTAAACAGATTGATCAATATATTATTACAACTATTATGACTTGATTCTAAATGTGCACGTTTTCTATTTAATTTTTGGCTCAAGCACCTACTTTCTACGAATTATTTTAGTTTTGTCTACCATAGATAAGTCACGAATTACGTTTTTTGATGAATAGAGGACTAATTACTTTGGTTTTGCGTAGTATAGATTCTGTTGACTTGTCTACTATCCAACATTTCGTTTTAAAACATATAAAAGACAAATGAAAGAATCAACCTACATAATTCTAAGCATCTATGATAGGTGTAGATTATCATTATTGGAGAACAAGTCAATATGCCCAATCTTAAGCATCATTTAATACCTAATTTCTATTTGTGATAATTACTATAAACTCAATAAATTAGCTTCCCTAGGAGCTTGATTAATGAAATTGTAATCTTCATTCTAGACATAAGAATAGTGAGATGAAAATAAACCCACAATAATCATTCATATGTATTACAATTTCACTTTAATTAGTACAATTTCAATCCCAAATATTTTCTACAATCACACATTCATTAATTGAACTATAATAAATTATTATTAATCTTCAAGTCGTCATGCAATAGTCTATAAAAGAGTTGTTGTTTTTAGTATATGAGCAAATCAAGTTATAGGCATGTAGTCATATTCATGGATACATATGTCCATTTATATATATTGAAGGAAATTCATGTAATTATACTTATGTCAACTATTGCATACTTTTTGCACCCAACTTTCTTCTAACAACTAGATTTTATGCTTATAAATAGTTGATCTTGAGATATTTCTTCATGTCATTTTGAATAGAGAGGATCATACAAAAGATATTAAATTGTAGTATTTTTTTTCTCTTTCTTGTGTAATTTCTAGCACAAATTCTACAGTCTCGAGCTATGAGTGCTTCTTTTTGGGTTGACGCTATCAATTGTGCCACCTATATTTAGAATTGGATGCCTCATAAGGCATTACGACACTTGACTCCTTAGAAGGCTTAGACTCATTTCAAGCCTGATGTTTCTACATTTAGAGTTTTTGATAGTGAGGCTTGGGCATTTATTCCAAATGCTCAGAGGAAATCCATGGAAAGGAAGAGTTGACCATTCATATGTGTTGGCTACTGTGAGGATGTGAAGACGTACACGTTGTTTGATCCTAATTCTAGAGAAGTCTTGTTTCAGAGAGATGTTTCAGTTTGATGAGTGCTATCCTCAGATGGATCTTTCATTTTCAGCTTCTACCTCACTACCGAGTACTTCCTCTTCACCTCTATAGGATTCTATATCCTCTGAGGAAGATTCTGATGGTGATCCACCTTCCCCACCTCCACCACATGTTTAACGAGTGCCCAAGTGGGATTGTGATACAGTTGATGCAACTGGATGTTTGGCAGGTGATCCTACAGATACTTGTCGCACTCGTGCTTAGACATCTGGTTCTAGTCTTTTGAGTCAGGCCATTTCCACTAACCCTCGAGAGTTTTTAGAGGCGACAAGACACCTAGAGTGGGATGGGGCCATGGATGAGGAGTATTTTTCTTTGGAAGAATCACACTTGGGATCTATGTTGTCTTCTGAAAGGGAGAAAGTTGGTTCAATGCAAGTGGGTGTATCATACCAAATATGTTGCAGATGGTTTGATTCATAAGTACAAAGCACATCTTGTTGTGAAGGGGTTTTCATAGGTGGAGGGTATTGATTACCCCGAGAACTTTACTCCTATTGCCAAGATGAACTCTATTCATCTTGTACTTTATCTATCAACTTCACAAGGATGGATAGTGTTTCAGATGGATGTGAAGAGTGCTTTCTTGCATGGAGACCTACAGGAGGAGATCTATATGGAGCAACCTCAGGGTTTTGTGCATGATTCCTCTTTGGTTTGCAGACTTTGGTGGTCATTATATGGCCTCAAAAAAGCCCATTAAGATTGGTATGAGATGATGGACTTCTTTTTGCTCTCTTCGTACTTCACTCGCTATCATTCTAATCCTATAGTGTACATTCAATGTCATGAGGATGATCTTTTGATTCTTGTGCTATATGTTGATGACCTTCTTCTCACAGATAATTCAAAGTGTTCATAGTGTTCAAAGAGGTTTTATGGAGCAATTTGAGATGACAGATCTCAGTCTTCTACACTAGTTTTTGGGCCTACAGGTTATTCATTCTTTGGATGGGATCTCCATACTCTAGCAGAAGTATGCTCTTGATATGCTCCAACAATTTGGCATGCTTGATTGCAAGCCTACCCCACACCTTTCCAGTTAGGTTTTATTTTGTCACCATCATGTCCTACTCCTTCAGTAGAATCTACTTTATACAAATAGTTGGTTGGTAGTTTGTTGTACCTAACACACACACGTCCAGATCTTTCTTTTGCAGTTGGCCTTCTCTCTCGAGTCTCACAAGATTTACATGAGAGTCATTGTAAAGCTGCCAAATGTATCTTGAGGTACATTCGGGGCACTATTTTGTATGGTATTACCTACACATCAGGAGATCATCACATTATTGGCTTCACTGACTCTGATTGGGCCAGTGATACCACTGATTAGAAGTCTACTTCTAGCTTTGTTTTTTGTCTTGGTTCTGGTCCTATCACATAGTCTTACAAGAAGAAAACTGCTCATGCCTTATCATCTACAAAGGCCGAGTACCAAGTAGCTGTGCTACCAAGTCAAGAGGTTTTCTGGCTTCGACAAATGATGACTAAGTTTGGGTTTCCTCTAGATAGTCCCACTATTCTATGGCGTGATGAACAAGGTGTCAGGATTATGAAAAAGAAGTGGGAAAAGTGAAATTATGTTGTCAAGATCAAACATAATTGACATCAGATCTCAAAATCACCAAAATGGATCATAATAGAGAATCCAAATATGGATGCTAACTTTTTAGGACAATACAAGTAGATTTCAAGCATTCAAGGGATCATCAAGGTAATCTTCTCCATTGTAACAAGCTTATCTCCCATGACGGCCTAGTAGAGGAGATCGCAATCAAGGATAATGATCATTTCTATCCTTTCAAGATTTCAATTCTCCATGCATTCATCCTAGTCTTCTTCTCCGTATTAAGTAATGTAGCAAACTGCAACAATCATTATGCAAGATATGTCTTTCATACTTTCCTTGTAGTTTTTTTAAGTGGACTTAAGCAAGTGCATCAACATTTGTGATCACATTCAAAGAATCATTTGTTTTGCCAAGGTATAAGACACTTCATGTTTCCAAATCTAGTCTCTACTTAATGTTATTATGGTTTCCTTTATTTCATTTTAGTTTCAAGTTTGATTCCAATCCAGGGTTTGACTAACACAAACCCCTCTCTACACAACAATTTCTCTCTCTTTCATGCGCAGGAATAGGTGGTGCCAATTTTAGGATTAGATTGGGGAAGTTGAGGACCTTGGCTATGGTTTGCAATTAAGATCATCAAAAACTACAGGGAATAGGCCAACCTAGTTGACCTAGTCCTAAGAAGAAGCCAACTTGATCGACCTAGTCCCTCCAAAACAACTTCAAATTGAATTCACAGGTAAGCTACAGTTTTTGGTTTCTATTTTTGGCATCAGAATCGATATGTTAGGTTTATGTCACTCTATGTGCACAAGAAGTCACTATTTTCCTCCATCCTCCTATCAATTACCCTCTTTCCACTTTCAATTTAGTGAAGGACCACTACACCCATTCAATGCTTATTCCTTTTTGAGCTTGTTGTGTCATGTTCCTTCCAAATATGATATAGGAAATAGGATCCTATTTTTTGTCCAATTTCTTATATTACAAGTCTTTGAGACATTTAACCATTTTCACTTTAGTCATTCCTTGACTTGTGATTTGATGAATATCTCATGGTTGTTTCATTTTGTTGCTGGTACAACCCTTGTAAAGATGCTCTCATGCATATCTTGAAATATGTACAAGAGCCTTTGAATCTTTTTTTCTACTGTCTTTGAGCAAATCATTCTTTTTGCTTGGGACAAAGCATTGCATGTTGTTGCATGCATAGGTTCCGAATTAACAATTAGAAACTGAATAATGCATTCCCTGGGATTGCCCTATAATCATAGTTATTACATTGAAATATGCATATTGGAGATTTGTGAGACTTGTTCGAAATGTAGATATCATTGTTGATTATGAAGTCTTATAATGTACGTTTACTCTTTAGCTCTAATGCTCTTTAGATCTAATAAAATTTATTAGAAAATCTTTTGTTGAGAAATGTGGGTCTGATCCCGGCGAAGGAAAGATGCAGGGGATAGTACCAGATAGAAGAAGAACAAATGAAATGATATCGATAAATACAAAAATGAAGAGAAAATTTTATATATCCATTTATTTTTCAGAATACAGATAGTTTGATAGCATGAAACAGAGCCGCTGCTCCTTGTTGAGCTCAGATAATTGAAAAAACTAAGATCCCCTTTTCCGATGGTTGCAAACTGTTGCCGTCACCTATTGCTAGAACAATCTTCTTCGTCATCTTCACTTTCTGCAACTCTCATCACAATTCTTTTTCTGATTATACAGGCCTAGCCAGAATCAGCAAAAACAAAAGCATTAATTACAATTAAAAACAGCAGCATCTGCTCTTATGTGCTATCAGATCGAACACATTTTTCATTTTAGCCGAGCCTCATTTTTTTTTATGAGGGCAATAACTTGCCCAGCATTTTTTATCTTCCTTTTCCCTTCGCCCTTGAAAACAGTAAAGAGAATGTAAAAATATAACCAGGGCAAAAACAGAGAGAAAAAAAAACTCCTGAAACATCCGATTACCCATCATAAGTAAACTGATTTTCTATCTGAAACGTTGCGCAGAGCGTCTTCACATTTCTGAAGTGTGCGAGTTTCGAATTTTCCAGCTTTCTTATACATTTGGAATGCTCGAGCATACGCTCCATCAGCGCAGAGGGTTTAATCCCCCAGAATACCGGGAAAATGTGAGCTCGGGTTTCGAGCTTCCAATCATGTTCATCCAAACACTAGTCGAGAATCTGCAAAGCGTTGGGACAAGACCACAACATAAACTGAACCTGAGCGTATTGCATGCTCTATTGACTTTGTTTTGGGTTCCCTCGAAGACATGTGGAAAGTTTCCACGATGACAAATGGCGGCGTGAGCTTTGCTCTTCCTGGTGCGGCAACGTTTTGCTTCTCTCTCTGCTCGCTCTTCTATAGCCCGAAAATGACAATATAATGTACCTGTGAACAAATGTCAGCTTAATGCGAATCCAAGAGCAATCATATATTTGCTTTACACCAAATGATTTTGTGGGGTACCAATTCTAGAAAAGCAACAGGAGTTCGGCTAGGGCTTTGTACCGATGTGAAATAAGCGATCCTCTTTGCATTCCTCGTGCTTTCCCACCACGACTAGATATGATGTATTTGTAAACCACAGGAGGAGAAGATGTGAATGTTGTAGGCAGCGTCCTCTTTCATTATCTTAAAAAGAAATGATTTAACGTCATTTTCGACAAGAACTCAATTCAAGTTGGGAACAACATACCTGAATCAATAGGAGAACCTATTCGCTCAGCATCTGTCCATGTCGTCGTATTTTCGCCATTTTATGCAAAGTCGATTTAGGGTTTGGAGGAGCCCATGCTTCCTCTGTTTTATGAAGTTCATCCTTCCGATTTTCAAATAAAGGACGAAGAGGGTGCGTACGCTAAAAACTTTCACAGGCAGAGTGGAATGTTTGACAGCCGTTTACGTGGGGAATGGAAGAAAGGCCGGTGTGACATTTCATATATCACAATTATAGTTGCAAGAGAGATAGGCTTTACAAAGAGAATCCAGGACATTATTTTTTTATAGGGCACGCGTCTCATAAAATTACAGTCCTACTCTTTTATAAAATTCAACTTATCCTATTTCACGGTTATACATTTTAAAGGGGATTGTGGTGTGCAAATGAATCTAGGCTTTTTGGGGTAACCTTGGTTGCCATTAAGAGCATCGCCAGGTGACTGCATGCTCTATTCTGGTGAATCATATATACTCATTTTTTATTAGGCTTCAATGCTATGTTGAGAATTGAAAAATCATAATATTAGAAGATATATTAAACTATTACAATAATAATATTAAAATATTCAAAATGATAACTTCATACATCACAAGATAGCTTTTACAAAACCTTCTTACACATCAAAATATGACTACAAAGCCTTTTTGAAAGTAGAAATACTAGACAACTAACATGACACTAAAAACATTTTAATTACTAATATCGGTAAATCAGTGAAAAATCCCTGAACCGACTTTATTATATAAAGTAAAATTTATCTTCTAACACAACCTAATACTAATTCATGCTTCAAAGAAAGCCTTCCTAATGCTTTCTAATACTCCTGCGACCTCTCTAGCTGTGGGTCTTTCCTTGGGGGACTCCTTTGAACACTCCAACGCAGTACGTAAGAAAGGGATGAGGCATTGATTTATTTCATATTCTCCTGTATTCATTGTCATGTCAATGATCTCCTCTAATTTGTTCTCAAAATGCATGCTTACCCACTTGTGAAGGTCCAATCCTCCGACAAACATATTGTCAGTTGGACTCTTTCCCGTCACCATCTCCAAGAGCATAATACCATAACTGTAAATATCACCCTTCGTGGACACCATCCCAGCAACTCCATACTCTGCATTATAAATGAAAAAATAATAAATCTGGTTAGTTCTGTACAGAAGCCATTTGAAAATGCACAGAATATATACGAAGAAGATGATGATTGCATAACTGTCAGCAATACCTGGAGCAATGTAACCCATGGATCCTTTCAGATTTAGAGTGGAAATACTTTCTGAGTTGGTGTCTTTTCCCCAAATGATTCGGGCAATGCCAAAATCTGCTATATGTGCCGTCATGTGCTCGTCCATAAGAATGTTACTTGGCTTAATATCACAATGTATAATCTGATGAACAGAGTCATGATGCAGATATTCTAGTCCATGGATTACATCAATTGCTATGTTCAGTATCTCCCTGAAGGTCAATGGGCTGCCCTTGGAATGCAACAGTGTCTCCAGATTTCCTTTGGACATGAACTCTAGGACCAATATTTTGTGTCCAAATTCTAAACAAAAGGATATGATTTTTACCAGATTCCTGTGCCTAACTTCTGCCAACACTTTGCATTCCCTTAAGAAGCTCTTACTGGCTTCCGCATTTTGCAAATTTAAAAGCTTGTAAGCAGCCTCTGAACCATCCCCCATTATACCTTTGTACACTGAGCCAAAGCTACCAGTCCCTAACAAGTTTTTCTGGTTAAATCCATCTGTGGCTTTAACTGTTTCTTGATAGGAAATTCCCCCGTCATCCATGAGTTTTAGGGGCAAAATATTACTGGGAACATCAGACCTGATCTTGCGCCTCCAGTAAATTAGTCCGAAGATAAATAAACAAAATAATAGGAAGGTAAGGGTTCCTGCCACTGGCGCTAAAATTCTAACTCTGTTCTTGTGGTCTTTAGGCTGAGTATTGCGAACAGGGCATGGAGGTAATTCCATCCATTCCCCACACAGAAGCATATTTCCCAGAAATGACGCAATTGTCAAATTTTTAAAGATGCCTTCTTTTGGAATTTCTCCACTCAAGTTATTGAAAGACAAATTCAAATACTGAAGCATATTCAGAGACTTTAGAGACACAGGGATCAAACCTGAAATATTGTTGGAAGACAAATCCATACTCTCAAGACTTTTTAAGTGGCTCAGAGAATCTGGTATCGGGCCTTGCAATTCATTTGAAGAAAGATTCAAATATTCAAGTTGTTCACAGCTTCCCAGACTAGCTGGAATTCGACCTTCCAACCTGTTAGCTGAAACGTCAATTGCTTGAACATGAATCATCTTTCCAATTCCCGGAGGCAGCGATCCTTGCAATGAGTTTCTGGACAAATTGAAATAAAACTGTAAATTAGGAAGACTGGCCACTTCATATGGTATGCGTCCTCTGAACTGATTGTTGGACAGGTCCAGCAATTGCAAATTGTTACATTTTCCCAAACTTGCAGGTACATTCCCGGATAGTTGGTTATGGTTAAGCACAAGATGTGTTAACTGTTGAAGGCGGCCAATTGTATCCGGGATTTCTCCACGAAGCATATTATGGCTCACAGATAACTCCCCAAGGCTTTTCATTTCACCAATCTCACTAGGTATGCTTCCTTCTAGCTTGTTGTTGTCCAGAAAAATTCTTTGCAACTTCCTAAGGCTTCTCAGAGAAGGTGGGATGCGGCCACTAAGGAGATTGGAAGACAAGTAGAGATCGGTCAAATTGGTTAGGCTGCCGATAGACGAAGGTATACTTCCTGTTATTCTATTACCATCTATTGACAACCACGACAGATTTCTAGGAAGCTGCTCTGGCAAGTATCCGGTCAAATAATTGTCATGAATCAATAAGGTGTTCAGGTTGCTGCAATTTCGAAGGGCAGAAAATATCGGGATGGTGACCGAGCTGCCGCTAACAAGCTGATTTGATGACAGGCTCAGCCTTTGAAGATCTGAAAGCCTGCTCACATCCAATGGTACTGGTCCGCTCAGACGATTTTGCTCCAATCCAAGCCTACGCAGACGTGTACAATTGGCAATTGTGGCTGGAATTTTACCTCTCAGCTGATTGTCCCATAGATATATAATGTTAACATGAGAGAGCTTGCCCAATTCTGGTGGGATGGTACCAGTTAAGCTGTTTCTGTAAAGGGCGAATTCTAGTAACCTTGAAATATTTGAGATTGATGAGGGAATAGGGCCCGTTAAACGGGAATTCCCAAACAGGAGTAAGGAAGTCAAGCTTGATAGCATTCCCAATTCGGGTGGAATCTGACCTTGAAGGTCCATATCTCCCATAAACAATGTTTCTAGGTAAGAGATATTTCCTAGAGAAGGAGGGATGTTACCAGAAATATTGTTGAAACCGAGCTTAAGGACCCGGAGATTTTTGAAAGCAGACCAAACTCTTAAGGAATTGTTCCAGTCAATCGATTAGCAGCCACGTTCAGTTCTCTTAACTCCTTACAGGAAGTCAGATTCCTTGGAATAGAGCCCTCCAATAGATTGATTGACAGATAGAGAACCTTTAGGCCTTGCAGTCTCCCTGTTTCCTCCGGAATTGGGCCTACAAAACTGTTGTTATGGAGATCAAGTTGAGTCAATAGTGAAAGATTACCAATTGAAGGGGAGATGGAGCCATCTAATTTAATATCTGCCAGCTCAAGCAATTGCACCCTGCTGCCTGTTGAATCACAAGAAACTCCAGTCCAATTGCAATAGTGAATGGTAGGGACCCAATTGGCAAAGATATTTAAAGGATCCAAACTGATGGAATTCTTGAAGTCTATAAGATTTTGCTCATCACTAATAGTGCTGGTACAGGGTTTCAGAACAAAACACAGAATAAAACAAATTCTCAACAGGAAATGCATCTTGTTTAACAGGGTTTATTTACCAAGGATGTAAAGGCAACGCTCAAGAAGAACTGAGTATGTTCTCTCCTTATAGCCTCCACTTTATCCGCTTAAACGAAACTTCAAGGACGTCTTCGGGATTATTTTTTGTCAACAGAGCTTTATTATTATTTAAATGGATTCGGGCTTTTGTTTTAAATTCGTGGAGATAAAAAGGATGAGGATGGATTGGATTGTAAGCTGAATATTGATGAAATGATATTTTTAAGTTTCTAGCATTTAGTAGAAGAGGTATTATCATAGGCTCCAGCTCTTACAAAACAGTCAAACAATCTAATGGATATTTATGCCATAGGTGTTTCACTCTGAATGTGTTCGAGCTGATTTTGTTGATCTGACAGCTGCAAATTGTGGAGAAGACAATGATTGCCATTTGGAGAGTGTAAGTTACATGATTGTTTCTAGAACCGTCTTATCAGAGTTGGTTTTGATAGCGTACTTACTGCATCAGTGCTCTTGACTCTGCTCATTGTCACTCTTTTCCCCAATTTCAACTACCATTTCTGCCATCCATAAAGTACGGCTCTTAGCTCCATCTGTCATTCTGTTTGTAGCTTCCTCAATTACTTTTTCACCACCCTAGTCATTACTCTCAAATCCATCTGACAGATTTTCCTCCTGCAAATTCACATCCCCATCAAAGCTTTTTCCTACATCTAAATTCCCATCACCATCATATTTCTTCTCTTCATGCAATCCTGATTCTCCATTAGATTGTTTCTCCTCATCAAAGGCCTTGTCAAGATCAGATTTTTTATCTTCATGTAATCCTTGATCTTCATCTGTTTGTTTCTTTCCATCTAAGGTCTTGTCAAGATCAGCTTTATGCTCAGTCCGTGGGTTATTATCCTCTCCCTTAATGACATTCTCTGGCAGATCGTCGGGGCTGTCTTCAAAAGACACATAACTATCTGATGTTTTTTCCTTTTCTTCAGGAGGAGAATCCCCTGTTTTCTCAGTGATCTCTGGATCTGGATTTATCTTCTGGATATTAAACTGAATATTTTTCTGTCCACTAGAGACGGTGAGGATTAGTTCATCATCCATACCGCAAGAACACAAACACCCACAAAGAGCACCATTGTTACTCTCAAACACAATGTGTTTGATGAATGCTTATCATGTCTACCATGCTTACCAAATGCCATCTTCACCAAGAATAAAAATTAACTTTCAAACAAGAAATTCCAAATAACACCTACAGATCACAAGAACACATTTCGTTCAAAAATTTATCATTGCTCCTAAAACCTTGTCGTTCATTTCTGAATATAACATAAAACACTCTATTCAAAACCTCATTAATGTTCTTAAAGCGGACTATATAGTTGCCTCAAACAAAGGAAATTAGACCTAAAATTCTCCATCTAGGCAAAAGCCTATAAGTACTCCTATGCCAACTTAAAATCAACATTCCCGAATCAGAAATTACACTGATAAATCACTTCTAAAATTGCTTATACACTTGTCTAGGTTCCTTTTTTATCATCATTAAACATGCCCCTTACATTCAAGCCCTTGACCAAAACAACAAGAAGAGGCTAGTATCATCTGCAGAGCACTATGGTTCAAAAATTTGAGCTAAAATGACCGTTAAGATTAAAGTTTTACAGTAAAAGCTCTATATGTGGCAAAGTCTAGCTTAAACATGTTGACCAAGCTCTTCTTGAATGCACACCTCACAACATGCATTCGAAACCTAACTGCCAAGTCTCTACTTTTTTTTTTTAACTATCGTAGACACAGAGGGGTAAAAGCACAAAGTTGTGTCACGTTTCAGGACAACTTATCAACATAGCTGAATTTGAGTATTTCTAACTAAAATTACTTTTTGTCAAACATATGGTCTAGCTAGATTCATTCTAGCTAAGTTAGATAAGTTCTTCACCTTTTCCAGTTGGAAATATCTATTAAATGCATGTTTTATAACAATTACTAAAGAAATAAAATTATTTCAGAAAAGCGATGTTTCAATAACTCTTACTCTTTTTAATGATATTTTTTTACAAATATAAAAATACCCTTTTTTAGAGCACAGAGTCAAGATTATCATCATATAATTTTTATAATATTTTAATTAGATTTAATATATTATAATTTCAAAATACTGCAAGTAGGTATTTTAACATTTGAGAACAAGATGCTTCAAAAATAGAAAAAAATAGTAAAGCTTATCAAAAAAATTGAAAATTTATATTTAACACTAGAGGAGAGAGTTATCTTCAAGAGTGTGTAATTTATTTTCTGAATGGTGTAGATTTGATAGGGGAAATTTGACGCCTTATGAAAATTGTCGATTTCAGGTATGTTCGACTTTGAGTAGTTATATTAGAGAAAATATACATTGAAAACTAATTTTTCTTCTTTTCTGCACTAGCTATACAATTTATCTATGACATATTTTGAAATCAAAGGAAAAAAAGATTATTTGCATATACTTTTTTGTTGCGAACAAGACCCTCATTTTTTAGCATTTTTCAGCAAGTAAAAAATGGACTTAAAAAATTTAAAAACTATGTGAATTCTTGTTCAAAAAAAATTAAAAAAATTATAAGCATAAACTTCATCCACTTTTACACATTTCATTAGTTTACATCATCTCCAAATTTTAAACATAAATGCCATTTTTATGTCATTAAAGTTAAAAAATTTATGTGTTGTTGACCTTTTCCTTTATAAAAGTGTGACATAGCTTTGTACTTTTACCGAGAGATATATATGCCCTAGATGGACACGTGGATGGAGAAAATAAAAGCTTAGCAGACTAAGAGAGTGTGGGAACGATTAGTCCAAGACTTGGATATTAGTGCCTTCTCTTCCCTTGGAGACTGCAATCCACCTCAACACCGCTAGTGAGTCCAATTACATACAGCCAAAAAACCTAGAATTAATATTTTGGTTAAGAAATATGTAGGTATAGCTGATGCACATAATATAAGGGGAAAAAGGGTTGCCAAGTGCGAGGGTTTAATATGTCATGCCCAAAATAAAACAAACAAAAATGCAACAACAATATTTTTTTTTAAACTAGATGTTTGGTGATAAAGTTCATCAGTTCAAGGGATAAGTTGACTATAGTTAAGCCAACCCTAACCTAGGGTTAGTTATCTGAAGCCTTAATCCTTAGTTCCCTGTTTAGTTAGTGAGGTATGACACGAAAGGAGTATGGTGTGCATTTGTCTCCTTCGTGCGAAGAATTTAATTGTGAAAGGGTGTTACTTTCGTGGGGTATGTTAATGACATAATTTCATTATCGTTAAACCCCTAAATGGGTTCTTAGGAGTGTAATATATCGACGTTGATCTAATGGATCTAATTCATGACCATTGCCATATAATTAGATTCGTATGAAAAAAATTAATCCATAAGGTATAGTTTTGTTGAGGATTCATTGACGTGTTAATGCTAATATTTTGTTGATTCATATTTCAATTCTTACTATAACAACTTTTATTAATCGCCGATCAAGATTTGTTCTTCCAAAACCTAGAGGTGCTACATAAGGTTATATATTTAAGCAATGTTCCAAAAGGTTATTTATTAGAATCGACCAATAGTAAACCCGAATTATATGTTAAATTATTTAAAATCTGACCTCCATAGGGGAGGGTGTAGTTCAAACCACAAGCTAAAACCCAATCTACTTTATAATTAAATAAAGTAGCCTATAACCTTTACTAACAGTAAGTTTAACTTAATTGAACTAATTTTACCAAATTAATATAACATAATGATAAAATTTATAACTAAATTAAGCTTAAACTAAACAATTCATTATAATATAATAACAAAATTATAAATGAATTTAACAACACCAATATCAATTATTTAAGCATAATAACAACATTATAAATATATTAAACTATTTAAAATTGTTTATTAAAACATAATAATTATATATTATAAACAAATTTACATAAAACTAAATAATATAACTAAACAAATTTTATTAAACATAACATTAAATTACATATAATTTAAAATAAAACTAAATATAATTTACTAACAAAATAAATTATATTAAAAACAAATTAAAAACTAAACTAAATAAAAAACACTTAAAAAAAATATTTAATAAATAAATAAAATTTAATTTAATTAATTTTAAAAAATAAAAATTAAAAAAAACATAAAATTAAATTATTTTTTTAAAAAATCCCCTTTCCATTTTAAAGTCCTTGAGGGGACTGCCATGTGGGGGCTTGTCGTTGCAGTGCGGTACCCCTGCAAGGCAAGCCCCGCATGCCATGGAAGGTGGGTACCCTACCTTGGCAGGGCCGCCGACCTACCATGTGCAGGGGCCCGGGGGTGTGGGGCCTGAGGTCCCCCCCCCAAACCTATTTAATTTTTTTTAATAAAAATAAAACTTCCCTTAAAAGCTTGCGTATATATATATATATATATATATATATATATATATATATATATATATATATATATATATATATATATATATATATAAGACCTCTTTCCTAGGCTTCTTGGGTGGCGACCTAGGTGGGTCCCACCCAAGTTGACCTTGGGTCTAGAGTTGATTTTCCTTTTAATTGTTTATTTGTGTTTTGCCTAGTGGGTGAAAATATTATTTTTATAATGACTGTGGTATTTGGAAAATGTATGGGATTTTTCCCATACATTTTCTAAAGACCTGTAGGTCTCTAATGTGATTTTTTTTTTACTCTAATTTATTTTTCTTCTTTCTCTTGCTTGTTTTTATTTTTTTTTACACTATATATTTTGTTTCAAGGTGTTTTCCTCCTAGGATCCATTTTTTACAAATGCAATATCTCAATTAACTCTAATGACTAGTGTTGCAAAGTGATTTTAAAAAGAACTATTTGGTTGTTTAACAAGCTAATCATTTCATATTCTATATCCTCATATTCATCGAACTTGAAACATAACCTACATTCATTCTCAAATAACTAGTTTATCTTGGTATCTACCATCACAACCATTACAAATGAAACTCAATATATTTGTAAACTATAATGAGGTGAAATAATTTTTCTCCCATAATTTTCAACGAGAGTACATTTACATTTAGTCTTGAGTAATAACACAATATTGCACAAAGATGAATCTTATTACAAGAAGAACCAAAGACATTTCTTCCATGACTCAAGATATATCAAATACATTATTACAAATACATGTCTTGGAGTGATATCAAAGTAATAACAACATAATACATTTTTACTTTCACAAAAACACCAAAATGAAACACTTCCAAAGCTTTTTCCACAATAACTTGGCTCTTGAAAACCTGCAAATAAAGAGGATACACCATGGAGAGCTCACCTCCCATCCAAGGTCTCAAGGAGACCACCCCGAGCTTGGAGAACCAAGCATAAATAGATACATACACAACACAATGCTCACAAACACATATATGAACAAAACAACATTTAACTCCCAACCAAGGCTTCACAAATGGATTTCTATAATCCATTGAGATAGGGAGAAGGTGGGATTTTCCAAAGAGGAGAATGCCATATAAATACGTGTTTCCAACAAGAGTTTTCCATGCCTTTCCAAGGCTACATTGACATTCCTTCCATATACAATTTTTTGTCATTTCCATTCTCAAGTACAAAGGTTTACAACATGGCTTCATGGAGCCCATACCTCATGAAATTCTCCCTCTTCTCCAAGAGAAGAGACTCTCACTACAATGGAGAGCCCAACTAACCCTTCACCCCAGTCTACTACTTCCCTTCCCAAAGGGTGAGTGATGCCTTCAACTCCCATAAACAACACTCCCAAAATCAAAAGAACAAAGAACGATACAAACCCCAAATGCAATCTCCAACCCAACACAACAATGGAAAGATTCACCAAGAACATTGCATACAAGATTACACATATCCATTCAACACTACAAATTACCAAAAATACAATGCAATAAGTATTCCTTCATAGAAATAATCACCAACCTTTGTTCAAAGCAAATGGCAAGAAGGTAGTTGAGAAGAGCCCTTATCCTTTCTCCCTTGACTTTTTTCCTTTCTCCAACCCTAAGTGTCTCTAAAATTAGAGAGTGGGTGAACACCTACTAAGTCTCTCCAAGCTCTCTAAAAAGACCTCTAAAAATGTACTCAATCTATCTAGCAATTAATGAGACATGCCTTCTAGTCCTTTGGTCTTACCTCTTGTCCCCCCCTCTTAATGGTGGGTTTAGTAAGGATTGTGGGACAAGTTAGAATGCATGTGGCCATATCCATTTTCGCCACTTTTGAAAAGTAGCCTTTTTGGAGGGCCATAATGGTGATCTAGACTTTCCCATAGATAAAAACTAGCCCCTAACTTAAGGTACCCCCCAGGGTTAGCTAATTTTGGCCAAAAATGCACTATAGGGTCACTTTTGACCCCTCTAAAGTACCTCTAAGGTTCAAATTTTAGTTCCAACTTGATGTGATCCCTACAAGAAATCTACATGCAAGTGGGATTAATATAATATCCTATAAGGTTAAGTGATTCATGCCAAGCCCTAATTGACATCTCACCATTCACATGGACAATACAAGTGTCAAGTGACACCATAAAATACACATCACATTCACAAATGACATGTCCAATTAACAACATGAATCTAAACTATTAACACACATACAAATCACATTTACAAATAAGATCACATTACAATGAGGTTTAAATCTCTTAATTAGATTAAACCTTGACTTACTCAATTCACATGTATTTAGCCTTGTTTCTTTGAATAATTTTATGATTTTCTTTCATGCACACTAAATTCAAGCATCATTAGTCCAAGGTAATAAAATCACATGTAAATATACATATACAACTCATAATTAGCAACATTAATCAATATGCAGAATTCAATTCCTAATTACAATTTCCATTCAGTAATGTTTAAACATAGTATCTTCATAAATCATCATGACATATTATCCATACTTCTTCCTAACGTAGAGCATAATCCATAAAATAATCAAATCTATTTATGATTAAATCTTCATAAAATCACATATCTAAGAATGTATAACCAAAATCAACCATATGTTCCTGGTTCTAATCCTCATCAAAATATAGTCCACATAATGTAATCATCATCATAAAACATAATATCATGAGTCTTTGTCAGAATGATCAAAAAGTATAACAAAGTATAAATCATAAAGTATCAAAATGTGAATGGATCAATAATGCTATGATGGGTCAGGGTGAGGCCTGACAACCTCCCCATCTAGGCATGAACTTCCTCCCGGAGTTCATAAAAAAGGTATGGGTACTGTGATCTCATTTGTGCTGCATCCTCCCACGAAGCTGTGACCTCATCATAACAATCCCACTAGACCCTAACCGGGTCCAACTCTCTGCCTCAAAGTGCTAGGGTTCATCGAGCTAAAATGCAAATGGGCTCCAAGGCTAGCTGTCTGTCCAACTCCACTTGCAAGGCATCCCAATCTATAATCTGAGACTCATCATAAATATATTTCTGTAGCACAGATACATGAAACACATCATGGATGTGTGACAGGCTAGGTAGAAATGGTAGATGATAAGCAACTAGTCCTATCCTCTCTAAGATCTTGAAAGGTCCAACAAAGCAAGGCGCTAACTTAGAGCCCTTTCCAAAATGGATTGGACTCTTATGTGGGTGCACTCTCAAGAAAACCCTATCGCTGACCATATACTCTTGATCAACTCTCTTCATATCTGCATACTTCTTATGTCTATCCTGAGCCTCTCTAAGATGCTATCTAATCAAAACCACTTGCTGCTCCATATCTCTAACCAACTGAGGTCCAATAGATACCCTATCCTCAATCCTGTCCCAACGCAGTGGTGTCCTGCATGGTCTACCGTACAAGGCCTGATATGGCGGCATACCTATAGAGGAATGTCCATTATTATAGGCAAACTCGATCAGATGAAGGTACTCTTCCCACTTGATCTGATGGTCCATCACATATATGCACAATATATCCTCTAACACCTGATTAACCCTCTTTATCTATCCATCTGTCTGCGGGTGGTATGGTGTACTGAAATTCAGCCTAGTGCCCAATACTTCCTGAAGCTCTCTCCAAAAGGAGGATATAAAAAGTGAGTCTCTATCTGAGATGATCTTACGAGGAATGCCATGAAGTCTGACAATGTACCACAAGAACACATGTGCCACTGCTGGCGCTGTGAATGTGGTACGAATAAGTGAGAAGTGGGTGACTTTGGTCAATGTGTCAAGTGTCATCATGATGGCATCATGACAATGAGAGGACATAGGGAGACCAACACTAAAATTCATGGAGATAGTATCCCACTTCCACTCCAGTATCTCATGTGGTTGCAAGAGCCCACCTAGATGACTGTGCTCTTCCTTCACCCTCTGACACTCTAGGCATCTAGCAATTATGCTAGCAATCTTCAATCTCATGCCTGGCTAATGATACAACTGTCTCAAATTGGCATGCAACTTCTTAACTCTTGGATGAGCTGCATAAGGTGCTCTGTGAGCCTCAAGCACAATAAACTCTTGTAAGTCACCCGTAGAAGGTATATAGATGCGTCCCCTATGGCGTAGTAGGCCATCAGACTCCAGTGAATAATCTGCAAACCTCCCCTCAAGAGGTTTCTGTGAATAGATAAACTGACAAACATCCACATACAATCCATCCTATGGAAAATGATGCAAAATGCGCTCTCAGATCTATACTAGAAGTCATAGACAAGAGCTCATGTCGCCTCCTACTCAAGGCATTTGCAACAATATTCTCTTTCCCCTTGATGTAATGAAAATAAAAATCATACTCACATAAGAACTCCATCCATCTCCTCTGCCTAGCATTAAGATTAGGCTGTGTAAAGATATACTGTAAGCTCTAGTGATTCGAGTGAAGCTCAAATCGGTGACCTAGAAGAAAGTGTCACGATCTCACTAAAGCATGAACCACCACTGCGAGCTCTAGGTCACAAGTAGGGTAATTAAGCTCGTGAGTCATTAGCTTCCTAGACTCGAAAGCTATAGGACGGCCATCCTACATAAGGACTTCCCCTAAACCATCCAATGAAACATCAGTGCATACAACAAAGTCTGCTGAAGGATCTAGCACTGCTAAGATCGGTGCACTAGTGAGAGCTCTCTTGAGCTCCTGGAAATCTCTCTCACACTTCTCTATCCACTCATACTTCTTCCCCTTTCTCTGAAGGGAAGTGATGAGATGAGCTACTCTAGAAAATCCTGCCACAAAGGGTCTGTAATAACCTGCTAAGCCCATAAAACTCCTGACCTCAGTGACATTGGTGGGTGTTGACCAATCCATAATGGCTCTAATCTTCGATGGGTCCATAGAGATCCCATCGTCAGATATAACATGACCAAGATAATGCACCTTGGGTCTAAAGAAAGCACAAAGTTGTGTCACATTTCAGGACATCTTATCAGCATAGCTGAATTTGAGTATTTCTAACTAAAATTATTATTTGTCAAGCATATGGTCTAGCTAGATTCAATCAAGCTAAGTTAGAAAAGTGGTTCAATGTTTTCAATTGGAAATATCTATTAAATGCATCTTTTATACCAATTACTAAAGAAATAAAATTATTTTAGAAAAATGATGTTTCAATAACTCCTACTCTTTTTAATGATATTTTTTTACAAATATAAAAATACCCTTTTTTAGACCATGGAGTCAAGAATATCATCATATAATTTTTATTGTATTTTAATTAGATTTAATATATTATAATTTTAAAATACTGCAAGTAGGTATTTTAACATTTGAGGACAAGCTGCTTCAAAAATAGAAAAAATAGTAAAGCTTATAAAAAAAATTAAAATTTTATATTTAACACTAAAGGAGAGAGTTATCTTCAAGAATGTGTAATTTTTTTGTTGAATGGTGTAGATTTGATAGGGGAAAGTTGGTGGGAATTTTTTTTTCTGAATGTACCCTACCTTGGTAGGGCTGCCAACCTGCCATGCATAGGGGCTTGGGGGTGTGGGGCTTGAGGTCTCCTCCCCAAACCTATTTAATTTAATTTTATTTATTTAAAATTCTTTTAATAAAAACAAAACTTCCCTTAAAAGCATGCGTATATTTTTTTTAATTCTTTGTTATTTGTTTTTAATGTAATATATATAAATATATATATTTTTTAAAAGACCTTTTTCCTAGGCTTCTTGGGTGGCGACCCAGGTGGGCACCACCCAAGTTGACCTTGGGTGTAGAGTTGATTTTCCTTTTAATTGTTTACTTATGGTTTTGCCTAGTGGGTGAAAATATTATTTTTATAATGACTGTGGTATTTAGAAAATGTATGAGATTTTTCACATACATTTTCCAGAGACCTGTAGGTCTCTAATGTGAGTTTTTTTTTTCGACTCTAATTTATTTTTCTTCCTTCTCTTGCTTGTCTTTTTTTTACACTATATATTTTATTTCAAGGGGTTTTCATCCTATGATCCATTTTTCACAAATGCAATATCTCAATTAACTCTAACGGCTAGTGTTGCAAAGTGATTTTAAAAAGAACTATTTGGTTGTTTAACAAGCTAATCATTTCATATCCTATATCCTCATATTCATCCAACTTGAAACATAACCTACCTTCATTCTCAAATAACTAGTTTATCTTGGTATATACCATCACAACCATTACAAATGAAACTCAATATATTTGAAAACTATAATGAGGTGCAATAATTTTTCTCCCATAATTTTCAACAAGAATACATTTACATTTAGTCTTGAGTAATAACACAATATTGCACAAAGATTAATCTTATTACAAGGAGAACCAAAGACATTTCTTCCATGACTCAAGAGACATCAAATACATTATTACAAATACATGTCTTGGAGTGATATCAAAGTAACAACAACATAATACATTTTTGCTTTCACAAAAACACCAAAAATTATAAAAAATTTCGCTTGTATTGTCAACAAAGATTTATTTTTGATGAAGGATTCTCCCCTTAATACCACAAACACATAACAGAAATAGAGAAACAACAACAATATGCAAGAACAGAAAATTGGATACTTATTATCTCCACAAATGTGGAATTACAAACTTTTAGAATTACAATATGAAAAGCCACATGGGCATTCCCTTACAATATTCTATAGGACAAAGCCTCAAATTATTACCCGGAACTACCACCTAGAACTGTCCCGAACTGCCTAAGACAACACTATAGACCTTTCTTATATAGGCAATTTCCACCACCCGAGAAGGTTCCATAAATTTAGTCCTTTAGGCCGACTACACATAGAATTATTTATTTTTCAAAATTATTACAATAGGGTCGGCTCAAAAGAAATACAAAATATGATTTTAGGCAACCCAACTTCCGAAGGCCATAACTTTTTAACCGTAACTCTATTTTTCTATTGTAACCACTTTTCAGAAATGCCATGACGAGATCTACAGCATTTGACACATGCTAGTGCTAGTCAGGTGGGGGTCGATCATGGTCCGGAGCTTCTAAAGCCTTCAAAATTGACCTGAAAGATTTCATACCCAAAAATCCCAATAACTTCACCAATATTGATGATGTGGCAATGAAACTCAACTAGTAGGTTGAAATGACTAGGATGAACCTCCAACTATGAAATCAAAACATTTTGAGATCATATGGCCAACTTATTAAAAATAGTAAGTTTCCATAAATAGCAACTCTGCACAAGATAGCCGTTATTGAAAAGTAAATAGAAATATTTTTGGGTGATGCAAGATTGCTCTTACACCCAGAATGCTCCTGCATCAAACACCTGGGGTAATTTGAGAAGTGACCCTATCATGACTCAGGTGTGCAGAGGAAAACCAAGATAGTTAACCTCCTCCTTTGCTAGCCATGATGAATCTTCAACAGGTCATCCTTTCCATTTGACCAAATACTCTTCATATGTCTTGTTCCTTGTGCTTCTGCCAACACGACTATCTAGTATGTCTTCAATCTCCTTGATATCTGAACTGGCTATTGGAATACTCCACTGTGCTGCTGTAACCTCATCTTCAACACCTCCCTCATGATACTCTGTCATATCTGAAACATTAAATACTAGTGAAATATTCAGCTTAGTAGGAAACTCGACCTCATATGCATTTCCTGAATCATGCTTCTTCAGTATCTTACATGGCCCAAACTTCTTCATTTTTGACTTGTTATATGTACCAAATGGAAATCTTTCCTTCCGCAAATGAACCATGACTTCATCTCCAACCTGAAATTTCTTATGCCTCCTTTTCTCATCTACCTTAGCCTTATATTGTGCATTCATCTTGGTAATGTGCTTCCTCACCTCCTCATGGATGTTGTTCAAATGTTCTACAAAATCCTTAGCTTCAGCACTACTTATTTATCCCTTATCTATCTTTCTCAACTTAGATGCATTTCTTGGACTACTCCCATATACAATCTGAAATGGTGATTTACCAGTGCTCCTATTGATAGAATTATTGTATGCAAATTATGCCTGTGGTAAAATCAAATCCCATCCCATTGGCTTATCTCCAACCAAACATCTCAGCAAATTTTTGAAACTCCTATTCACCACCTCTGTCTGTCCATCAGTCTGTGGATGATGTGATGAACTGAACTTCAAATCTATCTTCAACTTCTTCCACAATGTACGCCAAAAATATCCAACGAACTTAGTGTCCCTATCTGAAACTATACTCTTTCACAAACCATGTAGTCTCACCACTTCTCTGAAAAATAATTCTGCTACATGAACAACATCATTGGTCTTCTTGTAAGGAACAAAATGTGCCATCTTTGAAAATTTGTCAATTACCACAAAAAATGAATCATGTCCCTGCTGTGTCCTTGGTAAACCAAGAACAAAGTCCATACTGATATCCTCCCAAGGCTTCTTTGGTATAGGTAATGGTAGATACAACCCTGTATTCTGCTTCACTCCTTTCTCCATCTAACATACTCTGCAACTCTGTACAAACTTCTTGACATCTTGCTGCAACTGTGGCCAATAATAATTCTCACTAACCAAAGCAAGGATTTTATCATGACCAAAATATCCAGCCAATCCTCCGCTATGCTTCTCCTTGATGAGATTCTCCCTCATAGAACTTCTTGGAATGCACAACTGACTCCCTCTGAATAGCATATCATCCTGAATGATGAAATCCAGCCACTTCGTTCTTTCTAGAGTAACAGGTTCTTTACAAGATTTTCAAGCTTCACCAAAATCAAGATCCTCTAGATACAAATTCTTGAGTTCCTTGAACCCAACCACCTCAATCTGCATCTCTGTCAGCAATAGTTGCCTTCTGCTAAGCACATCTGCAACCCTATTAGACTTTCCACTTCTCTATTTCAAAACAAATGCATAACTATGCAAAAATTTAACCCATTTCAAATGCCTTTGATTCAACTTTCCTTGACTATTCAAATATTGCAAAGCTTGATGATCAGTATACAAAACAAACTCCTTAGGAAGCAGATAATGTCTCCACTTCTTTAATGCCTGAACTATAGCATAAAATTCTTGATCATAAACATAATATTTTCTCTTGGCATCATTTAACTTCTCACTGAAATAAGCAATAGGTTTACCTTCTTGGCTCATAACAACTCCTATTGTAGTACCACTAGCATCACAATCTACTTAGAACACCTTATTAAAATAAGGAAATGCTAAAACAAGTTGTTTTGTAACTTTTTGTTTCAACAGTTTAAAACTCTTATCTGCCCCATTAGTCCACTTGAACTCTTTTCTATCCCCTCTCATTGTTTCAGTCAAGGGTCCACAAATACTGCTAAAATTTATGATAAACTTTCTGTAAAAACTAGCCAAACCATGAAAAGATCTTACCTCAGTAGCACTCCTTGGAGTAGGTCATTCAAGGATAGCCTGTACCTTATCTAGGTCCATTTTTAGACCTTCTGCTGAAACTACAAACCCCAAATACACTAACTCTTTCTTCACAAAATTACACTTCTTCAAATTAATCAACAATTTCTCTTCTCTCAGCTTCTCAAACACCATACGAATATGCATCATATGCTCTTCCAATGTCTTACTAAAGATCAAAATATTATCTAAGTAAACAACAAAAAACTTACCCAGAAACTCTTTCAGAATCTCGTTCATGAGCCGCATGAAAGTTCTTAGTGCATTGGTTAGCCCAAAAGGCATGACAAACCACTCATACAGTCCTTTCTTTGTCTTGAAGGCAGTCTTCCATTCATCTCCTTCTCTAATCTGAATTTGGTGATATCCACTCTTCAGATCTATCTTTGAGAAATACACAGCCCCACTCAAACAGTCCATAATATCATCCATTCGTGGCAATGGAAATTGATACTTGATTGTAATCTTGTTTATTGCTCTAGAATCTGTACACATCCTCCATTCTCCATTCTTCTTCGGTGCTAATACCGCTGGTACAGCATAGGGACTCAGACTCTCTCGAATGAACCCCTTCTGCAATAACTCATGTACTTGTCTATTCAACTCTTCACTTTCTGCTGGTGTCATTCTATGTGCTGCCTTGTTTAGAAAACTAGCTCCTGGAATCAAATCCATCTAATGATTGATCTTCCTGACCAGTGGTAATCCATCAAGTACATTATCAGATACAATATCCTGAAACTCATTCAACAAATCTACAACCTCTATAGGCACACCCTCTACTTCCTCCTTACCAGCTTTTGGAATTAAAGAAAAACACATATGCTCATGCCTTATACCATCTAGGAATTTTTTTCCATCAAAAAATGTCATTCTTGCATTACCACATACCTTTTCTTCAGTCTCCTTCAATGGCTTTAGCTTATGTTGCACAACCATCATGTACAACACATCTGTCAAACTGCCACGGTCTACCCAACAACATATGACATGCATGCATAGATATGATATCACATAGTACCTCATCTTGGTACCCATCGATCTTGAACTTTACTAGGCATTGTTCATTGACCATGACCTTGTGGTCATCCTACACCGAGGCAATCCGATATGGATGTGGGTATTTCTATCTCTTGAACTTCAACTTTGTCACCATCTCTTATGACACCAAATTGTCAGTGCTTCCACTATCAATAATCACATCACAACATTTACCCTCACACTTGCATCTAGTGCAAAATAGGCTCCTCCTTTATTTAGGTTCATTCTCACCACTCAGTAGGACTTTTCTGTTAATCAATATTTCTCCTCTTTCAGCATCTTCAGAATTTGAGGATCTGACATCTTCATCTACATGTGCCACTCTGGCCTGGCCTTCATTCCTCTTATCTATCCTTCCTTGGCCTTGAGGACATTCAAATGCCCTACGACCTTCTTCTCCATAGTGAAAACATGTTCCACAGAAGCCTCCTCTTCCTGAACCTTGTCCTCTTCCTCTTCATCTCTAATCTCTATTGTTTTGATCTTGGAAATGATTGGAATTGTTTCCTCTCTAATTTTGACTACTACTGGCCTCATCTTTCTTTTTTGGATCTTCATTTTGGCCTCCATATGACCGTCCACCAAATCGTCCACCGCAACCTCTTCTATTTTGTCTGCTTTTGAACTTCTTGTTTAGCTTTTCCTCTACTTTTAAGGCAAATTGGTATGCTTCTTTAATACTGTTCATTCGAACCAAATTCAACTCTTCTTGAATGCTTGGCCTCAACCCAATAAGGTAATGGGCAACTTTCTCCTTATCAACTTCCGCATGGCCTGTTCTGATGATGATTTGATAGAACTCTTCTATATACTCCTGAATAGATCTTCCTACTTGCCTCAAACTTTGCATCTTCTTTAGAAGGTCAAGCTCATAATCAACAGGGATAAACTGTCGCTTCAATTTATCCACCATCCGATCCCATGTTGTGATTTTATCTTTTCCTCTTCTATTTCTCTCCAATTGAATCTCTTGCCACCAGATCTTCGCATGATCTTTCAGTCTGGCCTTCGCAAACTTGACCCGATCAAGATCCTCAATATCCTCATACTCAAAATATTCTTCACATTCATTGATCTAGTCGATTAATTTCTCTGGGTTAAGATTCCCTGAAAATGTAGGCACCTCAATCTTAGGTCTTTTTTCGATCTTGGAAATGGCCCGAAAAAACTTTTCTTCCTCTTGATTCAAAACTTTGACTTCTCCTTCTTGATCTTCTTCTTTGGCTTCATCCTCACTTTCATCTTTGACATTAAGATTCATTCTGTTAGGCCATTTTTCCAGTCATTGCAAAATATTGTAAAATTGGCCTCTCCCTTGCATGATTTTGTTAAGTGTCCTGCCCCATGCTTTTCAATGTTGTCGCCTTGCTTCAGCCCATGTCGCATCTCTTACTTTGCAAAACCCAGAAAGATTTTCATTTTCTAAGGTCTGCGGGAGCAAATTTTAAAAATTCTGCCACAGTGTAAAAAACATACAGTGTTTTCAAAAATCTGTGTTGTTTTCAGCTTCCTTGTCACCTTTTGGTCTGTCGTAATTCTTGCGTTGTTTTCGACCCTTTGCCTTAAGCTTTATGCACTTGTCTTTGATGTTGAAAACTTTGTGTTTTCGACCTATGTTTAACTGCACATGTCCGACTGTGTGGTGGGTCCAGCTTCTTCCCTATTGGCTGTCGCATGGCCACATGTCAGACTTTTCTGACATGCGATCATGCGACCACTTGCCACATGGCCATATGGGTCCCATGTCATGTGCTGCTGCCTAGCGGTCGTCTTTGCTAAGTGCACAAGTGCGATGGTAGTGGGACCCAAGTTTTCGAAGGCACAGAGGGTCCTGATGTGTCGAAGATTGACGGTTGTCACATGATCACATAGCCAAAAGATAGGATATGTACTTCTACGACAACCGTCTGATCCTTCAAGAGGGTTTGGCTTCTGTGGTATGGTCCTAGAGGCAGACATGTGGTAGCCTGTAATAGGCTGTCGCATGATCGCATAGCCCTGCTTTTGGCTATGCGATAATGTGACCACTTGCCACGTGTCCTCGGGGGTCCTGTCAGCAAGTTGGTCTGGTTGCATTTTCGTGTCACAGAGGCGGTGACATGGTGGCTTTGGGTTGGCTGTCGCATGATCGCATAGCCTTCCTCTGAGCTATGCAATCATGTGACCGGCTGACACGTGTCCTTGTTCACGGTTGCGGAGTTGTGCGGTGGTGATTTTCATGGCGGTTGCGGTGGCAATTTTCCTGCGGTGGTGTTAACGGTGAGGTTAATGGTTGGTGGGCTGTCGCATGTCTGCATAGCCTATTTCTGGGCTATGCAATCATGCAACAGGGCACCACGTGTCCCTGTGGGCCCATCTGTGGTTGTTTGGTGGGCTCGGTGGAGGTTGCTGTTGTGGCAGTTCCCGGTTGGACCGTGCTAGCGGGAAGTTAAGTTTTGAACACAGGCTTGGGCTTGGTTTCTTGGTGGTATATTGACAGCCGGCAGGGTGCATGTTAGTGGCTTGTCACATGTTCGCATGAGCCAGTTTTCCAGCTTGCGAACATGCGACATGCCCTTTTGTGGCAGCAATCTGGCATCGGCAGTTGGAGATGGCATGTGGATAGCGGGTGTCGCATGTTCGCATAGCCCATTTTTGGGCTATGCGATCATGCGACCAAGCATGAATTAAGGCCTATTTTCCTATGGCAGTCAAGGTCAATCACAGCGTGATTGCGTGGCTAAGGGAAAAGTAGTTTGAGAAACTTAAAGCCCGCGAGATGCAAGTAGCCGTTGCAGTTTGAAGTATGATTTTCTGAGGGACAAGGAGTACCAAATTTATGAAATTGAATGTAGAAAAGACCTTGTTTGGTGGGAAGCAATTTGCGGTGTGGTCCAGGGTTTTTAGCGGTTGTTTGCAGATGGATTTGTACCGTGAGGAATGATTACAATTTTGGGCTCGAGAAGTGTTTGCAGCTGGTTGATTGGACTGTTTGAGCTTCTTGCCGTGGCTCGACCCCTGTTTTGTCTGGTGTTTATTTCTTGGTGGGGTTAGGTGATTTTTAAATTTCAAATGATTGAATGCTTGCATTGTAACCCTGGTATAAAGGGATTTTAGTGATCATTTTGAGGGCATTGGGAGTTAGATTTTAAAAACTTTTCTGTTGTGAGTCTTCTGCCAGTCTGAATTGTAATGTCCTGTCTTGATTTTTTGGCAATTTGAAAGAAAGTTGTAGGTCTGAGCTGCATTTTGCAAGCAAGTTTCCTTTGGATTGACTGTACACACTTGAGGATTCTTTATACTTAATGCAGGCACATGATTCTCATCTCTCCCTTGTGTCAATGTAGATGAATTTTGAACTTTCTAGTTCATTGCATGACAATTTTTGTATAGGTTTTCAATCTTGAGTTCTAGTCCAGGATTAGATTAAATGATGCTCCAAATGGGACCTAAATTTATCTCTTGTCTATGTAGGGATATTTTGTAAGCAGTAGAGGAGATTGTAAATGTGTTTATAGCTTTGACTCTCAGGTATATTTCTGGTGAGTGTGTGTAATCTGTCCAAGAAAACTTGCCCAATGGATGATGCACTGGCCTAGATAAGTATTTCCTTGCTGACATGGCCTGATAGGTTGTTATGATTCAAAAAACATAAATTAAGAACCATTCTTTAAGTTTTCAGCATTTGGTTGTTTGTAGTTCTACCCCATAGCAATGGAGAGTCAATGAGTGTGTGGTTAACATTCAGTACTTTCTTACTATCTATTTATCTATTTTACAAGCCTAGTTCTTGGTGTATGAAGTGTATTTTATACTAGGTTAGGTGCACCTACCTTGGTTTTGCAGAGCCAGAAGCAGAAGAGGGCATATTAAGTCCCTATAGTTGGTCTAGTTATCCTAAGACCTCTTAGCAATTTTGGAGTTAACCATTCCTAAAATCCATCCGAGGGTATACTGGTAGCCTGTTAGAGCATAAGCATCATTTTGGACACCAACAAGATGATGACTTTGCTGGGGATGTGTTATGCATGTTCATCTTAACCAGTAGGTCATCATTGGAAGAAACAAGTTTATCCTTGTCCCTTGTCTCTCTAACTTATTGGAGCATTTTCTAAAGTCAAGAAATTTCATTGTAATATTCCCAATACACTTGGGTGGCGACTCAAAAATCTTGGTAGCAGTACTGGTCAATGATTTGTTTTGCAAAGATGAGTTATAGAGGTTCCAAATCTTAGAGAAAGAAGCCTCTTGAAGATATAATGGAAGAAGGCATTCCAAGTACTTCAAGGCCTAGTCAGGCAAGGGGAAGAAAGAAAAGAAGAGGTGTTTCTCAGACTTGGAGAAACAAGAAAGATACCAGACAAGAAACCCAAGCCAGGCCTAGTCAAGAAGAAGATAATTCAGAATATGAAGAGGCTGCTGTTGACTTGGGATTGAATCAGTATGAAGATGAAATTCAAGTGGGAGATGATGAGTCAGACACTACACTCCCTGAATTAGAAGAGATCTTTGAGGAGGTCTATGAACTAGAAAGAAGAATTCAAGAGCAGCTTGCCATTAGGCAGCAGAGAGAAAAGGATAAAGAAGATAAAGTAAGACAAGCCATGATAAGGGCTGATCAGCTAAAAAGGTAGTCACTAGATTTGGAGGCAATTAATTTTGTCCCAGAGCCTAAAAGAGTGGATGAACAGCCTATTGTTCAAAAAATGTGTGGAGAAACCAGACCAAGAGATAAAGGAAAATAGAAGGCCATTGGAGTTCAGATCAATGAACAAGATGTTGTTGATAGAACATCAGATCCAGGACTGAGATTAGACTCGGACCTTGAGATAGCTAGAAGGAAGAAAGAGATATTGGACAAAGAACTAGAGAAAGCTGAGTTGGAGGCTTCTGCTGCAGAAATCAGGAAAAAGATTGATTTTCTCAAGCATACTTCAAGACCTTCACATGTTGCTGCTTCCTTCTTAGGGCAAGGTGGAAATCAGGGTAACAATGCAGCTCAAGCAAATGGTGTACTAGGTGCTGCTAGGGTTCCTGATGGTTCAAACACAAGGATGTCTACATCTCAAGGAATGGATCCACTGCATGGAGCTCCTATTCATGAAAGGTAAAAACAACTTACCTTCTTTGGTATTCCTGGTTATCCTAATGTAATCCCTGATGAGATTAGAAAAAAGCTTCCTAAATTTACTGGAAATAATGTCATCACATGTGAAGAACATCTAAAAAATTTCATAGATGTAATAGATGATTACAATATAGAGCCTGATGATGTTATCATGAAGCTATTTGTACAATCCCTGATTGAGGATGCTAGGGATTGGTTTAGAGGGTTACCCCATGCTAGTATAAGGTCATGGAATGGATTTAAAAACTATTTCAAAGAACATTATGGTGATAAGACTAATGAGAGTTTTATCTTGAATGAATTCAATAATATAAAGAAAAATCAGAATGAAGAGGTCCTTGAATTCAACATAAGGTTCCAAAAGGCCATGCATAGGCTCTTGCAGGTTATCATATTAGATGATAGGGTATGTCTTGTGACATACTTGAATGCCTTTGATGCAAAGATGGGATATCTCTTGAGGGATAAGAACCCTAGAAGTCTTGGGGAGGCTTACAAATTAGCTATCAACATAGAGAGCAATAGAAGAATATCTGGAAAGATAGGAAGAAGAGATGATTGTAGGCCTCAAATGCAGAGTAAGAAAGAAATGGGAAGGTCTGCTGATTCTAAACCCAAAGAGGATAACAATCTAAAATAGATTTTAAAGGCTTTGGAAGGTTTAAAGCTTGGAGAAAAGGGAAACAACAGGGCTGTGACTATGGAGAGGTCAGCTCCAAACAATTTTAGCAGACAGCCAGGGATGTAGAATTATCCTTACAACACTCAGTGGAAAGATGGAAAGCCCATTCCCCCAACCAAGCAAGAAAGGCCTGATGGAAGGATCCCTGATCCTTTACAGATAAATTCAGTCAATATGACTGATGATATTCCATGGTGTGCTATTTGTCAATCTCCTCATAGTCCAGAGCATTGTGTCATTGCTTTGAATTTACCAGATAATCAAGAAGGTGAGGAGTAGTATGATGAGGAAGGATGTGGTATGACTTCTTCACATGCATGGGATGAAGATGACTTTACTGTTGATGAAGAAGAAGAGTTTGATGATGTTGGATGTGGTGCAGTGAGGGGTGAGGAGTAGGTTTCTTTAAGAAGACCATCAAATGAAGAGATTGCTCAGATCACTGCAGACATGGTCACTCAAGCTAGAAGCAATTACAATTTGAGAAATAGGACAGTTGGAAATGCAGCTGGTAAACCAGGCAGTATGTTATCAAGAGGACAGAAAATAGTGTACAACAACATGAAGAAAAGGGAAAGGGTGCTTGTGGTGTGGACCAAGTGAAGATAAAAAAGAAAATTATGCCTATTACAGCACCTAGGAACAAAGCAAAGACATCATATGTGGTTGTTCCTGCCTTTCAGAAGGGATAGGAATCCTCTCTCAAGGACAAATCTGAGTCCACAAAAGATAAAGTTGTCACTATTTTTGAAGAAGACATGAATAGCTAGAAGTATGTTCCAATAGATATGTCTAAGTTGCTTTCATAGATTATTGTCAAGGTTCCACTTTTGGAAATGATGAGAATAGAAGAACACAAGGTCAAGGCCTTAAATTGGGTGAATGGTGTTTCTTCTGCAGGAATCCAGGAGGTGAATAGAAATGACAAGCATGTGGCTTCCTTGGAAGACACACCTGACAGTAAGAGTGAAGAAATTGTTTCTAAGATTCCTCAAATCTTCTTGGATACAAATGTTGTAAACAATGCAGTAGGGACAGTTGATCCTTTCTTCTTGTCCCTTGTGATTGATGGTAAAATATTGAAGAATTGCATGATTGATTCTGAAGCATCAAACACTGTCATGCCTGCAGATATCATGAAATCATTAGGACTAAAGGTTGATACACCTCATGGGAGATGCCAAGCTATGGAATCAAGAGAAGTGTCAGTTATTGGTACCATTAAGGCTCTGCCTTATAAATTAGCTGCATTTCCTAACAAATAGTTGACTATGAGTGTTCTTGTAGTTGACATTCCTCCTCAATATGGAATGTTGTTATCTAGAAAGTGGAGTGCCTCTATGGGAGGAAGTATTCAATGTGACCTGTCTTTTGCCACTGTTGACATTGAAGGAGAGAATGTGAAGGTGTTAAGGGAAGCCAGAACTCCACATATGATTGAGGAGAATGAAAAGGATAACATGAATTGTTTTGTTGACACTGACATTGGTTCATTCCAAGTTCAAAGGAAAGAGATGCAAGAAAGGGTCAGGCCTATCCTTTTGGCTGATGATGAGAATAACATGGCAGAGGGTAATGTCTTATGGACAATATATTTTGATGGAGAAAGTTCTAGAGAAGGTGTTGAAGTAGGAGTATTGTTGGTATCCACAAGTGGTAAGACTTTTAAGTTTTCTTTCACTCTCTTGTTTTCTTGCACAAACAATGTTGCAGAATATGAAGCCCTATTGATTAGTTTGAGACAAGCATCAAAAAATGGGATCAAACATCTTAGGGTGATTGGTGATTCTGAGTTAATAGTATCTTAGATTAGATCAAAGTATGCATCAAAGAATCAAAGGCTGAAACAATATAGGAATGTTGTATGGGATGAAATTGAATGTTTCAGTGCCTTTGGTATTGATTGGGTGGATATAAGCTAGAACAAGATGGTGGATTTACTAGCAAACATAGCCTTACGGCTAGAGGATGTTACCTTTGCGGGGATATCCAGAATTGAGTGTAAGTCTAGGCCTTCTATTCCAGATAATGTTGAGAATTGGCAAGTATTCTCTGATGATCAGGATATATTGAGGTTCTTGCAATGTGAGTCTCACTTTGATGGTCAGGAAATGGACTTCAACATTTATGTAGATAGAAAAGATGGAAAAGAGAGTATCCTTGGGAAGGAGGTGCTGCAACTAAAGTCAAATAGGATCCCAAGGGGATTGGTTGCTCTTGAGAGAGCATTTGATGATAAAGAGAGGGCTTGTGTAGCTAGACTTGCTGACAGGGTAAGTGATTTGGAGGAGGTAAATCTAGGGACAAGCCAAGAACCAAAGAATGTTTACATAGGTAAATGTTTATCTCAAAGAACTAGAAGAAATCTGATTGATCTTCTCAAAAAATTCAGACATGTCTTTGCATGGTCTTATGAAGATTTGAAGGCATATAGAGAAGATCTCTTTCAACATGAGATACCATTAAAGGAAGGAACTAAACCCTTTAGGCAGAAATTAAGGCCTGTGAACCCTACTTTGGCACCAAAAATGCAAGATGAACTCAAAAAGATGATGGATGCTGGTATTATAAAGCCTATCAGACATTCTACTTGGGTGTCAAATTTGGTTCCAGTCAGAAAAAAGAATGGTGACATTGGGCTATGTGTTGATTTTAGAAATCTGAATGTCAATTCTTTGAAAGACAACTATGGTTTGCCTAATATGAAAAATATACTACAGAGAGTCACAGGGTTAGAGTTAATGTCCATGATGGATGGTTTCTCTGGTTATAATCAGGTCATGGTCAAGGAGTTAGAACAATTCAAGACTGCATTCACCACTCCTTGGGGAACATATGTTTATGTTAGGATGCCTTTCGGCCTGACAAATGCAGGAGCAAATTTTCAGAGGGCTATGGATGTAGCTTTTGCTGATTTCATAAACAAGTTTTTAGTGGTATACCAGGATGATCTTACAGCATATTCAAAAAAGGAGGATCAGCATTGTGAGCATCTAGAAAAGATTTTCATCAGAGCTCTAAAGTATGGGATATCTTTGAATCCAAAGAAGTGTTCTTTTGGTGTTATAGAAGGCAAGCTCTTAGGACATATTGTGTCCAAGGATGGAGTGAGAATTGATCCTGAAAGGGTTACGACAATAGACAGGCTTTCACCACCAAGAAATGTGAAAGGAGTACAGTCTTTCTTTGGGCAGGTAAATTTTCTAAGAAGATTTGTTACAAATTTTGCAAAAATTTGTATTCCCATCTCTGGAATGTTGAAGATAAATGAAAAAGTAGAATGGAATGAAGGAGAAAATGAGTCTTTCAAGAATATCAAACAGGCCATCAAGGATGCCCTTGTTTTAAGGACCCCTGATTATGGTAAGCCCATGCAAATTTTCTCTTTTGCTTCTTATCATACGGTTGCAGTAGTCTTATTACAAAAGAATTTAGATGGATTTGAGCAACCCATATCCTTTTTAGAAAATCCTTACATGCAGCAGAACTAAAATATGACATCACTAAAAATTAGGCTTATGCCTTAGTCAAAGCAGTCAAGGCTTTTAGGTGTTATCTTGTGGGAGCTAAGGTAGTTGCTTATGTCCTTAGTGCTGTTGTTAAAGACATATTGGCGCAATAGGAAGTCTCGGGTAAGAGATGTAGATGGATCAACAGGATCCAAGAATTCAATATAGACATTCAAATTACAAAATTGGTGAGAGGCTTAGGCCTTGCAAAGTTGATGGCACAGAGTAATCTGATTGCTAATCATGTGAATATGCTAGAAGAGGAAGAAAGGCCATATGTTTGTGATTGGACTGTTGTGATTGGTACAGAGATGTGATCAATTACTTGCAAAAATTATTTCTTCCCCCTGACATGAATGAAAATAAGAGGAGGACTGTCAAGTTACAGTCAGCAAGGTATGCCATTATCCATGGTGAGTTGTGGTGGAGAAGCAATGAAGGAGTATTGCTGAAATGTGTGGATCATGAAAGATCTAAGACTCTATTGGAAGAAATGCATCAAGGTGTGTGTGGAGGACACTATATGGCAAAGACCATAGCCCACAAGATTCTTAGGTCTAGATTTTGGTGGCCTATAGTTTTTAAGGACACACATGAGTTTGTGAAGAAATGTGAAGAAATGTGATGCATGCCAGAGATTTGCAGGAAAGGTAAAATTTAATGGGAATTTGCCACTCAGGCCTGTCTTAGCTTAGTCTCCTTTTTAGAGGTGGGGTATTGATTTCATAGGTGAGATTCCAAACAAGTCTAGTGGTGGGCATTCCTACATATTAGTGGCAACAGATTATTTTACCAAGTGGGTTGAAGCTATCCCTACTAGGAGCGCTACTAGTAAAATAGTAATTGATTTTGTAATGCAGAATATTCTCACTAGATTTGGTTGTCCAGAAACAATAGTGGTAGACAATGTGATTTGTTTTAGATCTTAGGAGTTTGGTGATTTTTGTCAGCAATATGGAATACACATTTCATTTTCTTCTCCATACCATCCACAAGGGAATGGCCAAGCTGAGTCCAGTAATAAAAGCTTGATAAAGATCCTCAAAAGGGTGTTGGACAGGAATAAAAAATCGTGGGACTCAAAACTTTGGTGGGCATTGTGGGCTGATAGAGTGACCATCAAGAAGGCCATAGGTTGTGCCCCATTTGATCTAGTCTATGGGATTGGAGCTAGGTTACCTCAGAACAATCTATTGCAAATGTACAAATTCATCTAGGCATATGATGAAGATTTAGATGATGAGATGAGACTAAGGATGGATGAGTTAATCTAGTTGGAGGAGGTAAGAAGGGATGCACATGAGAAAAATGAAAATCTGCAGCGACAGTGTAAACATTTGTTTGATAGGAGAGCAACTCAGAGGAGTTTTGAAATTGGTGATCTGGTCCTGATGTGGAATGCAAGGCTGGAGGATAAGGGAAAGCATGGAAAATTTGATCCTATTTGGTTGGGCCCTTATCTGATTGAGAGCAATTTGGGAATAGATTCATATATTTTGAAAGATCTAACTGGTGGCACTTTGGAATTGCCTGTTCATGGACAATTCCTAAAGTTTTACTTTTCTTGAAGTATCTTCTTCCATGAGCAGTAGTTAGGTTTCTTCCCTAGGTCTCTTAGGGTTGTTTTTGGTTCAAAATTTTGTGGTCTACTCTTTCAGTAGATTCTATTTTCTCATTGTATCTGCAGGAGATACATGTCCCTAGAAAGAGCCATTGTTAGGCCACTTCCAGTCATTGCAAAATCTTGTAAAATTGACCTCTCCCTTGCATGATTTTGTTAAGTGTCCTGCCCCATGCTTTTCAGTGTTGTTGCCTTGCTTCAGCCCATGTCACGTCTCTTACTTTGCAAAACCTAGAAATATTTTCATTTTCTAAGGTCCGCGGGAGCAAATTTTAAAAATTTTTCCACAGTGTAAAAAACATGCAGTGTTTTCAAAAATCCATGTTGTTTTCGGCTTCCCTGTCACCTTTTGGTCTATTGTAATTCCTACGTTGTTTTCAACCCTTTGCCTTAAGCTTTATGCACTTGTCTTTGATGCCAAAAACTTTGTGTGTTTTTGACCTATGTTTAACTACACATGTCCGACCGTGTGGTGGGTCTAGCTTCTTCCCTATTGGCTGTCGCATGGCCGCATGTCAGACTTTTTTGACATGCGATCATGCGACCACTTGCCACATGGCCATGTGGGTCCCATGTCATGTGTTGCTACCTGGTGGTCATCTTTGCTAAGTGCATAAGTGTGATGGTGGTGGGACCTGAGTTTCCGAAGGCATAGAGGGTCCTGACGTGTCGAAGATCGACCGTTGTCGCATGATCGCATAACCAAAAGATAGGCTATGTGCTTCTGTGACAACCGTCTGATCCTCTGAGAGGGTTTGGCTTCTGTGGTATGGTCCTAAAGGTGGACATGTGGCAACTTTTAATAGGTTGTCGCATGATCGCATAGCCCTACTTTTGGCTATGTGATCATGCGACCGCTTGCCACATGTCCTCGGGGGTCCTGTCAGCAGGTTGGTCTGGTTGCATTTCCGTGTCGTGAAGGTGGTGATGTGGCAGCTTTGGGTTGGCCATCGCATGATCACATAGCCTTCCTCTCGGCTATGTGATCATGTGACTGGCTGACATGTGTCCTTGTTCACGGTTGCGAAGTTGTGCGGTGGCGATTTCTGTGGTGGTTGCGGTGGCAGTTTTCTTGCGGTGGTGTTAACGGCGAGGTTAATGGTTAGCGGGCTGTCGCATGTCTGCATAGCCCATTTTCGGGCTATGCGATCATGCGATAGGGTGCCACATGTCCCTGTGGGCCCATCTGTGGCTATTTGGTCAGCTCGGTGGAGGTTGCTGTCGTGGTGGTTCCCGGTTGGACCGTGCTGGCGGGAAGTTAAGTTTTGAATGCGGGTCCGGGCTTGGTTTCTTGGCAGTGTTTTGACGGCCGGTGGGGTGCATGGTAGCGGCTTGTCACATGTTTGCATGAGCCATTTTTTTGACTTGCGAACATGTGACATGCCCTTTTGTGGCAGCGGTCTGGCGTCGGCAGTTGGAGATGGCATGTGGATAGCGGGTGTCGCATGTTTGCATAGCCCATTTTCGGGCCATACAATCATGCAACCAAGCATGAATTGAGGCCTATTTTCCTATGGCAGTCAAGGTCAATGACAGCGCGATTGCATGGCTAAGGGCAAAGCAGTTTGAGAAACTTAAAGCCCGCGAGATGCAAGTAGTCATTGCAGTTTGAAGTTTGATTTTCTGAGGGACAGGGAGTACCAAATTTATGAAATTGAATGCAGAAAAGACCCTATTTGGTGGGAAGTGATTTGCGGTGTGGTCCAGGGTGCTTGGTGGTTGTTTGGAGAGGGATTTGTACCATGAGGAATGATTACAATTCTAGGCTCGAGAAGTGTTTGTAGCTGGTTGATTGGACTGTTTGATCTTCTTGCCATGGCTCAACCCCTGTCTTGTCTTATGTTTATTTCTTGGTGGGGTTAGGTGATTTTGAAATTTCAAATGATCGAATGCTTGCATTGTAACCCTGGTATAAAGGGATTTTAGTGATCATTTTGAGGGCATTGGGAGTTAGAT
Source organism: Chamaecyparis obtusa (assembly GCA_027943335.1). Lineage (NCBI taxonomy): Eukaryota > Viridiplantae > Streptophyta > Pinopsida > Cupressales > Cupressaceae > Chamaecyparis > Chamaecyparis obtusa. Next base: position 570,662 of record BSBK01006176.1, on the reverse strand, counting down.
TTTAAAAACTTTTCTGTTGTGAGTCTTCTGCCAGTCTGAATTGTAATGTCCTGTCTTGATTTTTTGGCAATTTGAAAGAAAGTTGTAGGTCTGAGCTGCAGTTTGCAAGCAAGTTTCCTTTGGATTAACTGTACACACTTGAGGATTCTTTATACTTAATGCAGGCACATGATTCTCATCTCTCCCTTGTGTCAACATAGATGTCATTTGAACTTTCCAGTTCATTGCATGACAATTTTTGTATAGGTTTTCAATCTTGAGTTCTAGTCTAGGATTAGATTAAATGATGCTCCAGATGGGACCTAAATTTATCTCTTGTCTATGTAGGGATATTTTGTAAGCAGTAGAGGAGATTGTAAATCTGTTTATGGCTTTGAATCTGAGGTATATTTCTGGTATGTGTGTGTGTAATCTGTCCAAGAAAACTTGCCCAATGGATGAGGCACTGGCCTAGATAAGTATTTCCTTGCTGACATGTCCTGATAGGTTGTTATGATTCAAAAAACATAAATTAAGAACCATTCTTTAAGTTTTCAGCATTTGGTTGTCTGTAGTTCTACCCCATAGCAATGGAGAGTCAATGAGTGTGTGGTTAACATTCAGTACTTTCTTGCTATCCATTTATCTATTTTACAAGCCTAGTTCTTGGTGTATGAAGTGTATTTTATACTAGGTTAGGTGCACCCGCCTTGGTTTTGCAGAGCCAGAAGCAGAAGAGGGCATATTAAGTCCCTATAGTTGGTCTAGTTATCCTAAGACCTCTTAGTAATTTTGGAGTTAACCATTCCTAAAATCCATCTAAGGGTATACTGGCAGCCTGTTAGAGCATAAACGTCATTTTGGACACCAACACATTCCTTTGCGAATCTCTTCTTTCAATGCTCGCACTTGTCTTTGTAGTTCCCTAACCTCAGGTGTTACAATACCAACTCTTCCACCACATTCCCTTCGTGGAGGCATTTTTGTGCTTCTTGCTGAAACCCTAACCATGATCCTGGTGCAAACTACCTTACAGTCGGTTATCTGTTTACACAGAAACCCTAACCCACGGTCCTGGTGCAAACTGCCTCACAATTAGTGATCTGTTTACACACTCAGGAACTCCTACTCTAATACCACTTGATGAAGGATGCTCCCCTTAATACCACAAACACATAACAGAAATAGAGAAACAACAACAATATGCAAAAACAAAAAATTGGATTCTTATTATCTCCACAAATGTGGAATTACAAACTTTCAAAATTACAATATGCAAAGCCACATGGGCATTCCCTTACAATATTCTGTAGGACAAAGCCTTGAATTATTACCCAGAACTGTCCCGAACTGCCTAAGACAACACTATAGACCTTTCTTATATAGGCAATTTCCACCGCCCAAGAAGGTTCCAGAAATTTAGCCCTTTAGGCCGACTAGACATAGAATTATTTATTTTTCACAATTATTACAATAGGGTCGGTTCAAAAGAAATACAAAATATGATTTTAGGTAACCCAAATTTTGGAGGCCATAAATTTTTAACCGTAACTCCGTTTTTCTATTGTAACCACTTTTCAGAAATGCCATGACAAGATCTACATCACTTGACACACACTAGCGCCAGTCAGTCGGGGGTCAATCGCGGTCTGGAGCCTCTAAAGCCTTCAAAATTGACCTGAAAGATTTCATACCCAAAAATCTCAATAACTTTACCAATACTAATGATGTGGCAATGAAACTCAACTGGTAGGCTGAAATGACTAGGATGAACCTCCAACTATGAAATCAAAACATTCTGAGATCATATGACCAACTTACTAAAAATAGTAAGTTTCCATAAATAGTAGTTCTACACAAGATAGCCGTTATTGAAAAGAAAATATAAATATTTTTGGGTGATGCAAGATTGCTCTTACACCCAGAATGCTCCTGTAACAATTTTTTGTCTCCACCTAGGTAGCTTACTTCCTGTCATCTCCCTCCCGTGATACACTACAAATGTCTCATTAATATGTAGCTCAATACGTTTATATTTTATATTATTGAGCTTTCTCAATCGCTCTAAACCAATGTTTAGAGCTTTGAAAGATAGTGTGGAAGTGTTTTTTTAATAAATCAATATTTTGGATCATATCGATCTATCATTAGTATGTGACAAAGAGGAATATATTTAATTTTATAAATGATAAGGAATATTCAATATTTTTATTATTTATATATTTAAGTTTTTATGTAAAAGGAATTTTATTTTTGTTATTATTATGAAGTGGCAAAATGTTTGGATAAATCTAACAAAATAAAAGGTGCTATATATGTCCCACAGTCGATAAGTACTCTTTTTATAGGAATCCCAACTAAATTGTTTTTGCCCACTAATTGCAATCTATTGGGAGACAATCCATGTTTGACATCAACAACTCACTCGGTTTGAATGGGAAATCATATCCATTCAATCTCTGCTACTTCTTTTCCCATGTGAATCTTGTGCTTAAACAAGAATTCTCCTCCAGAAATCAATGGTGCTAGATGATAAGATTTCAGCAGTGGAATAGAGGGAAGATAATTTTGTATTGTATCCTCCTTTGGAATACCTTCAACATAAACAATTACAAATCAGCTTTGATCAGAAGTGTATCATAAAACTATATATAAAAGAAACAATGTAAATTATTATACCATCGGAAGGAAGAATCTCAAAGGAGATGAGCTTGGGATAGGAGTATTGGATGGCAAAGGTGGAAACAAGCGATGTATTGAAAGCCAACAACAAAATATGATGGCGTTTGGCCATTGCCTATAGGCCTAAGCACACCCACATGTCTGCTATAATGCAAGTAACATTCTACTTTTTTTGGGTTGATATCCTCGACTATAGTGGGACCATTTAAAGCGGACGAGAAAATAAATTGACAAGATAGGAGGAAAAAATGGTGGGGAAATCTAATGGTCAACAAGTGTTCAACCGTCTTGCACGTTCCTACGAGGCTGTTACAAAAACTAGCAGACATGTAGTTCCAAACGTGGAATGCGTGCATGCGTTTGAAAGATTTAAAACTAGATGATAATGGCCACTAAGCTAGTAACAACTTATGCTTTATTCATCATTTAAGAAAATGAGGCTAAGAGGCTTTGAGGCCAGTATAGATGTTATATCAATGTTTTTTTAATCTTAGAGGCTTTGAGCTAACCATTTGTAATTAATTCCTTCAAATGGAACCTTTCAAGGCTTAAATCATCATATTTTATTAAAAATGTGTTATTTCAGCAAAAATCAACATGTCTAAAAAAGTGTGACCCACTATTGTGGGATCTCCCATTTACAAAAATAAAATTATAATATTTCTATTCAGTTAAATAATTTTACAAATAATAATCTATTACTACCTAAAAAATGAAAGAAAATTTTGTTCCTCATAAATACAGCGTACCCATTGCACACTAAGGTGCAATTGCTAGTATTATAAACTTCATAACACTATTAAGGATGTTATTAGTTTCTCACATTGAGGTATAGGGGAGAGGATCCAATAAGTGCACGAGATCCAAAATGTGTGATATTAGTGGAGCTGGTTAGGGTCAACACGTAAGCACTTGAAACCCATTACATGTCTACGTAGATTTAAAATGTTTTTAACAAAAATGAACCACAACTTAATACATTTAAAAATGCATTAGATAAGGACAAGTTGTGAATTTTGTAAAAGCAAAAAATCAAAATATAGGTCACTTTCCTATTGGACAAGCAACATGCCAATGTCACTGATAGGTTCTAACCCCACTTAAATTGGGTTGTTCCATACAAGATTCCAAACAAAATTGCTTCCAATACAAAACAAGTCTACCAACTTACATGTCAGCATATAACCCACAAATGAGGATTGCCAACTTGACGGTAGTGCATGGTACAATCAAAACACTGCAACATGGACACACATCGACCCAAGAGATGTTCATATTAGCCACCTCATTGGAACTACTTGAGACCTATACTACCTATGTATATGTGACCACCCTAAACAATAAGACAAGACACTGTCCCATCATTCTAGCCAAAATACATCACCATTCTTCGATAAGTGCATAGATGTGGTCACCTCAACAGTAAACTAGCTATAAACCACTTGCAATTTGAAAATTAGCTTGTGTAAGGCCACCAATAACCATTAAAGACCAATCAAATCTGAATTCAAAGTAGCCATCAGATGGACTGTTGCAAGTAAGGCTTCAAATTCAAAAGTTAAAATTTAGATGCACGCTACACACTGTCGGCTCTACCAAAACAACTGGAACTTTCTCTACAAGCTGAATTAACTCATGCACTCTTAACTAAACATCAATAACTCATTTCTAAGCTTAAATCCAAGGATGCATACCCAAAAGATATGTGCAACTCAAGAACCAATAAAATCTCTGTCAGCTCTGCTGAACAAACACAAGAAACTGCTACTAGCGAATAGTGACTACATAACTTCACTTGCATTCATCATCAGACCATGCATCCATGAACTTAACATCACTAAAATTTCTAAAACATGTATCCTAGGGTGCATGCCCATAAGACAACTATATGAACAACCATACACAGAACACTACCTGTAACTTTGTCAGGAACATTGCTGACACAAGCTACTATATAACTATCTGTACTCACAGTTAACCTCTGTGCCCATGATATCATGCTGATATCATGTCCATGCATCATATATAGAAAGCTTACTATATAATACTTCTAAGCATGCTACTTTCCATATGTTGTCATTAATGACAAACATGCAGTCAGTACTAGCCTGTTGGCAAATCTCCAACAATCTCCCCCTTTGGCATTGATGGAAACATGTGGAATGAAAAACCACCACCAACCCAAATCAACATTTTCTTTTATAACATTCTCCATTTCCTCAACTGAACTACTGTCACAATTGAATACTAGTCCCCCTAAGTATACTACTCCTATTTTTCATGACTCAATATACTACTCCCCCTTTGACATTAATGGAAAAGGGTTCCATTCATTTTAAGCACTGGTACTACTCCTAAGGTAGAGTAGTCAACCTTCCATCAGTCCCTAAGGAATAATGCTTTTCCTGCTTCCTCGTAAGCAGAATCAGAGAAGGGAATTACTCCCAACTTCCCCCTGAGATACTCAAAAGTATCCTTAGGCAAGGGCTTTGTGAATATGTCTGCCAACTATTCCTTAGTATTCACATAGTCCAACTTAACTTCTTTCTCGACCACTTTCTCTCTTAGGAAGTGATACTTGATCTCAATGTGCTTTGTCTTTGCATGCATCACAAGGTTCTTCAACATATTGATAGTGCTAGTGTTATCACAATGAATAACAATAGGATAATCAATCTGAATTCTAAAATCTTTAATCATCTGCTTGATCCAAACAATTGTAGAACAATTCAAAGCTATTGCAACATACTCCACTTATGCTATTGACTAAGAAATACAATTTTGTTTCTTGCTTGTCCAAGTAACAAGTCTGTCACCAAGAAACACTACTCTTGATGTACTCTTTCTGTTATCAACACATCCTACCCAATCTGCATCAGTGTACACATGAAGCTAAACATTTTCTAAATTGGGATATCATAAATCATAGTCTATAGTGCCCTACAAGTATCTGAATATCCTTTTTACTACCATGAGGTGACTTTATTTAGGTTCTACTACAAATCTTCCAACTATGCCAACTGCATTTGAAATATTAGGTCTAGTCTGAGTAAGATACATAAGTTTGCCAATCATAGACTTGTACAATGTTATATCAATTGCTAGTTAGTCATCTTCCTTTGTAAGCTTGCATCCAGTAATCATAGGGGTCCCTATTGGCTTGCAATCATCTATCTTGAATTTCTTTAATATCTCTTTCACATACTTAGATTGATTAATGAAAATACCTTTCTCTATCTGCTGCACATTCAATCCTAAAAAGTATTTGATAGGACCAATCATACTCATCTCAAATTCATTTTGCATCTCCTTGGCAAATTTAGTACTAAGTTTGTCATTACCTCCAAAGATAATGTCATCAATAAATATAGCTACAAGTAACAAACCCTCAAATGTCTCTCTAATGAATAGATTACAATCTACTGCTCCTTTCTTGAATCCAATCTTTGTTAAGTATCCATCTAGTCTCTCATACCATGCTCTAGGGGCTTGCTTAAGTCTATAGAGGGCCTTCTTTAGTTTTCATACCATATCAAGTCTGTCTAATAAGGTAAATCCTTCAGGCTTCTCAATGTATACTTCTTCTTTTAGGTCTCCATTCAAGAATGCTGACTTGACATCCATCTGATACACTTTAAAGTTTTTGACTATAGCATAGGCTAGAAATAACTTAATAGATTCTAATCTACTCACAGGTTCAAATGTGTCTGAATAATCAATGCGTTTTCTTTGTGCATATCCTTTACATACTAATCTTGCTTTGTTTCTTACTACTGTGCCATCTTCATTCATCTTATTTCTGAATATCCACTTTGTACCAATCACATTCTTATCACTGGGTCTTGGGACCAGTTCCAAAGTATCATTCTTAATAATCTAATCAAGTTCTTTTTTCATAGCATCATGCCAATCTAAATCTTTACATGCATCTTCAACACTTAAGGGTTCAATCTGAGATAGTAAACATACCGCATCATTGCTAGCTGAGTTCTTTGCTTGTGATCTTGTCAAGACTTTGCTGCTCTGATCTCCAATGATGTCCTTCTTGGAATGATTTCTAGAAGTAAACTTTAGAACCTTAGTTGTTGCTGACTCATTAGTCTTAGGAGTCTCTTCCTCACTTGTCTTGGGGTCATTGAACAACACATCAATGCTATCAAACATTTCTTCAATAAATGTCTCACTAGAAGAGGGTTTGGGTTCTTCTTCAATCATGGGTGAGTAATCATGATATCTTTCTTGAACCATAAAATTTTCATCAATCTTAACTTGAGCTCTTTCAATTATCTTTTTCAATCTTAAATTGAAACATCTATAAGCTTTACTTTTAGTAGAGTAACCAAGGAAAATACCTTCATCACTTCTTGCATCAAACTTGCCTATTGCTTCATCCCTCTTGATGTAGAACTTGCTTCCAAAGATTTTGAAGTATTTTACTGTGGGAACATTACCAAACCATAGCTCATAAGGTTTTTTGTCAGCGCCAAGCCTTAGCTGAATTCTATTGATTGTGTAGACCACTGTATTGACCGCATCTCTCCAATAGGTGTGGGCAACCTTTCCTTCTATCATAATGGTGCACACTATGTCAAGAATGATCCTATTCCTTCTCTCTACAATTCTATTTTACTGAGGTGTTCTAGGTGCACTTAACTATCTCTTTATGCCATGTTCTTTGCAATACTCATAAAATCTGTCAGAGGTGAATTCTCCTCCTCTATCCGATCTCAAACATTTTATCTTTAATCTAGATTCATTCTCAACCTTAGCTTTGAATATCTTGAACTTATCAAAAGCTTCTGACTTATCTTAAATTACGTAACCCACATCATCCTAGTGTAATCATCAACAAATAAAATGAAATACCTTTCACCATAGTATGATCTTGTTTGAGTTGGTCCACACAGGTCTGTATGAATCAGATCCAACTTGTTCTCTATTGAATTGTGCTTGCTCCTGAATGAATTCCTCACATGCCTCCCCATCACACATTCCTTGCATATAGTATCAACTAGCTTTGCTATGCTAGGTAGATCTCTTACTGTCCTAACATTTCTTATCTTCACTATGTTATCAAAATTGATATGACATAGTCTTTTACACCACAACCAATTATCATCAACTTTAGCAACAAAACAACTTGCTTCTGAATTGAGTTGATAAACATTACCTCTTGTCTTTGAGCCTGATGCAATCATAACACCATCCTTGTTGTTAATGATGCATTTGTCATCTTAGAACTCCAACTGATATCCTTTTCCAAGTAACTATCCAACACTGAGAAGGTTATGTTTCAAACCATCAACATAGAGAACATCATCAGTACTATTCTTTCCATCTAAAGTGATGGCTCCTCTACCAACTATTAGTTTAGGAGTGCTATCTCCAAATCTAACCATACTACCATTTTATTTGTCCAGATGAACAAATCTATATTTATCACCTATCATGTGATGTGAACAACCACTATCTATAATCCAGTCTATCCTTATGTCTACTTGGGAAATCAATGCTATTTCTTGATTTACTTTCTCATCTTTAGGAACTGACTTACTATTCATTTTGTCTACAATAGAAATGAATCCAATTTCTTCTTCACCTGACTCATCATCTAAAACTCCATCTCTAGAAAAGTAACATTCTTTAGAGTACTTAGGCTTGTAATCCTTCTTAAACTTTCTAGCTCTAGTAGGACACTTAGATGCAAAGTGACCTATCTTATTACATGAAAAGCACTTAAAAGGAAATTGACCTTCATATTTTCCTTTTCCTTTCTTTTCTCTTTTAGCAATCATAACAATAAATTCATCTAAAGTTTTCTCTTCATCATCATCATCAAAATTACCAGAAGTGTTTGCAGATTTCTTACCATGAACTATTTCTTTGAAGGTTGTGTCACATTTAGGTTCTATCTTCAATCTTGAAATCTCAAAAGCTGAGATTTTGATGATCAAGGTCTCTCTCTTGAAATTAGATGTAAGCTACATGGTCTCATCAAGGATATTGATCTTGCTTTCATATTCTAGAGTGAGAGTAGTCATCAACTTGTCCATAATATCTTCCTCTGAGATCTCTCCACCACTGTTCTTGATTCCAGCAACTACTTCATTGATCCTTTGATTATAAGATCTGATGTTTTCTTTTGGTAGCATCTCTAATGCATTGAATCTTTTATTTCAAGTCTTTCTGCATGCATCCTTTTCTTGCTTGTCTCCTTCAAATATGTCTACAAGGTACTTCCATATCTTGTGGGCGGTGTCTACCTTCTTTATCTCTGAAAACTCACTATCTGATAGTGCGCTAATAAGGGCTTCTTTGGCAATAGCATTTTGATGAAAAAATTCCTTTTGTGTGTCAGTAGCATCATCCTTTCCAAGGTCTTCTAAAGTAGGAATTTTGGATTCTTTGATAGTTACATTAAAAATTTCAAAAGCAATACTTTGAAAATGGGTCACCATCTTGTTTTTCCAATCAAGATAATTCTCTCCATCAAAATTAGGACTCTCTTTCTTGAAGTATGCCATCTGATCAACCTCAAGCTGTTAAAATTTCTCTCCGAGGCACTTGGATTTGATACCAATTGTTAGGAATAGTCCCAAGAGATAACTGAGAGGGGGGGGGGGCTGAATCAATTATCTACAAGATTCAATTCTTTATCCAATTAAGTATACTTAAACATAAAGCATAAATAGAATGAAATTACACATGAACACAACACCAATATTTTTCTTACGGGGAAACCCAAATAGGTAAAAACCCCGGTGGGAGTTGATACCCACTAATATTCTGTACTAGTGTATAATGATCCTTGTTAGAAGATCCTTTACCCTATTAGGAGTAGCTTTACAATATATGAAGTACAGTAGACATGGTTAAGGGTCGAACCCTATTAGGAGTCTTTTACAATTGTCCATTTTAGGGGAGAGGACACACTATCTAAGAGCTCACTACTTAAAGGGGTGAAGGCTACAACCTTCTGAATAATAGATACACACTATATCTGGATCTTGGTGAATTGCACTTTGACCTACTATCTAGATTAGTTCCAATGAATATCACACATACTCTACTTGGTCACATAGACCTTCTTCTGATGGCTCAACACTTCACACACTCTGCTCTGCTTTGCTTAATCAACCATGAACCACACTTCAACAATCACAAATGACTGCCTATAAATATATTTTCTCTAAATGATATAATCAAGTCAGCCTATTAGAACCACCTTGAAATCATAATAGAGAAACCATAATAAACTCCAACAAACATTTTTTGGCTCTATTATGCATGCAACATGAACTGGGACCTGTCCAAATAAGATAAATGTAGATGCACGCCACACACTGTGGGCTCTACCAAAACAAATGGAACTTTCTCTACAAGTTGAGTTAACTCATGCACTCTTAAATAAACATCAATAACTCATCTCTAAGCTTAACTCCAAGGGTGCATACCCAAAAGATAGGCGCAACTCAAGAACCAATAAAATCTCTATCGACTTTGCTGAACAAACACATGAAACTGCTACTAGCGAATAGTGACTACATAACTTCACTTGCATTCATCATCAGACCATGCGTCCATGAAATTAACATCACTAACATGTCTACAACATATATCCTAGGGTGCATGCCCATAAGACAACTGTACAGACAACCATACACAAAACACTGCCTGTAACTCTATTAGGAACACTGCTGACACAAGCCGCTATATAACTGCCTGTACTCACAATTAACCTTTGCGCCCATGATATCATGCTGATATCATGTCCATGTATCATATACAAAAATCTTACTGTATAAGATTTCCACGCATACTACTTTCCATATGTTATCATCAATGACAAACATACAGTCAGTACTGGCAAATCTCCAACATATATTTATAGGTATGTACATGTTTATCACTGGTTTATGCTTTTCTAGATTTCTTTTGTTGTTCATATAATTTCCATGCATCTATCCATTCTACTATTTCCTTCATGCTCTTTTTTTTTTTTTTTCTAGTTTTCCAAAACCTTTCCTATTATTTGTATATTATGATTTTTGTTCATTTCATTTACACGTATGTATCCATTCTACTATTTCCTTCATGCTCATTTTTTCTATCAGTTTTCCATAACCTTTCCTATTATTTGTATATTATGTTTTCTATTCATTTCATTTCCATGTAAGTATCCATTCTACTATTTCCTTCATGCTCAATTTTTTTCATAAGCTTTTGTGTAATTTGTATTTTACCATGTTGTTCATTTCATTTTCATGTATCTATTTGGGTATGTGCAGGATCATAGTATGCCAAAAAGTGGTGATGTGAAAAAGAAGTCTTGATTGATAGACTCTTTGAAAAACAATGATAATTTTTAAACAATATAACAATTTTTAAATTAGAAATATTCATCACATTCTATGCTTCACCTAATACAATAATAATAAACAATTCTTTCAATTTGATGAAGTTTAGACTAAGTTAAGGTGGTCAGACACAAGAGTTTTTATATTCAAGAAAATTTATAGAAGAAAAATCATAATTGATTATTTGCTTAGAAAAAATACAAAAAATATACATCACATCTAGACATGAGTCTACTACCATTATCTAGAATCTTATAAAAAAATATTATCATTTGATTTTGTTTAATGTGGTTAGACATACACCTACTTGTCATCTTTCTAGTCCTGATTGATATACTTATTGAAAAATAGTTATAACTTTCAAACTGTATAACATTTTTGAAATCCAAAACATGTGTCACATTCTATGATTTTCCTACTACAAGATGAATAAATAAAAATTTCAATTTTATAAAATTTACACTAAGTTAATGTGGTCAGACACAAGAGTTTTTGTATTCTGGAAAATTTGTAGAAGAAAAATCATAATTAATTATTTACTTGAAAATAAATTACAAAAAAATATGTGTCACATCCGAACATGAGTCTACTAATATCTAGAATCTTGTAAAAAAAAATATCATTTGATTGTGTTTAAGGTGGTCAGGCATACACCTTATTTTTTTCTGAAATTTTCATACTACAACATTGAAATTTCAAATTTTCAACATATAGGATAATTATTTTTCAAAAAAGTTCGAGTATCTTAGAAACTAAATTCAATTTTCTCCAGATTCTCTTCTTACATATTTTTGATATAATATTTATAACTTATTCAATTTTTTATGTCAACTTGCCTAAACCTGATTTTTTGAATTTTCATTGCCACTTAAGGGCCTAGTTTGGCATACCATGATCCTGCACATACCCATCTATTCATGTTTACTGTTAAAGTAACACATCTTGTATGCTTAAGAAGGAATGGTGATACATTTTCATTCTAAGCATTGGACGTGGTCTTGGCTAAGTGTTTAGGGTGGTAACATATATGTATGAAGTATAGGTGTCAAGTAGTTGCAATGAGGTGGCTACTGTGAATAGGTGTTGGGTCAATGTGTGCCCATGTTGTAGTCTTTTGACTACACCATGCACTATTATTACTACTGTTTGATTAATGTTCATCTCACTTATAATTTTTATGTACATCCACACTTCTACTCTATCTAATATGGATATTGTGTTCATGTCACTGGGTACATGCAAGATCATGGTATGCCAAAAAGTGGTGATGTGAAAAAATAAACTTTTTACTCATCCAAAAGCACACTAAAAAGTTTATTGACTTTTTAGTAGGCCTAGGTGTCAGTACACTTGGCCAAGCCAAAAGCCAAAGCACAAGCCTAATTCGATATCTGATAATATTAGATATATGATATTATCAGATATTCGATATTATATCGGATATCTAATTTTTGATAGAAAATTATATTTCAAGCCTATGGCCGCGTTCAACATTTTCATTGTGAAAACGTTGAACACAGCTCTAGTTTTGGATATCTGATCTTTTCTCATATCTGATTTGCTCAACAAGAAAAGGTAAGTTAAATTTTTAACTTTTTATTTATTTTTAATTGAAATTTGTAGTTTTTTAATATAAAAACTAGGGTTTAAATAAGTTTTTTATTATTTTTTTAATTGGTTGTAATTATCTATTTGGGTTCTAGTTATAATTAGACATGGGCGCAAATCAATTAGAAAACCCTCCCAATGATCCCACAAATAATCAAGAACCACTTCCAAACAATCCCCCACTTTTAGAAGATGAACAAGTCTCAAACTCTCACCATTCGGAGGATCTCATAGGAGACAATCTAAATCAGCTTAGAGGATATCGGATGACATATGCCAATATCCCCACATTGTGCTCCATGATTTCTACATTGAACTCCATTATTGAAAACATGGTGAAACTTACAGAGCAACATAATGTTGCACTTCTTTGGCGCGATTTCATGCATGCCTAGTTTAACGATGGGCTTGACTATGATCAAGTTATGAACCTAAACATAATAAAACATGACATATGCAATCCTTTTGTGGATCCCAAAATGAGTTTAAAAGTGGACCCTAAAAAACCCAAGTTGTCAATTAATTGGTGCACAAATGATGTAATATGTGACAATTTTTGGGACCATTGGTGGATGGTTTTTTATGGACCACCTCACAATAATTTGGATGTCCCATTTTATTTCATTAATAGATTGTATGTTGAATTTGTGCTCGGTCACAAGGTAAGTTATTGGAGTATGAGACCGAACCAGGGTGTAGGCTTAGGTGCTCAAGATAGACCATGGGCACACCGGATGAAATCTTGCACATATGTCCCCCTTCCAAAAATTTCACCACCTCCTATAGTGCAACATCCTGATATTATTGCTGAGGCCAGCTCACAGACTATTCAAGCCATTCACACCTTGAGTGTTCTATTGGTTACATAGAGCATGACATTGTTTCCTTCTCATCCTAATGCTTCTAGCCCTTCCATATCCTCCACAAGCTCACATGTTTGTGTGCCCCACACTTGCATTATGTGCAAGAATCTGTACTTAGGTCCCTTGAATGATAGTGATGCATATAACTACATCTTCAAGGTGGATGATACTACACAACACACTATAGGCACTAAAGCACCTCATGAAGATGTGCATCGGGGGCATAGAGAGCCATGGATTCCTACTATTCTGGTAAGGGTAAATAGTTCACTTTTTACATTGTATTTAATTTTAAACATTCATATTTTTAGTACAATTTTCTTATAATGATTTCTCACTTATGTTTTTTTATGTGTTACATTTATGTTCAGTTGATGACGGGGGAGGAGATGGCATAGGTAGAGGGGTCAATGCTTTCGGCCATATCATTTGGCCTTGACACTTCCATGGTACATATGTTTTAATGTACTCATTGGTTTCCTTAAATTATTATAATAGTGTATGTACATGTTGGAGATTTTCCAACAAGCCAGTATTGACTGTATGTTTGTCATTGATGAGAACATATGGTAAGAAGCGTGCATTTCAATTTTATGTAGAGAGCCTTAAGCATATGTTGTATGGATATGTTATCAGCATTATATCATAGACGTAAAGGTTGATTTTGAGTACACATAGTTGTGCAGTTGTTTGTAACAACAATGTTCCTGATAGTGTTGCAAGCTGAGTTTTGTATGTATTTCACAGTATGGTTACTATGGAGCCTTGCACATATATTTTTGTATTTCAAACATAATAATGAAGCTATGTTCATAGACGTGGAGTTAGTTATGCAGTTGAAGTTGAGTTATGATGTTTCTATTTGCCAGTTACAGTTTCAGGAGATTATTTGTTGAGAGTCGATAGTATTTATTTTGTTTCTGTAGTTGCACCTATTATTATGGTATGCATGTTTGGTTTCATGTTTGGTTATGAGCTAAGGTTGTTTGGTTAAGATCACATAACATATTTTAGCTTGAGAGATAAGTTTTAGTTAATTTGGTGTAGCCGACAATGTGAAGTGACGTGTCTACTCATATTGGGTTACGTAGTCCTATTTGTGTTGCGTGCTTAGTATAGCCATTGGAGTTGTTGTGGGAGAGTTGTATTATTTCACTAATATGATTTCAAGAAGTTTCTAATAGGCTGACTTGATTATCTCTTTTGGAGAAGGCTACTTATAGCCGGTTAGTTGTGGTTGGTGATCATGAATTATGGAAGCAAAATAAGAAGGTGCGAAAGTATTGAGCCAGTAAAGCCATATCAATTATCACTTAAAGATCTATGTGAAGAAGCAAAGAGTGTATGCTATTCATTGGAACTGATCAAGAAAGTGGGTCTAATTCATAGTTCACCAAGATCCAGATATAGTGTGTATCTATTGTGCAGAAGGTTGTAGCCTTCACCATTTGAGCAGTGTGCTCCCGGATAGTGTGTCCTCACCTTTAATAGGGTTATTTATAAAAGACTCCTAACAGGGTCTAACCTTTGACCAGGTCACTGCACTTCATATATTGTAAAGATAAAATCCTAATAGGGTTTTAAGATCTTCTAACAAGGATCATTAAATACTCTAGTGTAGTTTATAGTGGGTGCTAATTCCCACCGGGGTTTTTAACTATTTTAGGTTTCCCCATAACCAAAATTCTAGTGTTGTGTAAGTGTTATCTTATTTTTTTATGCTTAATGTTCTTTTGTACTAATTTGGATAAAGAATTGAATCTTTTAGATAACCGATTCACCCCCCCTCTCAGTTATCTCATATGACTATTCCTAACAATTGGTATCAGAGCCAAGTGCCTCAGAGAGATAGTTTAACAACTTGAGGTTGATTAGATGGAATTCTTTAGAAAAGAAAGTCCTAAGTTTGATGGAGAGAATTATCTAGACTGCAAGAACAAAATGATAACACATTTGCAGTGCATTGGTTTTGAGATTTTTGAAGTAGCTACTCAAGATGTTTAGGTTCCCTCTCTAAAAGATTTTGCCAAAGAAGATGCAACTATGAAAAAAAAGAAATGTTCACTCAAAATGCAATTTCCAAAGAATCCCTTATCAATGCCTTATCTGACAGTGAGTTTTCAGAGATCAAGAAAGTAGATAAAGCCTACAAAATATGGAAGTATCAAGAAGACATGTTTGAAGGAGATATCTAAGCCAAGAATGCATGCATAAATACATAGAAGAAAATATAAAATACTTTGGAGATGCTACTTGAAGAGAACATCAGAGCCTACAATCAAATAATTAATGAAGTAGTTGCAGGAATCAGAAACAATGGTGGAGAGATCTTGGAAGAAGACATTATGGATAAATTGATGACTACTCTGACAACAGAATATGAGAGAAAGATAAACATCCTAGATGAGACTATGAATTTTTCAAAAGACTTCAAGAGAGAGACCTTAATCAGCAAGATTTTAGCATTCGAGATATCAAGATTGAAGAAAGAGCCTAAAAGTGAAACAACTTTCAAAGCCTCAGTCCATCATAAGAAATCCTTGAACACTTCAAGTAATTTAGATGATGAAGATGATGATAAAGAGCTAGAAGAATTCATTTCTATGGTTGCTAAGAAAGAAAGAAAAGGAAAAGGAAAATATGAAGGTTAGCTACCATTTAAATGCTTTTCATGCAAAAAGATTGGTCATTTTGCATCTAATTGTCCTACAAGAGTCAAGAAGTACAAAACTAATTTCAAGCCCAAGTATACAAAAGAATGTTACTATGCAGAACATGGAGTGACAGATGAAGATTCAGCAGAAGATGAAATTGGATTTATTGCAATTGAAGATATGGAGAAAATGTTTGATGACATGGATATTAAAGATGAAAAGAAAGTAGAAGAGCTAGCATTGATTTCACAAGAAGACATCATAACAGAGTGGATCATTGATAGTGGATGTTCACATGACATGACAAGAGACAAAGATAAATTTGTACATCTGGATAAGTACAAAGGTGACATAGTTAGATTTGGAGACAACACTCCTAAACCTATCATAGGCAAAGGAGCTATAAGTTTGGATGGAAAGAACAACATTGATAATGGTCTATATGTTGATGGTTTGAAGCATAACTTACTGAGTGTTGGATAGTTACTTGACAAAGGATATCAGTTGGAATTCAAAAACAACAAGTGCATTATTAATAACAAAGGAGTAATGAGTGCATCTGGTTAAAAAACAAAAGGTAATGTTTTTCAACTTAATTTAGAAGCAAGTTGTTTTGTTACAAAAGTTGATGGCAGTTGGTTATGGCACAAAAGATTATGTCACATCAATTTTGACAATATAGTAAAGATAAGAAATGTAAAGGGAGTAAGAGACCTCCCTAATATTGCAAGACCAGTTGATACAATGTGCATGGAATGTGTGATGGAAAAGCATGTAAAGAACTCATTCAGAAGAAAGTAGAATTCAGTAGAGAACAAATTGGATCTAGTGCATATAGACCTATGTGGACCAGCTCAAACAAGATCATACTATGGTGAAAGGTAATTTACATTTTTTGTTGATGATTATTCTAGAATGATGTGGGTTGCATTCTTAAGAGATAAATCTAAAGAATTTGAGAAGCTCAAAATATTCAAAGCTAAAGCTGAAAATGAGTCTAGATTAAAGATAAAATGTCTAAGATCAGATAGAGGAGGGGAATTCACTTATGATAAATTTTATGAGTATTGTGAATAATATGAGATAAAAAGATAGCTAAGTGCACCTAGAACCCCTCAGTAGAATGGAATTTTAGAAAGAAGAAATAGGATCATACTTGACACAGCGCACACTATCATAATTGAAGGAAAAGTTGCACACACCTATTGGAGAGAAGTAGTCAATACTGTAGTCTATATTATCAATAGAATTCAATTAAGGTTAGACACATATAAAACACCTTATGAGATATGGTTTAGTAATGTACCTAAAGTAAAATGCTTCAGAATCTTTTGAAGCAAGTTTACATCAAGAGAGATGATGGTGTTGGTAAGTTTGATGCAAGAAGCGATGAAGGTATTTTTCTTGGTTACACTACTAAAAGAAAAGCTTATAGATGTTTTAATTTGAGATTGAAGAAGATCATTGAAAGTGCACATGTAAAGATTGATGAAAATTTTATGATTCAAGAGAGATTGTATGATTATGCACCTATGATTGAAGAAGAACCTAGATCTATCAGTAGATAAGAAAATGTTGAAGAAATGTTTGACAACATTGATGTATTAATCAGTGAACCTGAAATAAGTGAAGAAGAATCACATAAGATAGATGAGAGAGTCACACCTAATGTTCCAAAATTCACATCCAGATACCATTCCAAATAAGATATCATTAGAGGTCAGAAAAAAAAAGTCATGACAAGATCAAAAGAAAAAATTTCAACAGTTCATGAAGCAGTATGTTTACTTTTAGAAATTGAACCTTTAAGTGTTGAAGATGCATGTAATGATTCAGATTGGCATGAAGCAATGAAAGAAGAGTTAGATCAGATAGTTAAGAATGATACATGGGAATTCACTAGTACATTTGACCTCATTTTTCTACAAAAAATTTTGACCATCAATTATAAAGGTTTAGGTTGGTTGGATTATGTAAGGAAAACTTTCTTCTTTTTTTAATCCATGCCTGTGTTGGTCAAAATTTTGACCAATACCATGTAGGTCAAAATTTCAAACAACACAGGCATAACTTTAAAAAGAAAAAAGATTTCATATCTCATTTCATTATTTGGTTTTAACTTGGAGTGCATGAAGGAGGAGTGCTTGTGAGGGTTTTAACTATTATTTGGTGAGATTTTTAGGACAGCTTGCAAGGGTTTCCACTGTTATTTGGTGTAAAAGGAGGACCGACCTGTGAGGGTTGCCATTGTTATTTGGTGTAAAAGGAGGACTACCTACTAGGGTTGACACTATTATTTTGGTGTAAAAGGAGGACTGCCTGTGATGGTTTCCATTGTTATTTGGTGTAAAAGGAGGACCGCCTATAAGGATTTTCTTACTCTACATTTGTCTGGCATTGTTTTATGCTTCTATGCTATTGGTACTTGTTGGTTATCTACTTAGGGCTTGTGAGCAATGTGCCAGGGCATCATCTATTGTGTATTTGCTGGCATAGTTTTTATCACTATATAAGTGTTTGAGATTTCAATCTCTATTTATATACATTTGATTCAAACTCAGTGACTCAACAAAAACTTGTAAAACCCTAAATTTTTGAATGCTAAACCTGAAGCACAAAAAAAAGCCCTCCATTTTTTTACAAACAACTTTAAAACCTAAAGTATACTATGGGTTGATGTGAGAATTTCATAGAAAAATTAGAGGAATCTCTTGTGAGAATCCTCCAAGCTGGGTCTAAGAAGACTGCATCATAGGAAAAATCCATTGAGAAGCCTTTCCAATTAATAAAGCCTTTCCTCACCTTCTTTGATGACCGCTCTCAATTACTTTGGTTCTACCAAATCAAAAGCAAGGATGAAGTGTTTCTGACATTCAAAAATTTCAAATGTCTTTGATCAAGAAAGGGAAGCAAGTATGTCAACAAAGAGTTTCAACAACTCCTTACGAATCACCGCATCATGTTACAGTGTAAAATCTGATACATTCCACAATTTAATAATGAGAGGAAAATACAATCAAATTTGTTTCTATAGGATTCCTACATACAAAATCCCCAAATTGTCTTCTAAACCCTCCTTAAACTAGGGTCTACTCAATGTATGCCTTCTAAACCCAATATCAACCAAAAAAATGTTGGTTCACCATATATCCAACATAAACTAACTATTTCAACCGTAAAAAGTGTATCATCTTAAAATGAAAGCACTTCCATGTTAAGAGTGTTTAGCCCTCCGAGTAAGTGGTTTTGGGGTCATGTTAAGTGCCTTGATTGGGTCTTTGCATGTATTTGGCTTTCTCCCTTCTTTCCACTTCTTCTCCGCACTTGATT
This sequence comes from Chamaecyparis obtusa, assembly GCA_027943335.1. NCBI lineage: Eukaryota > Viridiplantae > Streptophyta > Pinopsida > Cupressales > Cupressaceae > Chamaecyparis > Chamaecyparis obtusa. The sequence continues at coordinate 551,189 of BSBK01006176.1, read as the reverse complement.
TTTTCATTCTAGGTGAATTTAGGGTTAAGGTCTTAAGGACTTTCCTGATTTTCCTTCTTCTATGGCTCCATTTTCTAGATAGGGTTCAAAAATGAGACCTCCTAGTCCTTCATCATATCATTATGAGGATTTTCTATCTATTCTAGGCACTGGGTCCTGATCTGACATCAATTTCCAAGTTTCTGGCACCCCTGGAACTCCTGTTGCAGAACTTGATAAAGTTAGGGTCTGAGGTCAAAGTTGACCTTGACCCTAAATAGGTCAGGGTTGACCTCGACCCTGACCAGGTCAGGGTCAACCTCAACCTTGACCTTTTCCTACCAAAATTTCAAAGTTTCATTTGCCGATAATTTATCTTTCGAGATAATTATTTCCCACTTCCGGGTCAGCTGTTTCGAGCTTCGAAATGGTAAATCCTTTAATGGTATTTAATCAAGGTATATTTTCTAAAGGTGAGGACCTAATTGCGATTTAATTTTTGAATGTGGCCCATCTAGAGGAGTGTGCCCTAATTCACTATAAAAGGAGGCCTTCCTCTCTCATTTTAACATCAAGTTTTCACATCCACACTCAAGCAATTTCATGAGAAAGCTCTCAAGTGCATGCAAGTCTTCAAGCATTCAAGTGTTAAAGCATTCATCCATCAAGGAGTTCCATTGTTAGCTATTGAAGGATTCAATCTTTTTGGAGCCCCCTTGAAGATCCATCCTTCTCCATTCATTCAAACCTTCTCATATGCAAAGATCAAATCAAGATTGGTGTTGAAGATCAAAATACCATTGATTAGAGACATCCTACATTCATTGAAGCGTTATTACTTGTGGATTTGAGGATTTGAATCCTCTACAAGGACTTCAACATAAGCGAGGTGATTTGTTTCAATTACTTTGTTTATGCACCATATATTTCAATTCAATTTCAAGGTTAATTCCTAAATTGGGGTTTGACCAAGGCAAACCCCCCATACAACCAAAAACCCCCATTTTATTGCAGGTATAGGTGTGAAATCTTAGATCCGAGAGTGAATTTGGATACCCTTTTCAGCAATCTTTCAAGATTTGCGAACAGAATCGGAATCGGACTTCAAATAAATAATGTGGTCTTTGACCTTTCAAAAGGTCAAAGTCAACCTGTGTGAATTTGGAGAAAATATTTCTGGGTTTTGTCCGCCTTGGCATTTCCTGTCTAGAATAGGTGACGAAATCTTCAAAAAGTTCATACAGAAGCCAAAATTCAGCATTTTCTAGATTTTCCCTAATTCAAGGTTAGTATTTGCACTTCAATTATTTCAGATTTCAAGCTTAATCCAACTATAGGGAAGTATAGGATGTATTCTTTCTTTCATATTCTTCATAGATTGATTCGATTGTGTATTAACCACTTGGTTGAACAAATTGGATCTCTCTTTTGGGAATTTGGATTTTGGAGTGAATCTTACATTTTCCCAACATACATACACAAATAGTGGTGATTCCAAATTACATCTATTCATTTTGGTGAACCCGACTAGCTTACTCTCTTTCTTTTTGGTGTTAGATACCCTTTTATCTTGTTAGGATTAGATTTATCCTTTGTGATTGATCTTGTATGCTAATTAGATTTCATATTCATGCATTATGGGTTCTTAGTTTAGTTCATTTGCATTATATTGGTTTATGAGCTTTACTACCACTAGTCCTACTTATAACATTCCAGTTAGAAGAAGTCGTAGACTCATGGGTGCCTTTGAGCTTGAATCTTCTCCTTTCCTTAGGATTCTAGACGATAACTTGATTCTTCATGATTCTAATCCTACTATGGAGCAGAACTCTTCTCACTCATATCATGATGAGGATGATGCTTTAAGGGTTCCTCCTAAACAAATCCAAAAACTTTCCACTGAACTTGATAAAATGGGTAATTGGCTTCTTCAAGAAAACCATGGTCAAGATTCTATTCAAGCTATAGAGGCTCTTAAGAAAGTTCTCTATGATAGTGATCAAGGTGTTAACCTCTTGCATGGTATTACTCATCTTGTGCATTCCAATGTTAAACCTTTAACTCAAGAGGCTCAAGGTTTAGGTTTCACTACTCCTATCACTAGTGTTGAACCTCCTTCTAATCCTTTACCTAGTATTCCTATCTATACTTCTCCTTTGGTGACTGTGATAGTTCCCTCTGTTCCTATGAGTCTTCCTCCCATGTCCCTTCCTACATCACAACCTTCATATCATAATGTTCCTTTTACTTATTCAAATTTGCTTCCAACTATAGTTCCTAGTGTTCCTCCAGTTGTGTCTTCTATTCCTACAGCTTCTTACACTTTACCTAGTGTGTCTAATGTTGCTACTTCTCCTATTTCCTCTACTGATTCCACCATCATTAGTTTGGCTCAAACTATATCATCTTTACAACAACAAATTGCTTCCTTAACTCAAAACAAGTTTAGTATTCCTACATGTGACATGGGAAATCCTTTGTCTAGGGATATTATCCGAACTCCTATTCCTCAGCAAGTCGATATGCCTCATCTTGAGAACTATAATGGAAAGGGAGCTCATGTTCATCATGTTAAAACATTCCAAATCCTTTATAGTGATTATGCTCATGATCATAGGATTTTAGCCAAACTATTTGCTTGAACCTTTCGTGACAAGGCCTTACAATGGTATTGTTCCTTGCCTCCTTATTCCATTGATTCCTTTCCACAACTTGCTAATGCCTTTATTCAACAATTTCAAAACAATATTGGCTCGCAAGTGTCTTTGACTGATTTAATGCATTGTAAACAAGGTGCTAAAGAAAAGTTCACTGAATTTATTGGTAGATTTAAGCATTTGCATGCTCAAATTTCTTATCCTGTTCCTAATATTGATATTCAACGTATGTTTATTTCTAATTTTCAAAAGGATATTAGAGATAAGACTTTGCTTACTAAATTTACCTCTTTTCAACAAATTTGTGTAGTGCTTCATCATTATCAATTATAGGTGAGTCAGTTTGAGAGCAACACTCCAATGGCTTCTATTCCAGTTGATAAGAGTGATGCTGCTCCTAATCCAAATAAGGTTGAAAAATTCAATAACTATGTCAAGATAAACAAACAAGCGAATGCAGCTGCTGATTAGGTTTTTTTGTGCATCTCATAATGCCACTTCTGCATCCACTACTTTTCGATTAAATCATACATTTACTCCTCTTTCTCAAACTTTACATGCTATTATGAATAGGTTGTTAGCTACTAATATGATTACTTTACCTCCTATTCAACCTCTTTTACCTACTATGATTGCATCTAAATCTTTTGATAAAAATGCTTTTTGTCAATATCATCTTCAGAATGGTCATGATACTAAGAGATGTTATTCTTTAAAACATAAGGTCGAAGATCTCATTGATGCTAAAGCGTTATCTGTTGATAATATAGATCATAGTGGGAATCAATCTGTCTCTCCTCCTAATCAAAACCTTCAAATCTATACGAATCCTTTATCTACGCATGATACTAATACTATTACTCAACCATCTACTATGGAAATTGTATATGATTCAAAGATGGATGATCTTAATCATGTCATTAATCAAGTGGAGCATGTGGCTAAGTCTATATCTCCACCTCAACCTTCACTTCAAGTTAAATCTCAACCTCACGATAAACCCAAACCTAAAGTAAAACCTCAACCTAAATTGCGACAACAAATTAAGGATAAGCAACCTTGGGAAATTTTGATTACCTTTGATGACTCTAAGATTGTCAAGGCCATTGATTGTCCCCTTTACATTGCTACTAAGGTTGCTTAGATACCTACTCGTGGTTGTCTTGTTGATCCTACCTCCTTAGTCAATGTTATCACTGAAGAAAATCTTACAACATGACTTCTATGATACATCAAATGTGTGGATTCAAACTTGTAATGGTTTTCTTTATCCCTCATTTGGTTCTATTACTTTACCAGTTGAACTTTTTGGAAAACTTGTGAATACTACCTTTGTTGTGGTTCCTACTTCTGATCAATTTCAAGTTAAGCTAGGTTTGCCTTGGTTAACTTCCATGCATGTTGTTGCTTCCCCTATACATAAGTGTCTTAGGTTCATTCATGATGGCAAAGTGAAGATGATCAATCATATTCTATATCGACCTTCTAGGCCTAGAGATTGTGCTGCTTTGGATTTCTTTTGGCCTTCATTACCTAATTCATGTCCTCCTCGCCCTGATAATCTTTTTCAATCATATCAAGCCTATAAGAATTGTAAGATTCTTTAATTAAGCATACCTCCTATGGATCTTAATCATGGTCTTTTACCTACACCTTTGATACCTCCTTCAACTATGGCTTCTAGTTCTATTAATCAAGTTCCTCCTACTAAATCTATCAAAGATCCTGTGATTGCTCCTCCTATGGTTGATAATCCTATTGATTTTCCTACAGAACCTGTGAAGGATCCTATGATTGTTCCTCCTAGTTCTCAACCTATTTAAAATAAATCAAAATGTAATCGATCTGCTAATGAACGTCATAAAAAGCGTTGTACTCATGCTAAAGCTAAAAGATCTCTACTTTCTACAGATACACCTATGCATAATGTTGTTATGAATAATGATGTTCACATGCATGATTATGATGATTTTATTCGTATCTTAGATCCTATTTTGATTAATTTGGATGATGAAGATAATCTTGATGATACTGATAATGTTATTGATGAATATGAGACTATTGACATTGACATTGATTTTCCGAATATGCTTTCATCTCAATTAACTCTTTCACCTAGTAACGAACATAGTGATTCTCAAGAGGATCCTTGTTTGGAACTGGCTATCATTCCTACTATATTTGATATAGTCCCTCTTGTGAGTTACCCACCTACCCTAAATGATATATAATGAGATGGGGAAAGTAGGCAGCACACTTGAGTGGCTTGTCCTTCATGGTAGCTTTGTTGTGTGTTTGCCTGCTGTATTGTGCTTCTCCCGTAATGTATTTGCTAAATTTTGTTAGATTCTTTTATACGATACTTGTTACTCAGTTGGTCCAAGGTGATGAAGGAATTGAAACTATTGTTCAAATTCCTCTATATGTATCTCTATTATTTTATGCATTGTTCAATGTTATGTTGTATCTATGCTATTATTCGTAAATGTTTCCTTATGTAATCTACTTGGATTCGAGATATGGTAACACTAATTCTTTTTGGTCTCCATGTCATGGTCTGAAAAGATTCTCCTTTGTGATTGTAGTTCTAATTTTTTTTGAGGAATGATGTCAATTCATTTGCAATACTACCATATATATATTATCTTATGATCATACTGACCCCATGGTAGGTAGATCCCTTCCGTGTTCTCTGTATGTTTCTATGTTATTTCCCTTGATTTGTCTTTGTCTAGGGGCATCTCGATGTGGAAACATAAATAGTGGAGTTTTTTATGTTTCCGTTAAAGCCATTACTCCTATTAAAGTGTCAGTAATGACTTTAACATGGGGGCATACGCTTTGCTCACTTATTACACACACGAACTTATGAAAAAATTCAAAACATGCTAAATCTTCTAAAGGTAATGCACATAAGTTGCTAAATCCTAAGGAAGACATGCACTTTAAATTTACATATGTGCATTTATATATATTGAAGGAAATTCATGTAATTATACTTATGTCAACTATTGCATACTTTTTGCACCCAACTCTCTTCTAACCCCTGGATTTTATGCTTATAAATAGTTGATCTTGAGATATTTCCTCATTTCATTTTGAATAGAGAGGATCATACCAAAGATATTAAATTGTAGTATTTTTTTCTCTTTCTTGTGCAATTTCTAGCACAAATTATAAAATAATGCATGAGACACTGCCAAGTTTATTGGTTTCAATATGGGAAATTTGATGTATAGGAAGAAATCGAATTGTCAACTTTCATTGCATTATTTTTTGATAACTATGAAATTGAAAAATATTACTTCATGAGGAAATAGATGTAGCTTTAGTAATTCAATATCATAAAAATTATCTTTGTACATGTATGAATTTATTATTCACCACTCAAGGTTTTCATGTTGGAGCATTGGAGAATATAATCCTCAAACCAAAAACACTTCATAAACTTAGAGAAAAACATAGAATGATGCTATTTAACCAAATGTGAATAATGAATTGAGATGATATAGAATGTACGTAGGGCTCAAGTTTGCAAAGGTAAGTTGATGAGATATGAGCTATGAACATTCAAACTGCCTGCAAAAAATTATTAAATACACTATATATAATATCAAATAGTAAGTAAATAATATTTATTAATGCAATGTATGAGCCACTCAAGTAAATTTAAGCATGCTTATGTGTCTGCAAAAAAACCACATCGATACAAAAACACATCACTAAATACTATGTAGGGAGTAAAATTATTATGCAATATAAGATGGAAGACTAGTCTCGAAAAAAAGGTCATTTTATTTACCCTTGCACAATTGTAATGCAATATACTACAATCTCTCACAAATATGAAAAAATGAGATAAACCATATGGGAGGAAGATCCTATCCAAAAGAGAGAACATCGAGGGAAAAGAAGCCTCCAAAAAGATATCTAAAAAATAATTGGGACATGAAAAGCATCATTCAAGCATGAAGAAGTTTTAGACAACTATAAAATAATTATTGGTATAGTGTTGTAAGTACATAACCTCCTCTAAAAGGATGATGATGATAAGGATCTAGAAGACAATAATATGAATGATTCCCCAAAATAACACTACTTGAACAAAGATTAATGTAAAAAAATGCAAAACTGTATCATCTTAAAATCTTAGCCTACTATTCCGGTTTCTTTTCCCCCTTCTCAACCTATGCTTCCTCAAGCACCTAGGTATCCATCTACCTTTAAGGAGTATAACTTAGTTGACCAATTACATGCTACTCCTGCTAAGATATCTTTATGGGAATTACTTCAAACCTCCCTGACATATCATGAGGCATTGCAAAAACCTTTATCTACTCTTCCTACTTTGCCTCCTAATCAAGAGAACATTCATTCTATTTTGGATTGTATGCATACTATGCCTTCTGTACCTCCTATTGTGTTTTTTGATAATGATTTACCTTCCCTAGAGGTGCAGAATCAATATGATGCTCTTATGGTGGTTGTTTCTATTAATCAAAGTATAATTTGAAGAACCTTAATTGATAATGGATCTAGGCTTAATGTTTGTAGCATGGATATGCTCAAGGCAATTAATGTTTTTCTTACTACTATTCAACCTGATAATGTTCCTATATGTGGATTTGGCAATATTGCAAAAATAACTTTGGGCATTATTACCTTACCAGTTAAAGTTGGTCCAGTTATTATAAATACTCCTATTCATCTTATGCCTGGACCTCTCAATTATAACCTTCTTTTAAGACCATGGTTACATACTATGCATGCAGTTCCTTCTACTCTTCATCACAAGGTTAGGTTCATCTATAACAACTTAAACTATACATTACATGCAGATGATGCCCCGAATCCTTGCTTAAATGTAGAATATGCCAAAATCTATGAACCTCTTCAACCTAGTAAAGAGATTGAAAAACAATCAGAGATACAACAATCTGAGATAAAACAACCTGAGATTCAACAACAAGAAGCTCCATCTTCTTCTTTGACTGATGATGATTGGGGGACATTGGATTTTAATCCTACATTTATTGGAGAATACAAGGTCTCTAATTTTGAATTCATGAAGCAACAAAATGAATTTGAGAAAAAAGTTTTTATTTCTTCTCCGTTGTCTGAGGAACTAAAAAGTAATTTTTTTGTTGCTTCGATTAATGAAACTATTGAAACTATAAAACTTGATTGTTATGACATTGTGACATATTGTTAGAGTAATAAAGTGTTTACTGATTAATTGAATTATATTGATTTAATTATTCAGTCACTTATTACCTCTTTCGACTTAAGCTAAACTTTAGGAATATAATAATTAATTATCTTTATTAATTATTATCATGCAACCTAGGGTTTTAACTTTTTAGGGTTTCTGATCTCCTTTTATAAGGATTGATCTCATAATACTTTGTAACCTTTTTTGACATTTCATTATTGATTGCAACTTTTGTTTTTGCACATCAAGGATTTCTCCTCTCTTGTGGATCTATGCGTTCAGGCCTCCATAGCTATTTTCTTCTCTCTCTTTCTGTGATAAGTTTTTGCATGCAGGTGTTCTTGGGAGCTGTGGTTTGTTTTTCATCAACTCCATCATGGCATCAGAGCTTCATATCTGCTTGCCCCTATCCTTCTTCTGAGAGATTCGGCCATGTTCGTAGGATCTACATTTTTAGAGAGGGTTTCCTATCAGATTTGGGGGGACCTATTTTTTTGGTCATCTTGGCATTGAAAAAACCTCATGGGTGCATTCAGAGGGTCTAAGAACCCTAAGATCCATATAAAATTTGTCAATTTTGGACAAAAATAGAATTTGTGAGAAATTTTTTTTTGCAATCAGCCCCAACACAGATCCCGAGGTGATCATTAATTTTTGGAGCACTTCTGGCCCAAGCGGACATCACGGTTGCGTTTGGAAGGCCTGAGATACTCAAAATCCATATAAGACTTATTGAATTTCGACAAGTTTCCATCTAAGGCAAAACATTTTTTGTGTACCAGGGCCGTACGACCATGGCACGTGGATCAAGGCAAGGTATAGTCAGCATTTTTTATTTTTTTTTAAAAATGTCACTCAGCCATCTAGTGGCCACCCAGGACCACTCAGCGACCAATGCGGCCTCTACATCGACGCAGTCACAGCCGCCACCATCGGTGCAATCATAGCCGCCGCCAGCGCCCCCGCCACCACTAGCGCAGTCACTACACCCATCATTGATCGCGCCAATGATCACGCCACTCATTGTGCCCACTACCACCTCCCTTCACTCCACTCACCGGCCCCCTCTACCCAGCCCTATGATCACATGGGGGACCGGGTGCCAGTGCTGGATCTTCTAGCCCCTTGGTCACCCACGTGACCAAGGTCTGTTTTCTTTCAGCCCCTGGGGGTTTTAGAGCTATGCGGCCTTTTGGCCGTCAATTTTAAGCTCACAGGTCTACCTATGTCACTGCCTCTTTGCTCCTTTTTTGAGCCTTTTAAGGGTATGTGGGCTTTTTTAATGATATCTCGAGCATATGAGATCGTAATTGGGCGTGCGATATATCATTGAAAAGTTGGTTTCGAGCCCGATCTGAATTTTCTAGTATGGTTTTGTGATTTTTCCATTTTGATACTCTTTTTTTTTTTGTCAAAGTAAAATGTTCTCTGTGATCATGGCATTTCAGACCTCCTACCTTCCGAGATCCGTTTCTCTTGCATCCGGGCTCCATTTTTGGAAAATGAGATATTTTCAAAAAGCTCTTTCTGAGCTTTTATTAGATCTGATGGTTTCATGTAGTTTTTTATCCTTTTGCTGACATCACCCATCCTCAGATCCTTGCAGACACCTTCTTTGGGCCCTCCAGTGTAGCTGTTGTTTTTTTGCTCATATCTTGAGCATACGGTGTCAAAATTTGGCAAACAAGATATCATCGGAAAGCTGATTCTGAGATCTTTGAAGATCTAGAAGTTATATTTTTTGGTTTTATTTTTCTAATAGTGTTTTTCTCTATCAAATCTAGATCTTCAATTCTACACTCCGGGAGCTCTATCTTGCACATCCTGACTCCATTTTTGGAAAGAGATATATCATTGGAAAGCTTGTTCAGAGAGCTTTTCAATGCTATAAGTCATTTTTCTATATTCTTCTCTAGGTTTATTTTATTCAGATTCTTACTTTTTTGTAGTCTGGTGGATATCTTGGTTGTTTCAGGTCCTGGGATCTCTTCCCTTTAAGGGATGGCTCATCTTAGGCTATTCTTTTGTTTCAGCAGCCTTTGATATTCTTTGAGTAGTGTATACTTCACTTTTGTAGCATTCTTTTATGCACACAAACTGAGATAAAGTGCCATTCTCTTTCTTTGATGGGATCTTGCATGTGTTCATGCTATTTGTACTCACACTCCATTATAAAGTGCCAGGGGGGTTTGATGTTTGCCTTTGTTTGCCATCTTCTTTTTTCATGTGAGTGTTTCTCCAATGACACTAGGCTCAGGTATCTTTATCTATGTTTGTACTCTCTCTGCACATTCAATGTTCCAAATTCATCTTCATCATGTAGTTCATATTGGATGATCTTCTCAGTGTACCTATCATTACTCCCTTGTCAATAGTATGGGGGGGTTTCTACTATTGGTTCTACTACTTCCTTGATTCGATAGTGTGAGATATGTATTCAGTATTTGATCTTGTGTACTAGGCAGTTGCAGTGGTTAGCTACCTATGCATTCCGGTGAGATGGATCATTTACCATATGGACACTCTTTTCTTTCCTATTTTTGGATGCACTCTTCTAGCTTTGATTGATAAGATATTCAGGCTTTTGGTGTTTATGCCATCTGTATCTTTGAGTTTAGGTGTTTTTCCTTTGTTTGCCTCCTGATTTGAGTAGTGTTATTTGAGGGCACTCATGCAAATTACAGTCTTCTCTACCTGGTCATATTTCATTGGAGGATCTTCAGATCATCAGTTTCTTCTTGACAGAGTTTGCAGTTTCATGCTTCAGTGATGTTCTACATGTTCATCTTTGTTCTTATTTTTTGGAACATTCCTAGTTTTGGAGGCTTCTTCAGTCCTTCAGGCTAGCCTTTGTCTCTTTTTGGAGTAGAGTTTTTCCCATGTGGTTTACTCTATTTCTCCACTTTGTAGAGACTCTCTTTTGTACTTGGGTACTTGATCAGGCCTTTGTTGCCGGGACCCATTTGCTTTTAGTAGTTCTTTCTAGGTTTTTAACTTCTCCCAAAGTTTATCTTAAGGGGGGGTGTTAGAGTAATAAAGTGTTTACTGATTAATTGAATCATATTGATTTAATTATTCAGTCACTTATTACCTCTTTCAACTTAAGCTAAACTTTAGGCATATAATAATTAATTATCTTTATTAATTATTATCATGCAACCTAGGGTTTTACCTTTTTAGGGTTTTTGATCTCCTTTTATAAGGATTGGTCTCATAATACTTTGTAACCTTTTATGACATTTCATTATTGATTGCAACTTTTGTTTTTGTACATCAAGGATTTCTCCTCTCTCGTGGATCTATGTGTTCAGGCCTCCATAGCTGTTTGCTTCTCTCTCTTTCTGTGATTAATGTTTGTGTGCAGGTGTTCTTGGGAGCTGCGAGTTTTTTTTATCAACTCCATCACATATGTCACTCCTTGGACCCCTTCTAACATGACTGATCGATATGGTCCTGGTTATCATTTTCTTAAGAAATCAGGATTTAATGGGAAAGGATGTGGTAAATATGAACAAGGTATACAAGTACCTTTGGATAATGAAGTTTATGATCATACATATGGATTAGGATTCAATCCTTATAGACAACCATCAGATTTTCCTCTTAATGTTAATCATATTTGTAGTGGACAATTGAAGTTGGTTAACCCATTGCTTATTGACCTTAATCAACAATCTTCTTTGGATATTTTTCCTAAAGATGAAGCCTTAATGGAATTTTTAGGGGTTTATGAGGATCTACCTAAGTTTCATCACAAACGAGGAAAGCCTTATTATTTAAAAAATGATGATTATTTTGGAGAACATGAAGACCAGGATACGCTTCGTTTACCGATGGATTCTTCGATAAGAAGTGATTTGTTAATCACTGAAACTATTGATATTCAAGTGGATGAAAACAATTCTGAAAGGATGATAAAAATTGGGAAATGTTTGAATCGAGATGAATGTGATCAGTTGGTTTCCCTTTTACTTGAATTTAAGGACATCTTTTCTTGGACATATTCAGATATGTTGGGTATAGATTCTATTATTGTTACTCATAACATTGTTTTAAAACCAAATATGAAACTTGTGAAACAGAAAATTTGAAAGATGAATCCACGAATTGCTTTATTAGTCAAATTATTCGATTCTGGATTTATCTATTCTATTGATTACTCAGATTGGATTTCAAACATTGTGCCTATGTCAAAAGGAGAAAATAAGATAAGGATGTGTACTGATTTTAGAGATTTAAATAAGGCATCCTTGAAAGATGATTTCCCGCTACCTGATATTGATATGATTGTGGATTCAACAGTGGGTCATGCCTTGTTATCTTTTATGGATGGTTTTTCAAGATATAATCAAATCTTTATCCCTCCTAAAGATCAATTTAAAACTACATTTATAACACCTTAGGGAACCTTTTGTTGGGTCATGATGCCCTTTGGATTAAAAAATGCAGGAGCAACTTATCAAGAAGCTATGACTCTAATTTTTCATGATTACATTCATAAGATTCTTGAAGATTATGTGGATGATATCTTGGCAAAATCTATACAAAGAGAAGATCACGTTACTATTTGACAACAGATATTTGAAATAATTAGAAGTTATAATATGAGATTGAATCCTAAGAAATGTGTCTTTGGAGTTGATTCTGGAAATTTTTTAGGAATTATAATCTCTAAGCAAGGCATCGAAGTAGATACTGAAAAGATTGAAGCTATTGTTAATATGCCTCCTCCTAAGATTATTTCTTAGTTATGAAGTTTACAAGGAAAAATACAAGCTATTCATCGCTTTATTTCTAATTTAGCAGACCGAACTATCCCTTTTACTTCCTTGCTTAGAAAGGATACTACTTTCTCTTGGAATGATGAGTGTAAACAAACTTTTGAGAAATTTAAGGAGTATCTTGTGAATCCTCCTATCTTGTAGCTTGCTAATTTTTATAAACCATTTCAATTATACACTTCAGCAACTGCAGTGGCCATGAGTGCATTGTTAGCTCAAATTGATGATAATGGTAAAGAAAGACCTGTGTATTACATTAGTCGGACTTTACTTGATTATGAAACAAGATATACAGATTTAGAAAGATAATGTCTAGCTCTAGTTTATGCATGTCAAATACTCAGGCATTATCTTATAAATGTTGAAGTTAGTGTGATTGTCAAATTTGATCCTTTGAAACATCTTTTCTCACAAACTAATCTCTCTAGCCGGTTGGAAAAATGGGTGATGTTGCTTATCGAGTTTGATCTTAATTTTATTTCTTAGAATTCTATTAAGGGACAAGTGTTAAAAAATTATCGATCTGAAGCTCCTTGTCCTCACACTGATGAATGTTCTACTTCCATAGAATTTCCTAATGATAATATCCTAGCTATTCAATAGGATGATATTTGGGAATTATATTTTGATGGGTCTAAGTGTAAGATAGGTTCTGGTGTGGTATTAGTAGAAGCTCATTTTGGTTCTTGTGGGGGACATTTTGGTGGAAAATCCCTAGTTAATAAATTGCTTTGAATGGGATATTATTGGCAAACAACGGAACATGATTCTTTCATGTTTGTTAAGAAATGTCCTCAATGTCAACAACATAGTAATTTTATTCATGGTCCTACTCATGAGATTCATAATCAAGTTTCTTCATGGTCTTTTAGTGTTTGGGGTTTTTATCTTATTGGAAAAATCTCACCGGCTTCTTCTCAAGGACATACTTATATTCTCACTACTATGGATTATTTCACAAAGTGGGTTGAAGCTGTCCATCTTCATTCAACAATGGCAGATGTTATTTATGATTTCATCCTTAATAATATCATAACAAGATTTGGTATTCCTTCGACGATAATTTTGGATAATGGAACCTCTTTTAAAAACAAAGAAGTCATGAAATTCTTGGAGCAATATAGGATTCAACATAGATTTTCAACTCCTTACTATCCTCAATCTAATGGACAAGCTAAAGCATCAAATAAAATTATTGAATTTTTTTTGAGAAAAATAGTTAGTAAACATGTGAAAGATTGGCATACTCAACTGACTTATGCCTTATGGACCTATAGGACTAGTGTTCGTACTGACATGGGTACTTCTCCTTACAACCTTGTCTATGGTACTGATGCTATTATGCCTTTGGAACTAGAAATACCTTATTTAAATGTTTCATTTCATGGGATAATTGACAAAGATACTTTTTGTGAACAACGCTTACAAGAACTAGAAATGGTGGATGAACAATGAATACATGCATTAGAACATATAAAATCTTATCATAAATCTCTTCAAAAACAATACAATCATAAGGTAATTAAACAAACATTTTTAGTTGGTGATTTAGTCCTTTATGAGAACCAATGAAATGTGAATGCTTTACTAGGTGAAAAAGGAAAATTTGGCCCTAATTGGCTTGGACCTTTTGTTGTTATTGAAGATTTTGGTTTAGGTGCTTATAAACTTGCTGATATGGATGGTGTTTCTTTTAAGGAACCCATTAATATTATGCATCATAAACATTATTATCCTTAATTTCATTTGTTTTCCTGTGCATTTATATATTCCTAATAAAGATTTATTTTATAGGTTATGTAGTTTTAGCAAAATTACATATTGAATATGTTTATGCACTTTCCTTATTTCTTTCTTTCTATTAAGTTTTATATTGATGAAAGCATAGTAATCAAACATAGAACTAATTAGTAGAGAAAGTTTTTCATTCATCAAAAAGAGTTTTCAAATTTTTGATACATATGTGGCCAATGGCCCTATCTATCACTACGTCTCTCTGATGGCCAATGGCTCTCAGATCTCTCTACTTCGTGATGGGAAGATGAAGATTTGTGTGTCTGTATATGACTCCTAGATATGCTCATACCATGTGAACATCCTCGGAGACTTTGTACCTCTTCCATCAGCTTCTCCTCTCTTTCTCTATACAATCTTAGCTCTCGCTGGATGCATGCAAAGATGTCGGCATGGCTATTGGGATCTTTGTGACCGATGGAAGACTCTCGCTTGTCGGCTGGAAGTCAGTAGGATATAATTGTATCCTTGAGAATCTCAAATAAAAAGATCCTCCACTCCACTACGCTAGCTATAGAAAGAAATTTTTTATCAGTCTAGTGTCCTTTTATATCTCAAATCAAATCACATATTCAATCAAATTTCATGGTTCATACCTGGGTCTCCCTCCTAGATGTCACTAAAGTGTCTAGATGGTGGGGGCATGGAGTGACTACTCTCTCCACGCTCTCTATATCTAGGTCTCAATGGTGGTGTCTCTATGTGGGGCCGTGGGGGCCATTGTGATCTCAGTGGCGATGCATGAGTAATAGGTATATCTGCACTAGTATCACCAGCTGGGGGCATGTCCTCAACTCTCTCCTCCACTCTCTCATCTTCTCTATCTTCTCTCTCCTCCTCCTCCATGGGATCTCCCTTAGTGATGTGCTCCTCCTCATCTTTGATATCCTCATCCTCCTCTATGGCTCCACTATCCCAATGTGTCCCCTCTATAAAGCCTAGATCACCTGTGGGATAATCCTTGGGAAAGATAGGATAGATCCCCTACAAACTCTAGTACTTGATGTAATCCTGGCTCATGCCTAAATGGGTCACATCTGATGGTACCTCTATGTCTCCTTTACATTGCTATCCTCTATGTCTACTATCGATGGTCAGCGTATGGCGTTGGGTCTTTGATAGTATCTCATCAGATGTACATAGTGAGGTACTACCTTAGGGACTCCCTGTAATAGGCTAGAATACCTCATCACCCGATCATAATAGTAGGGCATCACTACATGACTTTGATGACCCTCTAGCAGCTTATGCTGTTATGAATGTCTCATCTAGAATCATGTATCAAGCCACTTTGTCATTCGGTAGTAGGGTCTCCATATCACATCAGTAATCACAATGCAATCTAGATGTACTCTCCAATAGAGCATATCCCCAAATTGCCAAATATCTCTCAAGGGATACATAAAGGCTCTCAATGTGAAAACATCTACCATGGCTGGAACTCCCTGTGGACGTGTACATGTGAAATGCTCAAACATCCAAATCTATAGGAGCATGCATATCGATAGACTCTCCTTCTGATACCTCACTAGCTGACCTAGCTCATGGTATATTTGAGCTAGCATGCTACGACCCCATGAGAATATGATCCTATCTCTCTCCATCCCCTGTATGAGATGTGTTAGAGGTGAAAAAAATATGGTACCCTTTGAGTTCGGTAAAAAAACTAAGGCTACTATACAAAGCATCACCTTTTGTACTAAAGGTGTAGGGCCTAACAGTATGGAAGATAATAGGACATGATCTGACTAGGTCCGCATCTATGGAAGTTGTCCTATACAACTCTATGTCTGCACGGATCTCCTCACAACCACGTTGTGCTCTAGGTCTCATAGTCTCCCCTTGGACTGGAAGCCGCATGATCCTATAGACATCCATAGAGGTCACTATAATCTCACCAGAAGGAAGATGGAAGGAGCATGTATCCTCATCCCACCTCTCTATCAGAGGTGATAGCATGGCTTGGTGTAGTCTGATCTATGGAAGGACTGATACTAAGTATAGTCCCACATCCTTTAGTAACTGCATCTCCTCATCATCAAGCTCAGATAGTCTCTCTCTAAGCATGACTAGAAACTCTCCAAAGGGATGCTCTCAGATGACCTTACTAGTTTGATGTCAACTTTACTGGGTTACGGTCGACCTTTTTGGGTCAAGGTCGACCTCATCTCAAAAACTAGCAAAAAACCTCTAGTCAATGTTGACTTTCATGGGTCAAAGTCAACCTAGATGGGTCAATGTCGACCTAAATGGATCAGGGTCAACCTAAAAGGGGTAAGGTCAACCTTTCCTATAAAAAAACAAGAATTTGGAAAGTACAAAGGTGAATACCAGTAAACTCACCTCAGGTAGTGACCGTCTGATAGCTAGGTTGTGTCTTAGAATCTCCAAGCGTGTCGCTCAAAGTTCCTCTCTTATTGGCATCTTGCTTCCTTGTTTTGACTCTGTAAATGGTAAGAATGAGTAAGTATTTCTCTCTTTTCCTTATTTATAAATTCAAATTAGGGTTTCCTTAGAGTAAAATTGAATTTTCCTTCTTATGCATTTAGACAGACATTCACTCTTTTCATCATAACTTGAGTTTGATACCTCCATTTTCAGTGTTGTCAGTGGCATTGGAATCATGATTTAGATACCTAACTCCTTGAACTAGTTTAGGAAGGTTAGGAATCCTTAAAATTGGTTTAGGAAAGGACCTTTCAACACTTTTCATATCTAGTATATAGAGTTTTTCTTATCACACTGTTTCACCCTTCCAAAGTAGAAAGCTGAAATAGGGGGGCCATAAGGGGCTCTATACACTTCTCAAATTATCATATAGTAAGCTTTAGGTGATTTAAGGATTTTCACTAACCTTGTGTTTTGTAGGTTCTAATAGTTTTCTATAGGATCTTTACATCAAGGACTTGGCTATATCCTTTTTATTTACTATGATGTTTTCTTACTTTAGCTTGCATATTCACATAGTGTCATATCTAAGCTAAAGTGGGGGCTGAATGTATCATCTTAAAATGGAAGAAATTCCATCTTGATAGGTTTAGCACCCTATTTTAGTACATTTATCATGATAGACTTGCATTTAGGATACATTTTACACTTATCTTCTTCATTTTAGGTGAAATTAGGGTTAGGATCCCAAGGATTCTCCTTAATTTCCCTTTTTCCATGGCTTTATTTTCTAGGTAGGACTTATAAATAGGTCCTCCTAGCTTTCATCACAGTCATTATAGGATTTTATGCCTATCCCTGGCATTCTGTCACTTTCTAGTATCATTTTTACATCTCCGGGCATCCCTGGGACCTCCTGTCCTGATTCTGGTTGGATCTAGGCCCACAGGGTCAAAGTCGAGGTTGATCCTGACTAGGTCAAAATTGAGCTCAATCTTGGCTAGGTCAATGACAAGGTCATCTTTGACCTCCTCCAGAATCTATGACCCTCTTTCAAAATTTGGTCCCAACGGGCCCCAAAATCAATATCACGCCCTCAGATCCGAGTGCGAAAAGGTTCTAATTTGAAATTCATTATAATTATTTTCCCTCCTTAGTTGGTTATTGTGATTGGACCTTAATTTGAGGTGAAATTTGAATTATGGGTCTTCACATTGCTCTAGGAGCCTCACCTTGAAACCTCTATATAAAGACTCTCATTTCCTTTCATTTTCACCAAGGAATTTCATGATCAAGTGCTCTCAAGGAGACAATTTCATGAACAAGAAGATTCAAGCAAGAAAAGGAATAGTGAAGATGCAAGATTGCAAGAGGATGATATAGAAGATCAAGCCATTGTTGATATAAAGCATCTTGGTGAACACATACTTGAAACAAGAGAGATCCTTTCTTCCTTGATCCACCATTATCAACTTTCAAGCATTCAAAGATACAATCATGGAGTAGCAATTATGGATTGTGAGTTTGGTAGAAGTACTTTAGCCTTGGGGGCTTGGTATGCTTTTCTATCTCATTCAAATCTATGCATTGTTGTTTCATACATATTCATGCTAGGGTTTTGATCTAGAGGATTAAATCTTAGCATTACACTTTCAATACATACACACACACATTCTATTTCAATCAGCTATTTGTGGAGGTGGAGATCACCAAAATGGGGGTTTGACTAAGGCAAAACCCTATATAGCCACCCCAAAACCCCCCTTTTTCAAATATCTACAGTCATTATTTCGAGCATTAGAGGATAGATCTAAGTACCCTTTTTGCCAAACTTCTGAGATCTGTGAACAAAGTCAGAATCAACCTTCAGAATAAAAATGTAGCCTTTGACCTTTTATGAGGGTCAAAGACTACCTACTATTGGAAAGACAAAAATATTCTGGGTTTTCTTTGTCTCAGCTTCCTGATCCTAGATCTAGTTGTAGAATCTTCCGAAACCCCACACAGACTTCAAAAAATAGATATTTCTAAATCAATTTCATGATGAGGTATGTATCTTGACCTAATTAATTTTCAAGTATTTTCAGATTTACTTATGCTATTTCAATTCAAAACAAAATATTACAAATGAATAGTGTTGAATGTTAGGTG
Source organism: Chamaecyparis obtusa (assembly GCA_027943335.1). Classification (NCBI taxonomy): domain Eukaryota; kingdom Viridiplantae; phylum Streptophyta; class Pinopsida; order Cupressales; family Cupressaceae; genus Chamaecyparis; species Chamaecyparis obtusa. The sequence continues at coordinate 532,227 of BSBK01006176.1, read as the reverse complement.
CATTGTTAAGGCTCCAATTTTCCTCTATTCAAAAATCGTTTGTTAATTATATATATAAATGACACATAAATTTGCATCAATGATGTAATGCCCTGCTAGGGAACCCAAGAGAAAATAACCTAAACATTACACTAAGTTGATGGAATTTTTTTTCTTAAATATTAAACCTACATTTAACCAATACAAATGTGGTCAACAATAAGTCAAGATAATATCATTATAGAAGAGAGGACATTATATTAAAATTCATTTAACTTAATTAACTATCCCAAGGGTTCCAAGATGTAGTTACATATAAGTTAACTAATCTACTAAGTACAATCCATAACATAATCAATTGATATATCTTACAATCATTTTAAAAACCAAATTTAAGTATTTCTAATCTTTTAATTAATCATTATGAAAAGAAAAATAATAATAAAGTACACTAACATATTCATTATGAATGAATAATAAGATACATTCATTGCATCAATATAATCAAAGATAATATCTATAGAGTACAACAGACACATCATGGCATGTATAATAATAGAACCTCCACTACACATGTTGCAGGGATAACAATAATACAATACAAGTAACATATGGGAAAAACCATCAGTAACATGCTACTAATTTTCACTTTTCTAAAGTGAGCTCTATGAGAAGGCAACTCTATTAAAGGTTTACAATTCACACTGTTAGGTGTGACCTTGTTAAAGGATTTAATCACCTTGATAAGAGTGGCCTCGTTAGAGGGCTTAAGAACATTCCATTAGAATGTCACCTTGATTAAATGGTTTATAAAATGACTATTAGATCAACCTTGATTAAAGGATTTTAACTGCTACAATGGTTAGAAAGTAACACTAGGTTCTGATCTAAAATATACAACTCACTTTGTGAATACAAATCTAATTTTCTCTAAATATGTTGATTACTGATTGACCTTCATTTCCATCTCCATCTCTGATCTTCTTGGAACTCCCTTCAAGCAATCACCTCAGCTCTATTAAGCTCTTCACAACTCACCTTAGCCTTCTTCTTAAATTCATTAGTCAATAACATCAACCTCTTCCACACACTCCATAACCCACAATTAGGTCATCCTTATACCTCCTTGATCAGGTAGATTAATCTTTTGTTGCTTAATCTCTTCTGTAGATCTTAGGTTTAGGTCAGATTCATCGAATCCTTCCATAATTTTGTTCTCATCCTTTTTCTTCTAGATACATCTCCAAACTTCTCCTTAAATCCATAATAAAATGGTTTACCATGCATTAAATGCTCCATATCATTCATTAATAATGGGGTGAACCCACAATAGTGGGCTACGCTTTTTTGCCTGAATAGACATTGAACTCTACATTTTGAGAAAAACTTTCAGATTCGGATGCATATTGCCATTGAACCATTCAAAATCAGAGAATGAAGTAAATTAGTCTTTTAGGATTTTCTGTCTAGATTCTAAATATATATATTTTTAATTTGTTTTGAATTTATTTGAAAACTTTTTTCTTTTTCCCATGAAAACTGGTATGGTGCTGAAAATGTCATGTTCAAATAGTAACATTGTTTTCATAGAGCATAACTTTTTTTCTAAAATATATATGAATGTGATTCTTTCAAATTTAGTTTTGTAACATCCATACATAGAGCATGTAATTAGTTCGATGACATTATCACTATTATTGCATATTTTATTAATGTTTGAAGTTGACTAAACCATAATTTTGACATACCTTAACTACATAGCTTATAACTTATTGTGTATTTATCAAATTTTAAATTTTTTTTTTATAGAAAGTACACTCAAATACGTAGGGCACTATTATTTTTTAAAAAAAAATTCCCTTTTTTGCTTTTTTTCTTTAAACATCAGACTCAAATGTTTATATTTGATAAAAAACCTACATTCGTTTAACATCAAAAACCATACACATAATAAATTAAAAAATAGTCAAATATATAATCATTAGAAAGCTAGTTTTGAGTACTTGTTGTATGCAAAAGGACATCTTCTTATTCTTCCATTTGATCACCATGCTTGAGGCCCAAAGCCATGAAATTCTCAGAATTTCTTCAAAACTTGCAACCATGGCCTAAACCAAGCACTTTTGATAGAAAGTACTTTTGATCAAAACTTTTGACTTTTGATCAAAAGTACTTTCCCAAAAAATGCAATTTCTAGTCATTACTAAACTACTTTCGATAGAAAGTCAGTTAGTTTTGATCGAAAGTCAACTTTGACTTTCGATAGAAACCTATGTCAGCCTTTTTGGTGTCATTTCCGGTTAATAAGGATTAGGTATAAATAAATGTATATTTTTTTCATTTCATAAATTGGAAAGCTGTAAAATAATTTGCATTTAGGAGAAGGAAGACATTTTGGCATGGAATAATTTTCTAAGTTGTGATGGGAAATAAAAAGAGAATGCTAAACAAAAGTACACAACATTATTTAGAAGTGACTGAACAAAGACTACGTGAAGAATCATGAAAAAGATATTATTGTCAGAAATAAGGTATGTCTAAGATGTTTCTCTCTAGATATTTTAAGTTAATAGTTAAGACTTGTCTTAATGTTCATGTAAATGTGATATTGTAATACCTAATTTTAGAGGTAATTAGACCTAATAAGATAATTATAAGCAATTAGGACCTATTAAGACAATATAGAGGTCTAACCAGACCTATTAGGACCAAGTCTAGACCTAACTAGGACCTATTATAGTCCTACTAGTTAGATCTATTGGGACGTGTTAGTTTGACCATTTAATAGATGTATTAGGACCTATTGGGTCCAAATATACCTTTAACTATCCCTATTAGGACCAATTAGGCAGGTAACTGGACCAATTAGGATCTATTAGACTTAACTAGACCTAACTATAGACCTATTTGGACTAATTAGGACCTAATAGGACCTATTAGGACCTATTAGGACTAATTAGGACCTATTAAGACTAATTAGCACTAATAGGACCTATTAGGACCCAATCAGAATCATTTAGAACTAATTAGCACCTAATTAGACTCAATTAGAACCAATTAGGACCTAATATGACCTATTAGAACCCAGTTAGACTCAATTACAATAAATTAGCACCTAATTAGACTCAATTATGACCAATTAGACCCAATTAGGACTAATTAGAACTAATTAGAACCAATTAGAACCTAATAGGACCTATTTGGACTAATTAGGACCTATTAGGACCTATTAGGACTAATTAGGACTAATAGGACCTATTAGTCCACTTAATTAGAATCCATTAGAACCAATTAACACCTAATTAGACCCAATTAGAACAAATTAGGACCTAATATGACCTATTAGAACCCAATTAAACTCAATTACAATAAATTAGGACCTAATTAGAACTAATTAGAACCAATTAGAACCTATTTAGACTCAATTAGGACCAATTAGACTCAATTAGAGCTAATTAGAACCAAGTAGAACCAAGTAGGACTAATTAGAACCAATTAGGACTAATTAGAACCAATTAGGACCAATTAGGACTAATTAGAACCAATTAGAACCAATTAGGACTAATTGGAATGAATTAGGACCAATTAGAACCAATTAGAACCAATTAGAACCAATTAGGACCAATTAGAACCAATTAGGACCAATTAGAACTAATTAGGACCTAATTAGACTCAATTAGAACCAATTAGGACCTAATTACACTCAATTAGAACTAATTAGATCCAATTAGGACCTAATATGACCTATTAGAACCCAATTAGACTCAATTAGAACAAATTAGCACCTAATTAGACTCAATTAGGACCAATTAGACCCAATTAAAACTAATTAGAATACATTAGGACCTAATATGACCTATTAAAACCCAATTAGACTCAATTAGAATAAATTAGCATCTAATTAGACTCAATTATGACCAAATAGACTCAATTAGAACCAATTAGAACCTATTTGGACTAATTAGGACCTATTAGGACTAATTAGGACCTAATAGAACCTATTAGGACCCAATAGGACCTATTAGGACCTATTATGACTAATTAGGACCTATTAGGACTAATTAGGACTAATAGGACCTATTAGGATCCAATTAGAACCAATTAGCACCTAATTAGACTCAATTAGAACCAATTAGGACCTAATATGACTTATTAGAACCCAATTAGACTCAATTATAATAAATTAGCACCTAATTAGGACCAATAAGAACTAATTAGATCAAATTAGAACCTAATAGGACCTATTTGGACTAATTAGGACCTAATAGGACCTATCAGGACTAATTAGGACCTAATAAGACCTATTAGTACCTATTCTAGGACTACTTGGGACCTGCTAGGACTAATTAGGACCTATTAAGACTAATAGGACCTATTAGACTACCCTATTAGAATCAATTAGAACCAATTAGCATGTAATTAGATTCAATTTGAACCAATTACGACCTAATATGACCTATTAGAACTCAATTAGACTCAATTACAATAGTTTAGCACCTAATTAGGACTAATTATGACTAATTAAAAGTAATTAGAACCAATTAGAACCTAATAGGACCTATTTGGACTAATTAGGACCTAGTAGGACTAATTAGGACCTAATAGGACCTATTAGGACCAATTAGGACTTATTAGGACCTATTAGGACCTATTAGGACTAATTAAAACTAATAGGACCTATTAGTTCACCCAATTAGAATTAATTAGAACCAATTAGCACCTAATTAGACTCAATTACAACCAATTAGGACCTAATATGACCTATTAGAACCAATTAGGACCTAATTAGACTCAATTAGAACCAATTAGATTCAATTAGACTCAATTAGATCCTATTAGAACTGATTAGGACCTATTAGATCCAATTAGGATCTAATATGACCTATTAGATCTAATTTAGACTAATTAGGACCTATTAGGACCAATAGGATCCAATTATGACCTATTAGGATGTATTAGGACCAATAGGATCCAATTAGATCCAATTAAAACTAATTAGGACCAATTAGGACCAATTAGAACTAATTAAAATCAATTAGAACCAATTAGGACTAATTAGGACCAATATGACCTATTAGGACTTATTAGGACCAACTATGACATAATTAAACTCAATTAGAACCAATTAAGACTTAATATGGCCTATTAGAACCAATTAGGACCTATTATAACCTATTATGACTTAACTCTAGACTAATTAGGACCTATTATGACCAATTAGGACTAATTAGAACTAATTAGGACCTATTTAGAGCCAATTAGGACTTAATATGACTAATTAGAACCAATTAGGACCTAATTAGACTTAATTAGAACCAATTAAGACCTAATCAGACTCAATTAGAACTAATTAGATCCAATTATGACCAATTAAGACCTAATTAGACTCAATTAGAACTAATTAGATCCAATTATGACCAATTAAGACTTAATTAGACTCAATTAAGACCTAATTAGTCTCTATTAGGACCAATGAGATCCAATTAGAACTAATTATGACCTATTAAGACCAATAGGATCCAATTATGACCTATTAGGACCAATAGGATCCAATTAGATCAAATAAGGACCAATTAGGACCAATTAGAACTAATTAAGACCAATTAGGACCAATTAGGACCAATATGACCTCTTAGGACCTATTAGGACCAACTATGACCTAATTAGACTCAATTAGAACCTATGAGGACCTAATATGGCCTCTTAGAACCAATTATGACCTATTATAACCTATTATAACTTAACTCTAGACTAATCAGGACCTATTATAATGAATTATGACTAATTAGAACCAATTAAGACCTAATATGACTAATTAGAACCAATTAGGACTTAATTAGACTCAATTAGAACCAATTAAGACCTAATTAGACTCAATTAGAACTAATTAAATCTAATTATGACCAATTAGAACCAATTAGGACTCAATTAGAACTAATTACGAACAATTATGACCAATTAGACTCAATTAGGACCAATTAGACGCAATTAGGACTAATTAGAACCAATTAGGACCTAATATGACCTATTAGAACCAAATTAGACTCAATTAGAACAAATTAGCACCTGATTAGACTCAATTAGGACCAATTAGACCCAATTAGGACTAATTAAAATCAATTAGCACCTAATTAGACTCAATTAGAACTAATTAGGATATAATATGACCTATTAAAAACCCAATTAGACTCAATTAGAATACATTAGCACCTAATTAGACTCAATTAGGACCAATTAGACCCAATTAGGACTAATTAGGACCAATTATGACTCAATTAGCACCAATTAGACTCAATTAGAACCAATTATACTCAATTAGGACTACTTAGACCTAATTAAACTCAATTAGGACCAATTAGACCCAATTAGTGTGTGTGTGAAAATTATACCTGATCTGTAGACACAACACTCAGTAAAACATTAGAGGTTAGCTATAATCAAAATCATGCAAAATTGAAAGCTATCTAACCAAGCGATTTACTGCCTTCTAATAGGTGCGAGATTAATGTTCTCAGATTGTAATCAAGATCAGTGACCTAGACGACACCTAAATGAAGGATTTGAATGCAAAAGATGGATATGGAATAAATGCAATTAAGCTATTTTTTGGATTTTTCTATGCAATAATAATTGTAAAAACTGATATGAAATCTATGCTAAATGAAATTGATATGCTATGAATGCTATTGAAAATTGATATGCTATGAATCTAACAATGATATGTAATATGAATGCAAAAAAAATAAGATTGATCTCACAAAGCTTTGAATTCGCAAGTTGATTCCTCAGTCTCCAATTCTCCAGCGTGATTGTGCAAAATATGAGATGAATTATGAAGAGCTGAGCCTTGTTTTTATAGAAATCCAGGGCTTTGGAGGTGCATGAATAAAAGCCATAAATCACTCAAATTAACTCATCTTGATTTTTGAGTTATTTGATCATGAAAAATAGTTAATTCTCAAAATCATGCAAAAACATGCAAAAACAGCTTTTTAACTCAAATTAGAGTTTAGATCAGCTTTTTGAACTCCAAAAGGATGTTGAGTTCCAAAAAGTCAATAACTTGCATTGATTTTCTGATTTGGAGTTTAACTGTTTCTTTTGAATATGCATAATAATTAAGAATTAAATAAATAAATAAAGTGATTTATCCTCAACTCAACTGATTTTTGAAATAAAATAATTAATTTATGGGTTAATTAACTATTTATTCAAAAAATTATATTATTAAATAATGACAACATGCTTTAATTAATTAAATAAGAATTTAATCAATTAAAGATAGGAATTTTGATTTATTGTCAAAATTAAATAATACAATTAATAATAGATAGAATTAAATTTAATTACATAATTAAGTGGCAAATATTAAATCTAATTAATTAAATATGAAAATATTCAATTAATTAAATTTTTAGGATAAATGTGATTTATCGCCAAATAATCATTAAATTAAAGATAATTAAGATAATTAGGAATATTACTAGGAATATTCCCCGATGCAAAATTTAAGATAATCAATTATGATTCGATGATGTTTAGATGTGCCTTAGGTTAGGACTTTGATGTCGATTTCATTCGAATTGAAGATGTAGGAGATTAATGAACTTATAGCCCATTTTTGGGGTATTACATTTTGCCCCTCTTTGAATTACTGTGCGAAGCGCAGTGGTTCAAAGAAAGTCTGTGTTTGATAGAGATATGAAACTGATTCAAAAGATAAACCGATCTCAAGATAGAAAATGATTGAGAGATATTGAGATAGGAGTTGATTGATATTGAATTAAGATGGAGATAATAGGTCTTGAATGACCAAAGATAATGTTCACTGTAGAAGCAAATGAACCTATTATTGCGAAAAAGTGTCAAAATGCTTGATTCTAAACCTTAGGATTGATAAGAAGTGAGTGACCTGTTCTAGACTCGATTGTCTTAGCAGAACTAGCAGGTATCACATCCGAATCCTTTAGTTGCCGAAGAACCAAGGAAATAACACTATGATTTGATGGTTGCAAAAACTGATACAGATTACAAGATTAAGAGAATACCAGATTGATATGGATCGATGAATCTGATATGCCCCAAGTGATGATAGATTTGCCCCGAGCGATGAGGACTTTTGATGAATCAGTGACTAGACGTGATTGTTTGTCTTGATCACTGATGAAAGATATTGATAGACTTGATCGATAGAATTTGATTTACAGACTTTGAATGATGTGCAATACCATGCCCCCTTCGGGATTAAAATTGAAATCTGACAAGAAAAGTCAGCGTTGATAGTTTAGAAGCATGTTAATTGATCTGAGAAGTGGTTATTTACATCCGAGAACGCATTCTGCATCGTTGGAAGGTCCCAAAAGACCAAGTTTGACTAGGTTTGACCATGGTTGACCAAGTTGAAATTTTGATAGTGTGATGTAAGATAATCAGTTAAGTTGAATACTAGATTTCTGTGATGATTGAAGGTCGAATATGCAAGTAGTTAATAATATGAATGATCTCAGATTTGAATTTTGATCCCGAAAAAGGATTCTACTTGCTATTTCATTAGAGGAACCTTCGTGTGAGATTCAGCTCTTGTTAGACTTGAAGATGCGATTTGAAAAATCATTTAAGCATTGAAGTTCGTTTAATCATTGTGAGATCATGTAAACATGCAAAATGCAATGAGACATGCAAAATGAAATGCAACCTAAGACCTAGGACCTAGTCACTGATCATATGTCGATTTGTTATCATCATTGAACTTTTAGGTAACCGGATAAATCAATACAATGCCCACTAGCCATGAAACCATAGACATATGAATATCGATTTGTATGTGCAAGAATCAATACAACACCCACTGGTCAAACAACCATGGACATATGAATATTGATTTTAGTTGTTGAATGTCGGATTAGATATAAGCATCAAGGCACAAACGCCAGGATGACCTGAATATCATTTCCATTTTGATATAGCAATTTGTACAAACATCAAAACATAAACATTGTGATGACCTGAGTACGCCTTGCATTACAAACACATCAAACAGTCAAGAGATCATTCTAAATCCAATGTGAATTACCCGTAGTGACCCTTTATCGTTCACATCCTTAGGCAAGATTGCGTTCCACAGTAGGAGAAAGAACTTACTCAAAAAGACAATAGTTAGATCAAACTTCCTTGAATTTTTCGGGTATCAATGGTCGAGGTACGCATGGCCATCCAATTCGAGATAGAGGCTCTTACAGTCGGACACCATTTCAATCCAAAATTTCCAAAGCTGTTAGATTTTCACATACAAGCAGAAGACAAAGAAAAGATTATGCCCCCAGTCATCACTCTCTAAATCCTGTAAAGGACATCATTGAAGAGCTCGAAGGGACACAATATGCAAAAATCTCAATGCGAATCAGTAAGCCTACAAGGAGATAAAAGCATGAAAAGCACAGATTGTTTTCAGTTGAGTTTGATGTTTGATTGTTGTTGATGCAAAATCCTTTTTGGAGACGAGACTGACTGACTGACTCAACTTGAAGCTTCAAAGGACTCTGAGTGGATATGACACGTCTAAGATACATGGGAGACCATAGGATATGACATTGATTGCCCCCAAGTGTGAACATTGATAGGATGCAAACGCTTGAGCTGGTTGGTGTACAAGCCGACTTATTGAAAACTGGAAATGCAGGAACAAACCGGGAGATATGTACAAACTAAAGCAAGACTGAAAGCTAGGAAAGACCAAGATTGTGCTGATAGATGGAGCATTTTGGAACAAGTGGTGCCCGTAGGCCGAGTTTTCACCATCTTGGTAGAGATTCTATTTTTTCTACCGAGGTGCCTGTTTCCAGGTTTTCACCAAGGCACTTTTTTTTTTTTTCATTTTTTTGTATTTTTCATTTTTTCAATTTTTTTGTACTTTTGATATTTTTTGATTTTTTCAATTTTTTTGTGAATCATCAAGGTGCCTATTGCTAGGTTTTCACCAAGATGTTCATTTTTTCAGGACTTTTTCTGATTTTTAAGATTTTTTTAGGACATTTACCAAGCACTGAATGCCTTAGGCGTAGAATTTCTTCAGATGGAGAACGTTGATTGGTTCTCGGAGCTGTTCTCCTTCAGTCGTTGAGAGTTGATAGGCACCAGAGCCAAAAGTAGCAGTGATTACAAAGGGACCCAGCTAGTTGGGTTTGAACTTCCCCTTGCGTTCTCGATGTGATTGATTTTTAGGATTTTCTCTCAACACTAGATCGCCAACCTGAAATTCTCTATGTCTGACTTTCTTGTTGTAGCCTCTAGACATTCTTTTCTGATACACTCTGAGATGATCATACGCTGCTTGTCTGCGCTCATCTAGTAGTTCAAGTTCTTGTAACCTCGACACTCTGTAGTCTTCATCAGTGACAAGTCCATTCATTTTGATTCTGAGTGATGGGATTTCAACCTCAATAGGCAATACCGCTTCAGACCCATAAACTAAAGCGAAAGGTGTAGCCCCTGTAGGCATTCTGATACTAGTTCTGTATGCCCAGAGAGCTGGATTGATCATCAGATGCCAGTCTCTTCCTGTTTTATTCACTGTTCTGTGCAAGATCTTCAGGAGATTTTTGTTTGAAGCCTCAGCTTGTCCGTTCCCTTGAGGATAGTAGATAGATGACCAATGTTGAGTAATTTTGAACTTGGCACATAAGTCATCTAGGTCCTTTTTTTTGAATTGTCCCCCGTTATCTGTGATTATAGAGTGAGGGATCCCATATCTGCAAATGATGTAATTCAGGATGAACATAGAGATCTGTTTCCCCGTTGCTTGTGTTAGAGGAACTGCTTCTACCCATTTTGTAAAATAATCTGTAGCTGTGATTATATGGGTATGTCCATTAGAAGAGTGCGGATGGATAGCACCTATGAGATCAAATGCCCATTGTTGAAAAGGCCATTGTGTAGTAAAAGGAATCAGATCTCTCCCTGGAGCATGAATCAAGTTGCCATGTACTTGACACTGTTGACAGTTTTTAGCAAATTTAATAGCTTCTTTTTCCATTTCAGGCCAATAATACCCAGCCCTAATAAGTTTTCGAGCTAACGTTAACCCGTTCGAGTGTGACCCACATATACCCTCGTGGACTTCCTCTAATGCACGTTGAGACTCTTCTCATTCTAAACATCTAAGCAGTGTACCATCTAGACCTCGTTTGTACAGATCATTACCAATGATGACATATCGGGATGCAGATCGGATAAGGTTTCGTTTCTCAAAACGGTTAAAGGACTCAGGGATGATTTGGTCGTGGAGATAGGAGAACAAATTTTTGTAGCGAGATGAGTCATAACTTACAACAGTGCAGATCATGCGGGTTTCAGGGGAGTCATATGCAGGATAGGATAGGGCTTCCACCAGGAACTCGTAGCGTAGTTCATGTTCAGGCTGTTGTAAAAGAGTAGATAATGTTGCCATTGCATCAGCAGCCTTATTCTCCATTCTAGGTATTTGCTCAAATGTGATAGAGATGAAGTATTTCTTTAGATCATCGACCATTCTCTTGTAAGGAATGAGCTTTTCATCTTTGGTTTGGTACACATCATTGACCTGGTGGATGACTAGTTGTGAGTCTCCATGAATGTGCATCTCTGTAACTCTCCACTGTATTGCCATTTTCATACCATTGAGAAGTGCCTCATATTCAGCAATATTGTTTGTGCAAGGAAACTTTAATCTGAATGCTTTGGGTATCGAGTATCCTTGAGGAGTAATGAACAATATGCCTGCGCCGGATCCATTCTGTGTGTAGGAGCCATCAAAGAATAATCGCCATGCTCTAGAAGAGAGGTGCATGATAGAGGAATCGGGAAATTCCATTTGCATGGGTGTATCATCAAACAGTGGTGCTTCAGCTAACTGATCAGCAATGACCTGTCCTTTGATAGCTTTTCTTTCAACATATTCAATGTCAAATTCGCTCAAGAGCATGACCCATTTAGCTAGTCTACCTGTGAGGGCAGCTTTGCTTAGGAGATATTTCAGTGGATCAATTTTAGCTACCAAATGAGTAGTATGAGCTAACATATAGTGTCTCAATTTCTGTGATGCAAAGATCACAGCGAGACATGCCTTCTCTATCATTGAGTAGTTCTTCTCATAGGCCACTAAAGTTCGGCTGATATAGTAGATGGCTCTTTCTTTCTTGTTCTCATCATGCTGTGCTAGCAATGCCCCCAGTGATGTATCTGTTGCGGAGACATATAATATTAATGGCTTCCCATGAATAGGAGGCATCAATATAGGTGGATTTGATAGATACTTCTTGATATGTTTAAAGTTGTTCTCACATTCTTCATTCCATGCAAAGGTCACACCTTTATGTAATGTTTTTGTAAAAGGCTGTGAGATGTCCGCTAGCTGTGATATGAATCTTCTGATAGATTGAACTCTGCCTTGCAACGTCCTCATTTGACTAATATTTGTGGGAGGTTGCATCTCTATTATAGCCTTGACCTTAGCTGGATCAACTTCAATGCCTTTCTTGGAGACGATGTATCCTAGGAGCTTTCTAGAAGTGACTCCAAAAGCACACTTTTTAGGATTTAGTCGAAGACTAAATTTTTCCATTCTGTCGAGGATCATGCTCAAGTCTGTTAGATGTTCAGTTCTAATCATGGATTTTGCCAAGGTATCATCTACATAATCCTCCATTGTTCTATGCATCATATCATGAAAAATAGATGTCATTGCTCTTTGATATGTAGCTCCAGCATTTTTGAGTCCGAATGGCATAACATTCCAACAGAAAGTTCCCCACGCACATGTGAAAGCTGTTTTCTCTTGATCTTCTGGAGCAATTTTGATTTGGTTGTATCCAGAAAAGCCATCCATTAAGGAATACATTTCATAGCCTGCAGTCATGTCCACTATCATATCAATGTTAGGTAGTGGGAAGTCATCCTTAGGGCATGCTCTGTTCACATCTCTAAAGTCCGTGCACACTCTGATTGAACCATCTGGTTTTGAAACAGGTACAATGTTGGAAATCCACTCAGCATAGTCGATGACACGGATGAATCCAGCTTTTAGGAGTTTTTCTAGTTCTCCTTTGACTAAGAGTGCGACATGAGGATGCATCTTTCTCAATTTTTGTTTGATTGGTTTTACTCCGGGAGCAATGGATAGATGGTGCATAATGAGATTGGGATCCAATCCTGGCATATCTGAATATTTCCATGCAAAGTTGATCTTTTTCTTTAATAAGAAGGTAGTGAAGTTTTGTTTCTCTTCGTCTGATAGAGATTGTGCTACATGTACCAATTGTGGTTCCTCTGTTGTACCCAAATTGATGGATTGAGTTGGCTCAATCAGAACTGGAGATCTATCCTGTAAATGACTTGGAAGGACATCAAATATCTCATCCTTAGGTGCCTCAGAGAGGTTTTCACCTTCAGATACGTCTTTTCTTTTTACTTTTGTCGGTTCTGAGACTGCCACAAAGTGGTTTTCACCCTCAGAACTCTTTTTCTTTTTCTTTTTACTCTTGTTTTTCTGACTAAGATATTTGATGTCCGACTCGGTCATGCTGACACTCGGTTCACTGATGGAAGTACTCATAGGCTCAACTGCATTGAGGTAGCAGGCAAGGGCATAGTCATTTGGGAAGGTATACATACCATGGTTTGGGTTGGTGGAAGTTTGGTCGATAAGATCAGGGCGTTGGATAGTCAAAGTGGGAAAGGCTTGGGATATGGTGTTCACAGATGTGGATATGTCATCATTGGTCCTAACCTGACGCTCAAGTTCAAAGGTGATATTACAACTCAGAATGTTCAATTCGTGAATAGGCTCAACATCATCATAGGAGTCCTCTTCAGCCATAGGTGGATCAGACACGTTAAGTTCATTGTTTCGCTCTAGACCTACGTTGGGTTGAGAGACATATTGGTGAATAACATCAATAGATTTCTCTGTTATAAGCTCATCTTCTTCTGGAATGGCACCCCATTCATAATCATTTGACTCATCTTCTGATTCAGAATCTCTAGGAAATCTTAGAAAGTGCGTGAAATCAGGATGAATACCCCAAGAAGGATTACCCTCAGTCTCTGACTTGAATTCATATTCATGGGAATCAGTGTTAGAATAACTACCCCCTGCTTCTTGATCAGTTTGATTGCCTTCGAGATTGGCTAGTTCTTGTGGTACAACCATCTCTTGCGCTACAGTAGGTTCTTGTGTTTCTACTACATTAATTCTTCTGATAGGATCATCTGTATCATCAAGAAGATCTTTGATCTCTTTAGGCAATTTTTCATAGGGGATAAGCTCAGAGCTATCTGAATCATCATCAGAGGGTTCTGTTTCTTCTTTCTTAAGAAGGGGTTCTCCTGGTGCAATTTGTTCTATGACATGAGAACAACCACCTCTGAGATGATAGGGTTTCTTTTTAAACCCTATGCCACCAGTATCTTTTTTGGCTCGACCAATATGTGAAATGGGGGTCACAAGACCCTTTCCCCTAATTCCTAGAGGTCCTTGACCAGAATATCCCATCTTGGCTATCAATTTGTTTCCTGGACCATATGAATTAGAAGGGACTGTAGGTGCTATAGATTCACTAGGTTGAACAATTTTAGATTCAGAATCCTCTTTATATAGCCATGCCAGCACAGCTTCATCCTCTTCAAATTCTTGTTTAGATACTTGCTCCACCACAAAATGTCTTTTGTATGCTTCCATAGGTTCCTTAGGTTCTGATTTAGACTGCTTCAAGGATTGGCCATATGACTTAGGTGAGATTGGGAGAGATGTCAGAGACAAGACTGGCTCTATAGTGTATTCTCCCATCCCATTTTCTTTGATATTGATCTCTTTAGCAATGTCATCCATCTTAGATGTGGAAGCCACATTTTGTTGCTTGATGGAAGATTCTCTATTATTGGGAACAAGTTTATCGGCACTTTCCTTCAATGTATTGCAAGTTGTACTCAGATCAGCTGGGATAGTAACCTCCACTCCTTCATAGGGAAATTTCAAGCATTGATGGTATGTTGAAGGAATAGCCTGCATTTCATGTATCCAGGGTCTCCCTAGAAGGATATTGTAAGCCAATGGTAGATCGAGCACCTGACATGTGGTATCTTTGATGACTGGACCCACCCGGATGGGCAAGACAATGGTGCCTTTAGAAGCTCTTTCTTGTTCATCATAGGCTTTTATGGTGATCTTCTTTCGAGGATCAATAGCCATCTCTGAGAATCCCAACTGTGTGATTAAGTTGTAAGAACAAATGTTGAGGCCTGCGCCCCCATCTATCAACACACGTTTGACTCGACGGTTCTGGATCAAGACTTCTATGTGCAAGGGCTGATTATGTGGGTGACTTAGGGAGTTGTCATCCTCTTCTGAAAAGGAGATATATTGCGGAGATGTTAGATGACCAACCATAGTCTGGAACCTGTCTAGATCTAGATCATCAGGAACATTAGAGCTGAGCAAAGCTTTGTCTAGGATATCTCGGTGAGCTGGAGATATTCGAAGTAACTCAAACATAGAGATTTTGGCATTGGTAGGCTAGAGTTGTTGTACGATGCTGTAAGATGTAGGTCTGGTATCCTTTGGATTGGAAGATTTTGAGGCAACCTTCTGTTTAGAAGCAGATGTGAGATTGAAAGGTATCTTAGGGACATCAAATGAATTTGGTGTTTGTCCTTTCAGATGCGTCTGAGCTTGTGATCTGGTAATTGCATTAGCTGAGGAATGATTTCTATCTCTTCGTACAATCATGATGACATTACAGCTCTAAGAGAGGCATGGTTCCACCATATTGATGACAACATCGTTTCCAGGGTAGGCATAGTTGACTTTTGCCCCCATGTTAGGCTGAGAAGTGGAAACTCCCTTGCCATGTTGTGGAAAAGGTTCTGTAAATGCTGTGTGATCATTATTGCTGGTAGGATTATCGATTGTGATGTCCCCTTGATCTATCAAGTCTTGAATGGTATGCTTCAAATGGAAGCATCCATTAGTTCTGTGGCCTTTAGTTCGATGGAAAGCACAAAATTCATTATCTTTCCACCAACATGGTTTTGGATCCGGATCAGGTTTTCAAATTGGTGGTAAAGAGATCATGTTATCAGCTATCAGGGTCCTCAGAGCAGATTCCAAAGATTCTCCCAGGGGAGTAAACTTTCATTTATTATCCCATCGTTTGAATGGCTTCTTTGGAGATGGTTCAGCAGATTTTTGCTCTGAAGCTTCAATGGCTTTGGTGGCAAGGGTGAGATTGTAGGCCGGTGCCTTTGATGGGGTGTGGATAGTGTCAAAAACACCGTCAGAGACGATACCTTTGTTTCTATTCCAGGTCTTGTTTTTATCTTTTGAGCTAGATCCCGATTCAGACTTGTCCTTTTGAAGTGTGATTTCTCCTTTCTTGACAAGTACTTTCTCAATCTTGATTGCATTATCCACCATTTTATCAAAAGATACATGATCTTGCATTTGCAATGGATAGTTGAGCTCTGGAACAAGGTTATTGATAAAGATTTCAAGTTTCTCCATTTCGGGAATTGGTCTAGCATATAAAGAAAACTTCTTTTGCCACCTCTTGAGAAAAGTTAGGAATGATTCCCCTGGATATTGCTTGAGGTTACAGATATCGATCATGGTAATCGGATGTTGAATATTGTAGGAATATTGTTGATAAAACAATTTAATCAATTCCTCAAAAGTTTTGATCGTAGAAGGTAATCTTGAAAACCACTGAATGGATGCTCCTCCCAAGGATCTAGGAAAAAGATGCATTAGATAAGTCGGTTCATGCATGAATTCCATGGATTGTGTACAGAACTCTCTGACATGATCTCGAGGATCAAAGTGTCCGTCATATTTGTCATACTTTGGTATCTCCACTCTTTTTGGGAATGGAGGCATATACAAGTCTTTGTCAAAAGGGAAAGGACAAAGGGCCTCCATGGAGAATTCCTTGGGTTCCTTCTTTTTCTCAATTTTATTCATTTTGACCTGCATAGCGTGCAGCTGGTTCATTATGGCCGTCATCGGAGTTTCTTCCTCATGCATGATGATATCTTCGACATTGAAGTGAGGAGGAAGTTTAGCTCCTTCTTGGGCTAATTGCAAAAAGTATGCCTCTCTATCCATTTTCAAGAAATGCCTCATCATTCTTTTGAATTCATCATCATTCTGACACCGATGGATTTCAGAGGGTGTAGGGTCTTGGTCGGCATTATGTTGAGAATGGTGTCCCTGGGATCCTCCTCCTAGAGAACCATGGTTTGTCCTTGCTTGAGACATGATAGGAGTTTTTGGGCTCCCTGGAATAGATTGAGGAGGAGTTTGTTGATTACCTCTGTGAGTTGATAGAGGAGGTATGTAACCAGTTTTTAATCGAAAGTTACCGAGACCGTCGTCTTCGTAGATACCTGACTTGATGAGTTGTTCAAGAGTTGGACCAGGGGTATTGGTCAAAAGTAAGTTCTGAGATGTTTCTTCTGATTTCTTGTGTGAAGAAGCTCTGGTCTCCACCATTAACTTTGAATGAAACAGAAGATAAGGATGAAGACAACTGAAGAACAATTTGATTCGAGAAAATCGGATGGCGCAACCTTGTCAAGATTATGATAGTTTTGAAGATCTAATGAGATGTGGGTGAAGGAAACTGTGCCCTGGATGTATGGGATAGATCGCCCAAAAGATAGCGGACACGAGTTCTCAACACTTAGTTTGTTTTTGAAGATTGATTGATTGAAGATTGATAGTTATGACAAGGTTTTGACACGAGATAAAAAGGACTCAAATTGATCAAACAGAAGACTAGATCAGATTCAAAAGATCAAACTCAGAAAATGGTAGAATGCTCAATAGCTACTGCTCTGTTCCTGACACAATGATATTTTTGACAGATTCTGGAACTAGGCTGGAAACATTGGATATCTTGCAATTTGACAATTTCTGACAACTTTCTCAAATTTTTCCAAACGACACTCTGCAGACTCGTACGACACTGGGTAGTCTATGAAATGACAGTTGCTAAACTCATACGACAGTTGGGTAATACTGAAATGACACTTGACAAAACTCGTATGACTTTTGACTTCCTGAAATGACTTTTGACTCCAGAAAAGATTTTACGTCAATTTTTGCAAAATGTAAGGTTTTCAGTTTTGGATTGTTTGCAAATTGTACTGTCCAAATTTTGAAGGTTATACCAGATTTGATCGTTTTTAATAGCCAAGTAGATAAATAAGCATGCAGAACAGCAAGCAAGTGATTCCAAGCATGTCTGAAAACAATGAACAAGGGCAAAAGTAACCTTGCACATGAACAATCAAGTGACCAAATTGTGCTAATCCCTGAGAGTACTAATTGTGTATGTTCTGAAAAAGTTTTGCAATAACGCACATATACCTGAAAGTGAAAAATTGGCCTCTCTAGGGTTTTTAGTAATGGTTTGACTCTGCAACTTTTATGATTCAAAGGGGTGAACTCCAATCCCGGCGCACCAGGGTTTTGACACAGTCCGAGAACTTAATCTTCAAGAGCTGCTAGGGAGATCTGACAACCCAACAATGAACCATACCCGTGGAGATTTCTTCCACAAGGACATTTATATAGCGGTTGTCACGACCATGGCGAAAATGGCTATTACCACTCGAGGTTCCGTCAATGCAGTTTGCCCTGTGAAGGGATTGTCCGCTACGGTTAACCCTCTCTAAAGATGACTCACAATAGTATACCACAAGGGGACTTGGCTCTAGATTCAAGGTTTTGACACCTCTTCACTTTTAACCCAAACAAAGCAAGCAGATTAATCCGACACGCTAAGACAAAGTTTTGTTCCACCAAGGTCTGTGATATCAACTCCACGTGATCTATCAACCTCTCCGGGGAGAGAATGTATCAATCAATAAGAGAAGACGCACTAACCAATTTTGATTCACCAAAGCTTGTGATATCAACCCCACATGATCTATCAACCTCTCTGGAGAGAGAATGTGTCGATCAATAAGAGAAGACTCACTAACTAAGTTGAATGTGAAATGCACTAAGTATCCTCCCTACCTACAAGGATTCTATCGTCAAGAAAGATTTCGCTAGGAATCCAATCTCTCAAGAATCACAAATAGCGTTCATAGGGCCTAATTACTATGTGAGCACAGATGTATGTTCCGAAAGCAAATCTACCAAAAGCATCCAAAAAGTAGAAAGAGGAACACTTAACGTTTAAAGCGAATATGAGATGAGTCCACAAGGTGGAACACTTAACACCTCACACAAGCTAAAAACGAGTCCACAACTTAGAAAACAAGGGAGTTCCTAAAAGCACAAAAGGGTTGCCAAGTGGAACATTTAACGCTTCTGTCCTGTTGACCCCTCCCTTTTATGGCGCTGAGATTGCAACCACGGGGCGGAAATGAGGGGCCGGCGGATTAGCGAGTCCAATAACCCAAGATAGCAATCAAGATCAATCACAAGTATTCTAAGACTACTTAATGAATCCTTAAGGGTTCACAACCTAGTATCAATTATGCAAGTGTGTAGAAATAGATCAAAAGCATGAAAAGATGCACACAAGCTTGACACATAAGAGATTTATTTTAAGTCCCAAATAAAAATATTATTAGATGAAGGAGAATACCTGGGATCCTTGCAACGCGCTTAGTAGATTTTACTTGATTTTTAGCAATTTTTGTTGAGCTTTTCCATGCAAGCAAGTGACGAACTCTCCAACAAGCAAACAAGCAAACAAGATATGCAAAATATATTCAACTTATGAAAACCATAGGGTTAGCTCTAAAAATCAATTATTATCAGTAATAATAACCAGCAATCAACCCAAATGACAACTCATATCATTCATTGAACCATGTAAAAAAAATAAGTACATACCCATCACAAAACTTTATTTTTTTTTGCTGCATTTGACCTAGTCAACAAGATCTAATTTTTTTGATATGATTTTGGCCACAAAAATAGAAATTCAGAATAGAGACCCCTGCTAAAAAACAGAGAGCTTTCCAAAAATGCAAAAATTTTAGAAAAACCTCTTCATTTGTGCCCTAGAGACCCATTTTATCAATACAGACCAGTTTTTGTAAATTGACTATTTGAGCTATGATATCATGTCCAAATTTAAAACACAAAGAATGGACCCCCTGTAGAATTTAAAGAGCTTTCCGAAAATATAAAAATTTTCGAAAAATATGCTGATTTGCGTCAGATATTAATTTTTTCCGGAATTTCAAGAAAAAATTATTAAAAATTCAAAACATCTCAGAAAATTCTAAATTTTTTACTGTAGCTTCCATGACATGACACCAACCTACAAAAAAAATTTCAGATCAAAATTCCAAGCCGTTTGGGAGATAAAATTAAATCTTTGAAACTTTGGGGTTTTAGCTCCAAAAAAATCAAAACCAGCATGCAAAGGTGGGTTGCCCCACGGTGGGCGCCAAAAATGTGTGTGTGAAAATTATACCTAATCTGTAGACACAACACTCAGTAAAACATTAGAGGTTAGCTATAATCAAAATCATGCAAAATTGAAAGCTATCTAACCAAGCGATTTACTGCCTTCTAATAGGTGCGAGATTAATGTTCTCAGATTGTAATCAAGATCAGTGACCTAGACGACACCTAAATGAAGGATTTGAATGCAAAAGATGGATATGGAATAAATGCAATTAAGCTATTTTTTGGATTTTTCTATGCAATAATAATTGTAAAAACTGATATGAAATCTATGCTAAATGAAATTGATATGCTATGAATGCTATTGAAAATTGATATGCTATGAATCTAACAATGATATGTAATATGAATGCAAAAAAAATAAGATTGATCTCACAAAGCTTTGAATTCGCAAGTTGATTCCTCAGTCTCCAATTCTCCAGCGTGATTGTGCAAAATATGAGATGAATTATGAAGAGCTGAGCCTTGTTTTTATAGAAATCCAGGGCTTTGGAGGTGCATGAATAAAAGCCATAAATCACTCAAATTAACTCATCTTGATTTTTGAGTTATTTGATCATGAAAGATAGTTAATTCTCAAAATCATGCAAAAACATGCAAAAACAGCTTTTTAACTCAAATTAGAGTTTAGATCAGCTTTTTGAACTCCAAAAGGATGTTGAGTTCCAAAAAGTCAATAACTTGCATTGATTTTCTGATTTGGAGTTTAACTGTTTCTTTTGAATATGCATAATAATTAAGAATTAAATAAATAAATAAAGTGATTTATCCTCAACTCAACTGATTTTTGAAATAAAATAATTAATTTATGGGTTAATTAACTATTTATTCAAAAAATTATATTATTAAATAATGACAACATGCTTTAATTAATTAAATAAGAATTTAATCAATTAAAGATAGGAATTTTGATTTATTGTCAAAATTAAATAATACAATTAATAATAGATAGAATTAAATTTAATTACATAATTAAGTGGCAAATATTAAATCTAATTAATTAAATATGAAAATATTCAATTAATTAAATTTTTAGGATAAATGTGATTTATCGCCAAATAATCATTAAATTAAAGATAATTAAGATAATTAGGAATATTACTAGGAATATTCCCCGATGCAAAATTTAAGATAATCAATTATGATTCGATGATGTTTAGATGTGCCTTAGGTTAGGACTTTGATGTCGATTTCATTCGAATTGAAGATGTAGGAGATTAATGAACTTATAGCCCATTTTTGGGGTATTACAATTAGGACTAATTAGAACCAATTAGGACCTAATATGACCTATTAGAACCTAATTAGACTCAATTAGAACAAATTAGCACCTAATTAGACTCAATTAGGACTAATTATGACCAATTAGAACTAATTAGAATCAATTAGCACCTATTTATACTCAATTAGAACCCAATTAGACTCAATTAGAATAAATTAGTGCCTAATTAGACTCAATTAGGACCAATTAGACCCAATTAGGACTAATTAGGACCAATTATGACTCAATTAGGACCAATTAGACTCAATTAGGACCAATTAGACCCAATTAGACTCAATTAGGACCAATTAGACCCAATTAGGACCAATTAGACTCAATTAGGACCAATTAGACTAATTAGGACCAATTATACTCAATTAGAATCAATTAGGATTAATTAGGATCAATTAGACTCAATTAGACCTAATTTGACCCAATTAGACTCAATTAGACCCAATTCAACCCAACTAGACCAGTTAAACCTAACTTCATTCAAAAGTTATTGTTTAATAATTTATACTTCATACATGTAGGAAATGCTCAAGAAGCACAACCTTCTGAAGTTGGAGAAGGGTCATCACAAGCTCAACAAACCCAACCTTCAGAAGTTGGAGAAGGGTCATCACAAGCTGAACAAGCCCAACCTTTAGAAGTTGGAGAAGGGTCATCGCAAGCTCAACAAGCACAAATATACATCTCTCTCTCTCTCACTGACTCTCTCTCACTGTCTCGATTTAGTCTCTTATTGGTGAATATATATTTTGGGTATTTCCCCTTAAGAAGTTATTGTTTTTTTTGTGTACATGCAACCTTTGATGATGAAAATGTTGGACAAGGGGCATCCCAAGTTGAATCAACCCAAGGTCAAACAAGTATGTGTTTCTCTCATTAGTTTATAAATTATTATAGGTTTGACATGTTCAAGAGCTTGTAAATACTTATTTCATGAAGGTCCCCTTAAGATGAGATATTAAGATTTTTTTTTTATTTGCAGCGGAAGTGCAAGAAACATATGTGAATGATAGTCTACTCCAATAGTTGAAGAGAAAAATTAATCGTAAAAGCATAGATCATTTAATTGAAATGGATGTGGAAAAATTGAGAGATTATGTTAAACAACCCATAAATATTACAATGAGGGCATTGAATAAAAAGTCTAAGAAAATAATGAAACAATTTGAGAATCTTGGTACACTTGAAAAAACTCAATTGTTATCAATTACACTTCTTAAAGATGAGTTAAAAGAGCCATTAAAATTGTTGGGTGTAGATGCAAGTTTGAAAAATTTAAAATCAAGTAACATACAAAAAAATATTGTTAATAGTGTTAAGGAAGGTTTGCACTCCATTGGAAAAACATCTAGATCTACAGATAGGTCCATTTCAAGAAGAGTGATACTGACATCTATTTTAAATAAAACCATGTCCCAAAGAAGAAAAATTTCTTCACTTTCATCTCATATTGGGTACAGTAGGAAGACAATGACACACTATTTGAAAAGAAGAATCAATTTGGATGATACTACATTGGAAGGTAATTGGGCACTAATGTGTAGAGCTCCTCAGTCTAATAGAATTAATGAAATAGTTAGGAACTTAGATATGTCATTTTGGACTGATCATACTTGTCCTTCACCAAATACAAGAGATGTTATCAAGAAGAGGACTGGGCCTAAGGAATATTTCTAGCACACAAAAAATTGGTTGGACACCACACAACATAAATTGTATCTCTCATTTTGTAACTCAAATCCTAACATTAAGATTGGACAAACAATGTTTGAAAGATTAAAGCTATTTTTTGTAATGATAACTATATCTTTTGAAACTTTTTGTTGTCGATATCATATTGAATTCGATCTCTACTATCAAGGGTTTAGAAAGATGATAGAAGAAAGTGGTGGTTCCCAAAATGATTTTCCTAAATGTCCAAGCCAATTCATAGCATCAATCTTATGTAACAAATCAATTGATCATGAAATACTTGAAATAGATTGCATACAAGGAACTTGTCAAACATGTGGGGATTTGGCTAAATTTTCTTTGAGACTTGAAGATATTGACATGATGACGATGATAAAATGTAAGAGATACAAGTACATAAAGTCTGAAATAAAAGTCGGCAAAGAATCAACAAGGTTGGAATATGTAGAAGATGAGATACCTATTGCAACATTTATGGAGAATTTTTGTAAATTGATTCAACCATACATACATCATGTTTTTTTGCTAAATGGTAGGCAGAACAATTCCAAATAAAAAAAGAATCTTTTCCAGTTGGAACAATTTTATCGATTGTTGATTTTGCAGAGAACTCCTTTGTTTCTCAAAAACAACTTCAAGCAGAATACTACTATATAGAGTTGGTGACTATCATGGTACATGTGTCTTATTGACATACACAATTAGATTTAGATGGTGTTGAAAGTACATATGAAGCACAAGTCATAAAGAAAGAATATCACTTTTACATTAGTGATGATAAAGAGCATGACACACATTTTGTTGAGTATTGCTTTAAGATATTTTTTGGATATTTGGGAAAATAAAGGTATCAAAATTGAAAAGCATTTTGTTTGGTTGGATGGATGTGCAACAGAATTTAAATCAGCAAGGCCATTTTATGCACTATGTAGATATCATCGATACCAAAAGATACCACATATTTGGATTTTCTTTGAGAGTGGACAAAGAAAGGGAGAGCATGACGGTGTAGGAGCTTTTATGAAATGTGTTTTAAGAAAATATCAACTGGACTATCAGGGATATCATATAAATAATGCTCATGATGTAGTTGAGTGGTGCAAGATACATTTTGTGGTGCCAAATCATGATAACAAATCATCATGATCAGATCGATTCATACCCTTCTGAGTATTCTGGGAGATAACAGGTATTAATTTTAAATTTATTGATCATTGTTTGAGTTAACTGATATATGTCTTTAATTTTTACACGTGACCTCTCTATTATTCAGGTGTTGACATAAGATAAATTCATGGATGCAAGAGAGTAGACAAAACAAGATCTCTACATCTAGTTATGAGTACAGATAGTAATGTTTGGTCATTGTACACTAGAGATTATTCATGCTTTTGTTATGACTGCATTTCTAAAAACAATGATGAATGTATCAACCAAAAATGTGGATATGTTAGTGAATGGAATTTGGTTCCACTAGATGTTACAAACACAAATAATGTTCAAGATGAAAGCTTTGATGGCATTTCATTGATTTCTATAGATTATGACCATATTTCAAGTTTGATCAAAATTGGTATGTCTATGTTTATGTACATGTTTAAAAAGGATTCATAAACTCAATTCATAAATAAAGTTTGTTTAATTTATATTTACAACTTCCTAAAATTAAAACTACACTTTAAATGCAAGACATATTTTTGCAGTAGTAGCAGAGCCTGGAAATGTGGAAGGTGTTAGTTACTATTTATTACGTTGCTGTAAGGAGAGGATGAAGCTAACACAGAATGAAACAAGAGATGGAATTATGTTTCCCATAGGTTCTAGTACTATATTTAAGTTTCACAACCTGTATTAAATTTGAGTGAGACCTTCCAACTTCCAATTTTCTTATACGTTTGTTTATATGGTTAATTTCACACACACACACACACATACACACACACACACACACACATTTAACATTGTTGAGCTTGTCTACGTAGGTTCAGTTTTCATGAAAGGAACATATTTGAAGCAAATTAAAATACTTAAACATGGGATTCATTTTATTAATGAGCCTAACAATAAGGTTTATCAGTATAGTCATCTTGTAATTACCATTGTCCTATCTCTTGTTCTTGTGATGGGACGTGGCATTCGTAAGTGGAGACTTGATACTAACAACCATAAGATAATAATAAATGTTACTCAAGAGAGAGATGAACCACTTGATGTGGACTAAATCATGCATGAAATATGATTTGAACTAAATTTTCATGGGCAAGACTAGAGGTTTTCTTAGCTCCATTCTTTCCTACTGGTGTGCATAGTGAATGGAGCTTGAATTAAATTAAAAATTAAGATTATAGATCTAAAAATTTTGTCTTGCAAGTGGATATGATATATTAATTATCTATCTGAATATGAAATACTCTAACTTTGGAATATAAATGTGTGTATGTATTACATTTGCATGTGTTACATTAGGACGTGCATGTTTTAAATATAAAATCTACTTGAAGTACAACAACATTAAATTAAAAGTACGCTAACAACTATTATCGAACATACATTTAAATATAAGTAAGATTCAATCAAACATCTAGGGACCTCAATTATATAGCTCACATGTGTCAAATTTAATTCATATAAGTAAGATACAAGTAAGATACAATCAAACATCATTCATGTTTGTAATCTATTGAAAGTATTGAAAATTTACAAGTTCATCACACATGCTCACATATCTAGAGTGAAAGTATATATATATATATATATATATATATATATATATATATATATATAACATGCATGAAACATCAATCTTGTGTAGATCAAGTACTGTAAATATGAAACATATGGATCAATCATGTGTCAAACATTCTATCAAAAGGGTCTAGACATGACATATAACATCAAACACATCAATCGGTCTTGTAGAGTCTATAAATGAAACATAGTTCATCAAACACATGTGAATATATATGTAATATAAAATGTGTCTAGATCAAATATGAAAGTGCCTAGGACTCATCATGATGACTCCTCACTAAGCGATCACACCCAAAGTGACTATCATGTTGTGAAGGATGTGCAGATCCCTACAAAGAAATAAATATATAAATTACTATATAAACATTGTACACAAATCTTAAGTTTGATTTAAAATATTGTAAAACAAAACATGTTATAAAGTGTGTACACATAGATAATAAATTAAAAACTCACATGTCCACTACTGATGTCATCATCGAGTGAGTTCCAACAACATACACGATCAGTATCCAAAGGAGTAACAAGAGGCATATCTTTGTAGATAAAAAATATATATCATATGTATACGTGCATGTATATATATATATATATATATATATATCAATTGATTGAAATTTTGAAAATAAATTTTTAAGTTAAATTATAACATTAAATACATATATATAATCTAATTTATACCTTTTTAGGTGGTGGAAACTGATAGTACTCAGATTCCCTGGCCTTAATCCTATCAACCAAGGTATCAAGATTTTGTTGTGTCTGGTCCAAGCTCAACTCTGCATCTACAACATGAGTAGACCACACACACATCTCTAATGATGAATGCAATGGACTAACCAAATGAGATGGCATGGAAGTCATATCATCATGTGTCTGTTGGCAATTTGGCTAATGTGGATGCATAGATGTTGTCATTATGGCAACATATGATCCCTATTAAGAGCGCAGAATCTGGAATGCAAGTATGCAAAGTTGAAGGAATAAATTGTCTAAGTTTGGATACAGTGATCCTGACAGAGCACCCGATGAAGATTTAGTTGGCGACGTCCACTGGAGCAATATTTTTGTTTGTGTAGTTAACTGAAGCTTCTATAGAGTGTGAGGATACCCCATCTTAGTGCACATAAAGTTTGGAGCAGTATGGACAAAGTTATTAAAAGTTTATTGAAGACAACTTTGCAGACATAGCAGTTTTTGGAGACAGTTTTAGCGAAAGAGTTAAGGGTTTTTTGCTTGTCAAAATAATGACTTAACATTATTAAGGGATGACATCCTAGATGTTTACTCTTGGATAATGATTTTGGATGCCGACCATGTAAAGTTATTAGCTTTAATAACTCATATATTAGGCATACTTGAAATGTAATGAAACAAAGAAGTGATATGTAAAAAGAAAGAAAAGATAACTTGCGATAGTTGTATATTGTGATAGTAGCAAAGGCTATTGATGCAGAGTTGTAAGCAGTACCATATTACAGTCAGAAACATTTTTGTATTACCTATTTGGGTAGTGAGCTCAGCTAGTGATTAGGTTTTGTAATCTAACTCCTAACAGGGTTAAGGCTTCTAACAAGGCCTAAAGTCCTTTAACCAGGATAGATCTACTATATATTTTAAATTGACTCCTAATAGGGTCCAATATCCCTAACAAGATACTTTTGTTTAGTGATCTTTGTGGGTACCATCCCCACCGGGGTTTTCCCTTGGCCAGGGTTTCCTTGAGAACATATGATGTGTTATGAGTTCTTTCTATTTACTGCTATGTTTGTTAATCAACTTGATAATCTTTGTATGTGTTAGCTATTTTTCATGTATCCCTCAACTCTAAAAGAGAAATATGAATACCAGACTTGGGGATCTTTGTCTAGTAACATAAATCTTCTTGTTCATGCAAATTGAGGGGCATGAAAAGACTAATTGATGAGGATTTAATCCTCCTTTTGCTTCGAGTTCCACACACTCAGGTGGGTACACCTAAAATAAGCTAAAATCTGCACACATATGACTCACTAGCTAAAACCCTTTATGCAGATATGACTGTGGATAGTTCTCAGACTTATAAAATGTGGGAGTTCAACTCAGCCAGCCTTATACAAGATCCCACCTGTATGATCTGCTAAGAACTAGAAAAATGGCCAATGTGATAACAAGGATAAACTCCTTCTCTTCGAGCTTTGAGCTTAGGCAGGCTAACCCTTGGATTCATTTCTTCAAAGAATCACTAACAACACTTGTATTCATGAAACACAAGACATAAACATGAATGCTCTCAAACATGAAATTAAAGATGGATTGAATTTTAAAGGTTGATGATGAAAACTGCAAAGCAAACTAGGACCAGTGCCTTTCCTTGGGCAAAGAGTCATAAAATGCACTTCACAAGACACAAATCAAAGCAAAATACTACAGAATGCCTTACAAACTATATGCAACCTAGATAGAATGCCTTACAAACTATCTTATCATTTTTCATATCATTTCATCAAATCCTCATGACAATATCTTGCCCTCTGAAGCTACTTACAAGACTAACTCCCTCCTTGAAAGAAGCTTACAAGTAACTGCACAGTTACCTTATAACCAGTATGTCCTAGAATGTCTTACAAACAACACATACAAGAGCAAAGACAAAAGTTAAAGAGATAGAATGACATAAAACAGGAATTGCACTGTATTTTTATTGAAAAAATCCTGATTCAAAACATCCCATAACCAAGAGCTTCAGAAATCAACAAAAACCAAGAGGCTGCCTAGTAGCATTAATTTCACCATCCCCTTACAATTGAGAAGAAAATAGAGATATAGCGAAATCAAAATCAGTTACAGAACTGACAGTTGTTCATTAGGCACAAAATATCTTCAACTTTCTCTCATCTGATCTCCAAACAAAAACACATCCTACAATCACTTCCCACCAAACTAATTTGATCCTCAGAATTGCCAGCTCAAACTACTCTCATCCATCACCTTGAAACTGAAAATGCTCGTCACCATTAGATTCCTCATTCCGAGACCTTTTCGACGACATATAATACTTATATGTTTGGCCAAAAAATGAATTTCTGAGACACTTTTCCGTGGCCAGGCTTGACCATTTAAATTTTTGAATTTATGCCCTATAGTCTGAACTATATCATTTCATAAATTTAGCTTTAATTTGCAATTTTATATCATCTTTTGCATATACCCACAGAATGCACCAGAAAGTGCCACTTGTCACCATCTCATTGCATGCTCGGACAAACCTTAATTTAACCCACTGATTAGGAGAACTGGCGAATGACATGTATCTCCAAATCTCTGAATCTTTCTTTGACCATGGTTATCATTTGGAGAACTAGCGATTTGGAGAACTAGTGACTTGGAGAACTGGCGACTTGGAGAACTCGTGACTACATACTCTCCAATTCTCTGAATCATTTTCACTAACTGCCAACCATTTGGAGAACTAGCAATTTGGAGAACTGGCAACTTGGAGAACTCGCGACTTGGAGAATTGATGACTACATACTCTCCAATTCTCTAAATCATTTTCACTAACAGCCAACCACTTGGAGAACTAGCGATTTGGAGAATTGGCGACTTGGAGAACTCGTGACTACATACTCTCCAATTCTCTAAATCATTTTCACTAACTGTCAAGTATTTGGAGAACTAGAGACTAAGTGTATTCTCCAATTCTCTGAATGTTATCTCATTAACCATTTGTATTTGGAGAACTAGAGACTAAGCATTCTCTAGTTCTCTGAATGTTTATGATTTAACCACTAGCATTTGGAGAACTAGAGACTAAGCATTCTCCAATTTTTTAAATGTTTATGATTTAACCACTAGCATTTTTCGCCAGCATTTTTATGCAAAATTTAATGTTTTATGGTCATTGGCATGCATCCCAATGCACTAGTTGTGCACACTCTTAAGAGCCTTCTTCTCTTTATTCATTTCATTGTGTGAGTGGTATATCTTTTAAACACTTGAAATGGTCATTTCTTGAGCAATGTGGAATTAAACTTTTGGAAGCATTGCTGATTTTTTTATTGCTGCAGTACTCAGAGAATCATAATTTTTGATTTTCAAACTGGGCTTTTCTAAAAAATTTGTTGTACAATGCACACATTATCATCTCAAACATATGTAAAATTCACCCTGACCCAGTTTGTATTTTTTGAGTTATGATAAAAAATGTGTTTGGCTATGCATTCATACTTTTTTTGAAAACTAGCTCTTGCATTCAACCCTTTTTTTATCTTCTTCTTCTCCACATTCTTTGCATTTGTCTAAGATATTTGACATCAAAACATCACTTTGCTTTAATTTTCTCAAAATCTGAGAAAAGACCTTGATGCATTGCCCTCTAGAAAACAACAATGATAAATGAGCACCAGTAACACTAGCCATTTCTACGTACACAAATATCTTGTGCCCAATCTTAGTGATAACTCACATTGGTGACACACTCCTTTGCTATCACACATCATGGCATTATCTTGTTTGGGCCATTTATTTCACTTTTATCCTTTGCAAAGATTGTCAAATAACGTTAGCTGACATCCGGGAGCGGCCTTAAAAACTGGCCAATAGCCATCATAGGATCATGTCACTGAGCACACATGTTCACCTCCAACAAATAAATATGCATGTCAAAGAAGAAATCTTGAAGAGACCCAAGCCACAAGATAAAACTGACCAAAGTTAGCCACTTAAAACATTGCCTTTCTGCTATGTCTGAAATCACTTAAGTTGGCTCTAGAACCGGCTTTGAAAACTGACCAAATCACCTAAACAAATCTCACCACGTGACTGACATAAACCTTGAGATACATAGAATCACCCTGCAAAATGACATCCCTTGACTATACCCGAGGTGAAAGTTATTAACCTCTGAAGTTTCCTTTTTCATTCTGCTCCTGCAAACACACTGTCAGAACCTGATAAACTGCATCTGGAATTAGCCTTGAAAAGTGCATGAATGGATTGGTAGGATGCTCGAATCAGAATGAGATACAGTACAACTTGTCAGCAATACAGGACAACAAGAATTCTGACAATAGGATCATCCCGTGAAAATTTATTAGTAGGAAAAGAAGGCCTCTGACAAACTTGCAGAAAACATAACTGGGCAATTTGCACTTTTTGCAAATAGAAAAGGTCTGGCAAATTGACCAAATGAATACATCAAGAGCCACAATCTTACAGCATGGAAGTATTTTATGTCTACTATACACTGAGACAAACATACTGATGACCCAATCAACAGGGCATGAGTTATTCACAGTCGAAATAGGGCTCTAGAAAACTGGTGAATAACCAAACAGTGCAAAACATGAAAGCTGCAAATGGAACCAGCTTCAATTTCTCATCAGATGGATTCATCACGAGCTACAAAGTGATAGGGGTAGAGGAAAACTTGTCTATAATGCAGGGAAATTATTAAAACCTTTCTACCAATCCACCAGGTAAAAGTTATAACATCTCAAATAGGGTTCCCGACAAAACTGGGAAAAGGGCCAAGTGCAGAAACTAGAAAACACCTCCGGAAGGGGATGAATAAACGGGGTCAAAAATTATCACAGAGGTCTAAAACCTGACACATAAGGAGCATGAAAAGTGTAAAATAAGATGTTAGGCTCATATTTTCATGACACTCTCTAGGGTGCATTTTATTCAACCTTAAAGTGACCCTTCCCAGTGAATTTTACACTTAAGCATTTTCTGACTTAGAGACCTAGAAACGAACTGATGCAAACCCATTTGAACATGCCATCTAAGGACTCAAAAAAATTTGATAGGATGAATGCAAAGCAATGAACACATAGACCTCAAGATATGACTCCAAATATGCCCATACTAGCATGTAATACAAAGCCAAAATGAGCACCTAATCAAAATTTTACATGGTACCTCAAAACTGCATTTTGAGTACCAACAGTATGCACTAAAGTAATCTATTATATCCATAAGTGGGCAAAAGAAAAAGTTTGTGAAATACTGATTCACCCCCCCCTCTCAGTATTTCCTATTTCTAACAATTGGTATTAGAGCACAGTTACTCAGAGAAGGAACATTCAAGGAAAGCTTAGTAGCTTGAGTAAGATCTCTATGGATATGGATCAACTTCAAAAGAATCTTGAAGAAGCTCTTGAACAGATTGATATGCTTACTGATGAAAGAAACTCCTTAAGAAGAAAATATGAAGATGTAAAGAATGCTATTGACAAATTAAAAGGTAAGATTGAAGATCTGAAATTTGAAAAGAAATCTGATATGCTTGTTGAAGATTGTGATGAATTAGAAAAAGAAAATGAGATCCTTAAGCATGAGTTGAAGATAGTAAATTTGAAGCTTAGTATGAAAGATGGAAATTTGAGATCTGATAATGAAAAATTGAAAATTGAGAATGAAGATTTGAGGTCAAGACTTGAAAAGGAAACATCTGAATCTGAAAAAGTAAAAATGCAGTATGTGGAACTTGAGAAGTATAATAAAATTGTGAAAGGTGAACTAACTCAATCCAAACAACAACTTGAAAGGCTATATTCAAAAGGTGATAAGACTGAAAAAAAATTTCTTTTGAAGAACCATTCTTTGATAGGACTGGATTTGGATACAACATGTTTAGAACAAACCATGAAAGTAAGAAGCCAGATCTGAAGACATCTGAAAGTGTGGAGGAAATAAAGCTAGATGAGAACACATTGGAAGAACCATCTAAAGAAGAACCACCTAGAGAGAAAGATGAATCAAAGCAAGAAGAATCAAAACAGGAAGAACCATCTAAAGGTATGCAAAGAGAATTCAAAGGTAGATGTTTTGCTTGTAATACTATTGGGCACATGAAGAGAGATTGCACAGGTAAGCAATTTAAATCTTTTAATGGACATTGTTATAATTGTCATAGTTTTGGACATAGAACTAATGAATGTAGAAGACCTAAAGTAATTTTGAATAATTATGATAGAATGATTGGGAATACTAACAATGCAGATAAGAAATCTATTGAAGAAATGAATCAAAGAAAAGTGGTAGTATGTTTTAGATGCAACAAAGTAGGACACATTGCTAGAAATTGCAGGTCATAGATTAACCGGCAAGGACAGAGATTTGGAAACAATGGAATCATTTTTCAGATATGCAACAAGTTTGGACACTCAGCAAGATTTTGCAAAATGAACAATGGAGGTTATCATCATAACCCTAACCCTAGGAACAATGCAAGAAGGAATGAAAATGCAGGAAACAAAGAAAAAGGTTGCTGTAGCAATAAAGATGAAGTAGAATTTGACAAATGCACAGATCAAGGAGGTATAGTCAGCACTAAAAGTAGTCAGGAAGGTAATGTAACCGATGGTAAGGATGAATCTTTACCTGACCCTTCTTTATGTACTTAAATTATGTAAGTTTCTGTAGTTTAGGACTTAGGATTAGTGTAGATTAGGAATTTGAATGAGTTAAGTTTTGCGTAGTTAGATGTAGGTTTATTATATTGTACTAATGCTATGGTTAAGTGCGCAAAAGAAAATATTATGTTTTGCAAGGTCGCAGAAAGTTTTATGATTGCAGGTTTGCAGAATCAACTTTTTGAGGTTTTAGAGGCAAAATGAATGAATGCGATGTCAGATCGAGTTAATGTGAAGTGTTATAAGGTCAAAATCAAAGTTATTATGATTACAAAGTGATTGAAAAGAGATTTGAAAGAAGAAAAGAAAGTTAAGGATGATTTGAAGAAGTTTGGAAGCAGTTTGCAGCGACGATCATACCGAAACCCTAGATTTGCAAAGTTGAGGTATTTCTTGATCTTTAATTAGCTGATAAGATGGATATTTATATGGTTCATAATGTTAAGGATAAGAATAGACCAAAGATTAAGAAAGAACCAGTGGAACCAACTGAAATTGATGGCAGTTTAGCATTATCATCTGTACCAGACGGAGTATTGCACATTGAGAATGTTAAGGGATATTTAGGTTGTAAGTTTGAAACTTTGGGAGATGCAAATTTTAGTGATGATTATAGGAAGTTGTACAATCAAGACATGTTAGTTAAACCAGCTTATGGGCACTTAGAGAATAATGCAATCATCAAATATTCCATGAAGTATGAATTCAATGATGAGGAATGTACCAAAATCATTTTAAGTAGAATCCACAATGGAAATTCTGGATGGAGGATAGAGTTATTGATATAACTACTGACCTAATTCATGAAGTTACTGGATTATCTAAAGTTGGAGAGATTCCACTGAATGAAAAGAACATGAGAAAGATTGTTTTAGATAACACTGGATCTAGTTATAATGGTAGAGGAATTGTGATAAGTAAGATTAAGCAAGATGATGTTAGGTACCTTTGCAAGATCCTAACAACTAAATTTTGTGGTAGTTCAAGGGAAGATGACATGGCTATAGGAATGATTCATGTAGCTTATCTTATGTGTGTTGAGAAGAAACCAGTAGACCTATGTGAAATCTTGAAAATTCAGTTATTTGAGAACTTAGAAAAGATTAAGAAGGCTAAGTACACTCAGTTTAGGTTTTCATCACTAATAACCTATATGTTTTTCCATATTTTGAGAAGATTTCCTTACACAGTAGATTGGAGCGACAATGTGAACACAATGGAAAGAACAAACTCAGTTTACATGAAGCACCTTTTTGATAAAGTTAATGACAGTGTGAAGCTTGTATTGAAGACTTTTCAGAATATTGTTAAGAACAAGTCAAGGATTCCTCAATCCTTAGTTGAAAAGCATAAAGATGACATTTGTTTTATGGTTGACACTGATTTCACCTACATTGAAGCAGTTGAGCCTAGAATGGAATTCATAGACCCTCTTGGCTATGAAATATCTGAAGCAGAAACAGTAGGATATGTGAATAGATTGTTAAAGTGTGAGTTGGATGGTCATGCAAACAGGTTTGGAACCTATGAAGAGAATTTCAACTCTGTAATAAGTTTGAGAGAAAAGAAGCAATCTAGTAAGAGAGTTGAATCTACTATGAAGAAAATATTGAAAGAATCTAGTATGTCAAGTCATGAGTTTGCCATAGCTAAGAAGACTACAAAAGCCCTGAGGCAAAGTGAAAATCTTGTAATTTCATCTGAGACATCAAGTGCAGATCCTGTTGATCCGATTGCAGTAAAGGTAAAAGTTGAAGTACCTGAAAAAGATGAAGGAGATAAATCTTTTTCTCCTATTCCTAGCAAAAGAGTAAAAGTGAGTGCACCAGGACCCGGCAAGAGACAGAAAGTGGTTGTACCACCTACTCCTAGAAATGTAGCAGTAATTAAAGATGATGATGTAGTTTTAGTCAAGAAGAAAACTTGGAAACCAAGAATTGAAAGAGTGAATGAAGATATATTGAAACATGGAGACTTCACCAAGTTGAATAAATTCTATGATCTATATGGATCATTTGACAGATTGAATTTTGAAAATGCAATGGTTACACATATGATTCTGGCAGATAAGAAACTTAGCACCATTCATGGTAAGATCCTAGAAGATTTGTATAACAGACTTGTGAAGAGAAAATAGAGAGCACAAGAAGAAGACATGAAGATGCGACAACGTGTAATCAGACAGTTTTGTGAAGTTAAGGATGAAGATCATTTGAAGAGATTCTTGGAGTCTCTTGGAACTTTATTGAGAACTAAGAGAAGAACAATCCTTATAATGGAAGGCAAAAAGGAGGAAGTATAGAAAGAGACAGAGCAAGTAGTAATGCAAGTTCTTGTAGATATAGTTGCAGAAAAGCATGTTGAATCAGACCCTCAGTAGAAGCAATCAGAGGAACCGCATGCAGAGAAAGTTGGTATTGAAGAAGTTCCATCTTCTTCACATATCAATATTGGCAAAGAATCAATGGATATTGAAGGCACCAAAGTGACTTTAGAATCAGATGATGTAATATTTCATGATCTAGGAAATATTGTTGACAATTTGGCTTTGGGAGAGCAAGAAACGGTCACAGAATTAGAGAAGAATATAGAGGTAGAGGAAGCACCAACAGTATCAGAATCAGTTCCAACAGAGCAGACAGTCAAAGGAAAACAAATTTTGATAGAGGCCACTACCTCTAGTGCACCTTCTAAACCAGTTGAAGACATTAGTGCACCTGACAGTAAGAAGAGGCATATTGGCTCAATGTTTGAAGACCTTGGAAAAGAAGTTGAAGATGATGATCAGCTTGAGTTCATCACATCTCTGAACAAAATTATTGGAAAGAATAAGAAGGTGAAAGACCTTGAAGGCAAAGTTAGAGTTTTGACAGAGAAACTTGAGAGTGTGATCAACACTAAGGTATCTGAATCAGATCCAGTTGAGAAAGCTCAATCAGTAATAAATTCTTTTGACTCTAAATTTTCTAAATTGAGGGATATTATGAAGATAAAAGTTTAGGAAGAATTTCAAGCAAAAATGCAGCAAACTTTGAGTGTAAATATTCGAAATGATATTGGTAGTTTAGATGTATGCATAAAGAATTTGAGGAGACACTTTGAGACAGGAAAGAATTTGTATATAAAATGTACTAAATTAGAAATCATAACAGTTGAAGAGGATAAGAAGATCAGAGAGAAGTTAGATGCTATTACAGCCGAGACAAACACCTTGAGAAGCCCTAATGTCAAGATAAGTTCTGTTGAGAAGAACATAAGGAAATTTAAAGATGAAATCAAAATGATAGCAGAGGAGAAGAATAGAAAGATGATCAGGGTTAACATCTTGAGAGATCATGTCTCAATCAAGATATCAATTGTTGAAGATCAAATTGAGCAGTGTCTTTCAGCAAAGACATCATTTCAGAAGTTTAGCTTCAATTCCCTGCAAGCTTGTCAGACAGCAGCATACAGATTGAGTACTCTACTGAATGTTGCTGAATCCATCAGGATGATATGGGAGAAAGATTTTGAATCTTGGAAGTTAGAGTTTGGTGATTGTGTTGCAAGCCTACCGGCTTTGCAATAACTGATAATAAGGTATAAAGTTTTTTGAAATTTTTGTTCACCCTATCTTTTTCATTGTTGTCAAAGGGGGAGAGATAGTAGTATAAAATTGAATATATGTT